>NTHP01000281.1:309124-346347 GCA_003416845.1 Oplegnathus fasciatus
TTTTTACAACACAGTATCAACAAATAAAATATGATGTATGGTTGGCATGGGCAACCATACATCATATTTTAATGAAGTGAGAGGAATTATGAGAAAAGCAACCAGCCACTTACATAGACTGAGTACAGAAGGCCCAGCATTGTAATGATAATGAGATAACCTCAGCTTCCATGTTAAAAAGGTTACACATCACATTGTCAGATTCTTTGAGGGGGAGGGGAGTTTTTACTCGTATGTTGCCTTTTGTGCGTGTCTGTTTGTAAAATAGTGACATTTAGTTTTGTATTTACTGACCAGCAATATTTGCTTATTCCCAGAAGACTTCCTTCCTTACATAACTACTGCCATGTGTAATTTATATAATCCCCTCGAGTTGTTATTATTATGGTTATTAGCTCTGATTAACAGTGGCCTATACTTTTCCTTTCTTTTTTTTCAAATTCCTTAAAATGTACCTTAATTTTCAGTTTGACTTTTTGTTTTGATTTTCTTGTTTATTAGATTATCCAAACAAGGAAACACATGTTTCGTTATTAAAACCTACAACAAAAAGAAAAAAGGGAATTCTGACCCGCTTTTCTGTTTCTGGGTTGAATGAATGAATGATACACGGACCCATTTGGAAAGGGGGCATTCTGCATTCTGAGTATTTTTACTTTTGATACTTCTACATAAATTGTACTGACAATACTTCTGATGATTACTGTAGTTAAATGAAATTTTCAATGTAGGATTTTTACTTGTAACAGAGTATTTTTACATTGTTTGTATTACTTCTGTTAATAAGTAACCTACTTCTTCCATCACTCCAATGTAATGAGCCCAGATAAGGTTTGTTACCAAAACCTCTGAAGCAATATTTTACAATAGAACAATACAAATTACACTCCATTACACTTCTCAAGTCAATGGAAAATAAATGGAAACAAGAGGAATTCATAATCAGCATTACTGTCAGTGTAGGTAACAGGAGGCTGAGTAGTATCAGTCGTACTAATCTAACAGCAGCAGGAGCAGGTATGGCAGTGTTAGTGGTAGAAATGGCAGCAGCAGCAGTATACTGGTACAGTATAGGTGTTGTATCAGTCGTGGCACATTAATCCAGTTGCTGATTGTTCCTCCTCTAATGAGCTGCTGTGATTCACTGACAGACACTCCCATCCTCCTCATCCTCCTCCCTTTCCTCTCCACCATCTCCTCTCCTCCCTCTTCCAACCCCCCTCCGGTGTTGTCAAGGCAACAAACCTTTACACTGGGGCTGTTAGTCATCAATCCACCCCCCACCCCTCTCTCTTGGTGTTATTGTGACGTTTGTGACGTTACTGTGACGAGTTAAATTCAGTTCCTGTTCATTATTAGGTTTATATATGGTTTAAAGTATTTATGTTTTTATTATTCTATTATTATATCTTTGTTTTACTGCGAGAAAGTAATTTCATATAATGATGTAGCAACATAATAGAAGGCTCATAATAATAATGATAGCAATAATAATGGTGCTATAGTGGTAGTAGCCTTTAACAGTGCATTTAGTTATGTCCTCCTCCTCCCAGCCCTGCTGTCACATGGGTTGGGCTTGTTTAGGAGGGCATCCAAAACACACACAGCGCGCGCACACGCATCTGCACGGGCGGAGGGAGGAGGAAGACGGATCTGTAAGTGGACTCCAGGACTTCCTCGCAGAGCAGAGCCTACAGCGCAGTAAGTCTTTCACACCATCATCAGTCATTTCCACATAGCTATCTTTTTAATGTTATCATCATCATCATCATCATCATCAGCGCATGTTAAATAATATCCTTAGAGTAAAATACAGTGTGGAGTCATGTAGTAACAGTGACAGGTAACAGGTGACAGCTCGCTGTCGGAGCTACAACATTACAGTAGCCTATAATCATCCTGTCATTTAATACCCAGCGCGTCTGTGTGGTAATGGCACTATGGTGCGTCTGGACCGGGACTCCTGACAGGCGGGAGTGATAATTGACTTTGGTGAGGTTATAATAATAATAATGACTTTCAGCGGGTCGTGTTTACAGGCGCTGCGATAATAATGAGGCGCGCGGGCAGGAAAGCCGTTTGATTTTGGTTCATTTCTGCTCATGTCCTCATTTAACTCCCGTCAGCTCGGTGCGACACTTCCTGCTCAGTGATCCCAGCATGTTTGTATTGTGTGACTCTTGGGCTGATGGAGAACACGATAAAGGAGCAGCAGATGTGGGCTCCTTTTTGTCAGCAGTTTTATTCTGAAGGAGCTCTGTGCTGTGCACTCAATCAGCCTGTCAAACTTGATTTGTAGTTCAAATGCAGGAAACTATAGTAAGTATTCACTCAAGCAATGTAAGTACAATTTTGAGGTACGTACACTTAAATAACATAAAAAACATTTTACTGCTACTAAGATATATAGCCAAGATATACAGTATGAATGAAAGGGCTGGTACCACTACAGAACAGTGTATCAGTATCACAAAGCACAGGGATATAAAGTATGAATGGAAAATGAAAAATAAAAAGGGCATATCACTCTGCAAATAAGCAGTAGGAACAGTAGGAACATGAGCAGTGGACTCAGTTTGAGGTGTGGTATGAGAACAGTGAGTGAGAATAGTCTATTGGAGCTGGAGCTGCACCTCTGTTCACCCAGAGAGGCACGAAGGGGGTGAGAGTTGTTGCTCATGATGCTCGTTAGCTTGAGCAGAATCCTCCTCTCTGACACCTCCACCAGAGAATCTAGGTCCACTGGAGGAACTAAGTCAGCCGTACAGATGAGCTGGTTCATCCTGTGGGTTTCCTGGTTTAACAGCATTTTGGCCAGTCATCTGATATAGGAACCGTCCATGTAATTGCAGCTGATGCAAGGGATCATGGTCTCTGGATCTCATCATGTTGACTTTGGGTTGGTGTACAGAGGCCTCAGCAGCACAGGATCCAAAGACTATAGGCTGTAAATATGAATCAATAATACAGCACCAACCTTAGTTGATACTGAATATCATATTAAGAGAGTTAAATGTGTTTTTCTCCACTCAGAAGCTGAAATGACTCAAACTCAACTACAACATTAAAGGAGGGGAAAATCTAAATTTCTTCTAAAGACAATGGTTTATTTTGCCATGTGACGCTCTGTGTTTGTCCTCCTCTACCTCAGCTTCCTAATTTAATTCATTCTTAATTTAGTACAACAAATAGCACAGCCTGAGGCTTCAGTTGCACTCTCTGTTTCTCATTCTCAGATCATGGATGATTCTGCTCCACGCCCTGGTCGCTCCATGTTCGCGTGGCTGGTGGGAGCGTCGCAGGTGCTGGGTCTGGTGTCGGTGGTGCTGACCGGCGTGTGGATGGGTCACTATCGCGGGGGCTTCGCCTGGGACGGCTCAGGGCAGGAGTTCAACCTGCACCCCCTGTGCATGGTGCTGGGGCTGGTCTTCCTGCATGGCGACGGTGAGTCCCCGATCACTGATCAGTGTTTGACTGTCACTGTAGGCAGAAACTGTACACTGGGTCTGCTGGAGGAACCACAAATGGTTCATCTGTGTGCCGTGAGTTTGATTCCTGTTTAATCTTTTGTGACTATTCATTTTCTATGAGATGCAAGTGAATCGCCTCTCAAAGCATTGTGGGATAGCAGGTACTGCAAGAGTGACCAGCAACACACAAAATGGGGAAGTGGTGTGGGCGGTGTTGTGTCATGGCATGACATTTCACTTTGGACCAAAGTGGTAGAACGACCAAGTAACTGACCAAAATCACCAAAATTGCTCTGCCTAACATCAGCATGCTAACATGCTCACAGTGACAATGCTAACATGCTGATGTTTAGCAGGTATAGAGAGCTGTCCTGACATCATGACATCATTTCTGAAAAAAGTGTGTTCCTGGGGTTTACTTTCCATATTCTAAGACAAATCAGCATCCAATACAGCACTTGCCATCAGAAATTGCTGTTACCACAGACATGTCTGCTCTAGATGCTGCCCCTAATGCAAATTTAATGGCAATCAATCTAATAGATATTTCACTCTGAACCACAAATGTGAACCTCATGGTAGTGTCAGAGGAAAAGTCAGAGGATCACCAGAGTCCTTAAGATTCATCCTCAGGGAGCCACGAATGTCTCTACCAAATGCCAAAGTGCTAGACCTTCAGATAGACCGTCAGACAGACATTCAGAGACATACAAGTCTCTCCAGGAAGTGAGCTGTCCTCTCTGCCTGCCACATGGCTGACACTGCTGATACTGTATCTTCAGATAAACCCGTATGGTCTTACATCAGTTTGTAGTCATGGTTACGCTAAGTCATTTTTGGATAATATCCTGCAAATTGAGTGAAACCGGAAGCAGAGGTCAGCAGAACATGGATACTGTATTTTAGTCAGCCTGCTGGTGTGTGTGTGTGTGTGTGTGTGTGTGTGTGTGTGTGTGTGTGTGTGGCTACGAGTGTGCGCATGTGTTTCTTCTCCTCAAGCACTGTGTTGCTGACCTGTTGCATTAAGCTGACATTACCCAGACACCCATCAATCCCCCCCTAATCCCACCCCCACCCAGCAAGTCTGATTTATACAGAGAGGAGAAATGTTTTGAATCATTAAACATGCCAGTTTGTGAAGCTTTGACAGAGTGACCCAGCAGGGACTGGAAGCACCAGTCAGCAAACTGAGCAGCATCTTTTTCAGCTGCAGAGCAGAAGGGCCCCACTTTGCCTTTTTCTGAAATTAAAACCCACACTTCAAGGGAGGCACCTTCCAAAAACTGGACCCTCTAGTTTGTCCGTGTTGTACTGCTGTTGTGTGAAGCTATTTAAATGCAAAATTTGAGGCGTGGTTATGATTCAAATTTAGCCAAACTATTAGCCACATGCTGCTCTGTGGACTGAGAAAATCCCACCGTCACAATAATGAAAGCTAAAAAGGCCATTTGGACCAATTTAGGTTTGTGGTCGATCTGACAAAAGGATCATAATATTTATTAAAAGAAGAGGAACTCTGAAAAGCATGTTGTTGAATAGGCTAAAGGGATCAGTATGCTTCAACCAATTCAGTAGATACTGTTGTTAACAAATATTCCAGTGCGGCCTTTTCATGCCGATTGCATTCCTCCAACTTTAACTGGCTGTGTGAAGATAATAGGAATGTTTAGCTGTTATGTGAAAAGGGGAATGGTTAAGTTTAGGTACAGTAAAGCAGCTTGGTTAAGACATTTTAATTTTTAGCATGCTGTTTCAGCAACTTCTCCCTGTTTCTGTAGCTGTGTATCCTCCACCTGATCCTTTTAGTTGCTGAAAAACTTTTGGAACATGCAGGGATTTGCCACAAAACAAAGCTATCAATCAAGTGTCAATCAGCTAAATTATCATCTGTCCTGACAAGGTCTCCACAGCTGATCTGTCACTGAAGAAGAATGCATTTATAATGGTAAGCTTGTTACTGTTGGGGCGAGCTTTTTCATGATGTATCCGTGCTGCCTGCTCACACTGCAACAAATGATGGCGGTGTCTGTGGTCCCAGAAATAAAGACAGAGTGAGATGTCGCTGTTTGTCCTCGTCTCTGTTCCGTGCCTGCAGCCCTGGGTACTTGCGCTAATGAGAGTAACCAGATTAGTTCAACTGGTTCACAGCTGTCTGTCATGGCGGTAGATTGCATTAGAGCGATAAAAGCAAAGGTCAGCTGGACATTAGGTGGGACAGACAAGGGTTAGTAAGAGATGGAAACACCCTGGGGGGGGGGGCTCCTCACACGCAGACACCTCGAAGCTGATTCATTGTGATTAAGTCTGCTTTGGTTGCCTCTGGCAACGTCCACACGGATGTGGATACATTTGAGTTTCTCTTCAATCTGTATCCACACTTTAACAGCATCTCTGGCCACTTGAAATATATTTTAACACTCGAATTGTGGAGAGTGTTAAAATAACCTCTCTAAAAGCCTCATATGGTTTGATGTCATGTGATCAATTCATGGAATCAGGTGCACTTCATGCTCGCTCTGTAAACAACAAATGGGGCTTCACACTGAAAAAAGTGTGAAGCTGCTTAGCGGAAATGGTGTAAAGCTGTTGGCACAGGTGGCTCAAAGAAAGGATTTAAACTGAACACAATTAGCAGTTGTGTAGAGTTCCACCTCCTGCTGCAATACAAGGAAATACATCAGAAGGCTCAGTTTCAGCACACAATGCATGTATGCTCTGTTGTTAGCACATCTTTACAGCTTCTATATGTGCTGTTATCATCACATATGGTATATGTTCTTGTCTCACACACATTACTCCAGCATCTCCAGTATCTTCCAGTATATTTACTAAAAATGAATAAATAAATATGCAGACATCTGTGCTTCTGCGAACATGACGCAGTGTCCATGTGGTGTAGTGTATAAATGTTCCCCAGTTATGTTGTTATTTTACTCGTTTAAAGAGATTCTTTATGTATTGTTGTCTTCCTAATCAAACTTCTACTGTTCTTGATCATTTCTCTGGATGTGATATTTTGACTATTTTTTTCTTGTTTGATATTTTGATAAAACCATTTTTTTTTTCTTGTTTGGCATTTTGATGATTCCTTGGCCTCATATAAAGTTTTTGTTAGGCTACTTACTCAATATGTCTTGAAACGATTGTTTCCATTATTTTTACAATTGTCTTCAGTCTCAGTGCATTTAGGATTTTGGCCATATGTTGTGGAACATTATACTTGATAGTTTTCACTTGAAATATTGACTCGATATTTTGTGTAACTTTAGTATATTTCCTTTATTTTTCCTTCATGGTAATTGATGCTATTGTCCTTTCCTTCATTAATAGATTTGATTTTCTTCAAGGTTATGAAGATATTCCCAGTGTGATTGTAAAACTTAGACTGATTATTGTCTGATCAGACTCCCAGATCCCCTTATTGAACCACTTTTTTGTTATTGATGAAAATCACTGTCTTTTGCATTGATCATATATTCTTTTCTTGTTTTCTATTTTCATTCATATTCATATATCTTTTTTGTATTGTTTGTCTCATTTTAAGGATAGTTTTATCTTATTATAAATTATTGATGTGGTAATTGTCTTTCTGATTGGTTGTTACAGCCTGTGGCTTTGGTATAAAGATGTGTTGCTTCACATTGTGAATTTGATGCCTGACAAAGGACCATGACTGAGACGCTGTATCTCTAACAAGCTCAGTTCATTTTCTGAAGAAAAAGTTGATTAAATTACTAAAATATACAAGAAAATTCACCTTTCTCTCTCTCTCTCTCTCTCCAGCCATCCTGGTCTACAGAGTGTTTCGGAATGAGGCAAAGAGGAATGTAAAGCTGCTTCACGGCATCATTCACCTGCTCGCCCTCATCATCAGCATCATAGGTGAGAGAGAGAGAGAGAGAGAGAGAGAGAGAGAGAGAGAGAAGAGACGTGCATGTGTGAAAGTTTAGAAGTTGTGTATGCATGTGTGTGTGTGTGTTGTATGTGTGAGAGAGAGAGACTGAGAGATGGATGNAGAAAAAAGGGTCTAAATTATTGTTTGTCTGTGTGTGTTTGTGTAGGTTTTGTAGCTGTGTTTGACTTCCACAGAGGAGCAAAGATTCCAGACATGTACTCTCTACATAGCTGGTGTGGCATGGCTACCTTTGTCTTATTCTGCTTACAGGTAAACACACACACACACACACACACACACACACACACACTATATATATATATATATACTGTATATACATATATAACTCTTTTCATCCCCCCCATTTCTCCCAGTGGGTGATGGGTTTGCTGTTCTTTCTGTTTCCTGGTGCATCATCATGGTTACGAGCCTCGTACCTCCCCATCCATGTGTTCTGCGGTCTGGTTCTGCTGGTAATGGCCATAGGGACCAGCCTGCTCGGCATCACAGAGAAACTCCTCTTCAGCATCATGTATGTCAGTCTGACTGTCCACAGTCTGTATCTGCCTGTGTCTCCATTCATCTACTTTCTCATCATTACAAAAAAACCATAGTTTCTTACTTACCTTGAGTGGTATCTACTGTAACAATAGTTTTGGTTTTATTTCCCCAAGTTTTTTTCTATTCTACCACCACACCAATACAGTGGAGGTGAATGAACATTTTTCATTTGGACTATTTCATTGATGGAAAATATTTCCAACTAGAAAAGGCAAAATTTTCTTAACAAACATTTAAGTGTGCTCGTTTACACCAAAATTTGCAGTTGCAAACACTGTTAACAGGTTAAAATGTCTTTAAATGTTATTTTTTTACATGTGAGATGTAATGAGAGAAGCAGTTTGAGTTGAGGCATGTAAAGCAGTTGAAGTGTCAGTTGAAGTGTAAGCTTTAAAGGGGTGTTATTTGAAGGATAATCCATAAAAGCATTTGAAATTTTATTTTAAGCCCTGTAGGAAGAACTGTCGGTTTGTATGTTTGTATGTAATCACTGAAAGTAGCTAAACTAACTGGTGAGGAGTATGAGCTGAAAGCAATTGAACTGTCAGCTCAACGAAGTGAGAGCTGAACTTAGACAACAGTCAATATCTAAGTCATGAAAGCAGCTGAAATGTTATTTGACGCATATGCACAGAAACTGTCGTTTGAAGTATAAGAAATGAAAGCAGTTGAAGCGCTAGTTGAAACATGAATTATCAGTAGCTGAAGTAGCATTTATTATGTAAGCAGTAACAGCAGTTGAAATGTCAGACAAATATATCAAAACCTGGACAAATAAAATCAAAATTATCATCACTGCTAGATGCCACTAAAGGTAGGTGAGTAAATGTGTGAACTGACCCTTTAAGGTGGGAGGAAACATCCAGGCCTGTTTGAAGTTATAATCCTAAAGGTTTCAGTCCAGGTTGATTTGGTGACACCAGTGGTTACTGGTGGTAACAGCAAGTGTGTTTTAATACTACAGCAAACACTCAGTAGCTACTTTGTCAGAAATACAACAGAAGAGCAGTTGGTATCTGCTTACAGTACATCATACAGTGATCCGCTCATGGAAAATGAAGAAAATGACCATAATCTTGTTCTTGTAGACACATTTTCGATTAACTATTGCGGTCTAACCTCCTGAGGCTGCTTCACACTAAAGCCACCCTGTGTTTTGCCAGCTGAATGCTTTCATCGTGAACTATTCATCCCATCATTTTGTATCTATTAGCATCTGACTTGTGTCTGTCTCTACCTCTCTGTCCCCCTCTCTCTCTGGGCCCAGGCCAACCTACTCTCTGTTTGCCCCAGAGGGGGTGCTGGCCAACATTCTGGGGATCTTGCTGCTGTGTTTCGGGGTGCTGCTGGGCTACTTGATCACCAGGGAGGAGTACAAACGTCCGCCAAACCCAGAGGAAGAGTCTCTGTCTGTCCACTTCAAGACACTGACTGAGGGGGGTACACCCACCACGCCCTGATCTCAGTGTGACGTCTGCCACCTCCCCCTCATCTGGACACAAACAGTGTCCTGCCAACAGACTAGCTGTGCTACCGGTCTCTAATACCTAGTTAAAAAGTCATCCGTTTAAACACAAATGCCCGTGAATGTGGTCAGAAAAGTTTTCAAAAGTGTAGGTTTGGTTCAGTGAAGTCAATAAAATCATGGACAGGAACAACAACCCCCCAAATTATTTATTTATACTTTATTTATACACTATAATTCTTTTATTTGGATAATTAATAGAAGAAGCCTAGTAAATGTAAATGCTCATTGAGTAAAAGGAAAATAGTATCACACCAAATTAGATTTTATATGAGTTGTTATATTTTTGCGGAAGCAAATGTCACCTACGCTGTACCTACAGTGGCTGCATGTGTACAGTGTAACCCCTTAATGCAGAAGTATAGGTGCAACTTAAGTGTCTGCAGCTCAGAAAATGTTTGTCCTGGAGAAACCACATTTGCAGCTCCTGCAGTATTTATGGCCTCCCACTAGAGTTCTGTACAATCCTAAAACTAAGACCCAAACCCAGCCCATACCTGTATCTTTAACACCTGACCTGGTACTGCCAAATGTGAGACCCAAACCTGGCCCGAAGCTTTATTTGTGCTTTATTTCACTTGTTACTGATCGTTTGCCACACTAATGCCACCAGTGGCTACACTCCCAGTCCCTTTCTGTCTTTCCACGAGGCACTGGGAGAGCAAGAGGGACATTTCTGAATAAACTGCATTTGTACTGTAAACAACCAAACCCTATCCTAAACCGAGACAAGCTTTACGCAACAGAAAAGGCTTGAACCCGACCTGCAACCCGAAACTTTGTTGTAGCCATCATGTCGGCAGAATTTTACATCCTACTACTTGGGCAATGCAGTCCTGCACACTGGCCAGATGTTGGTATTAGAGTTTGTGTCTGGGACGATCCAGGCATATTTTAATAGATCGGTATTGGCTAAAATGAAACCCATAAAATTCTGATCCTTTCTTTACTGTACTCTACTGTGTTTTGCCCACTTCATTTAATTTGTCACAATTAACGTTAGTTCCGTGAGTAACTTGATGACAAGCCGAAATTAAACTTGGCTGTTGTTGGGGTTGTGCGTCTGTAGCCAAAGGTCATTTATGAGGGAAGGAACTCCACTCTGTAACACAACTGTACAGAGTAGTCCAAACACAATCGATACGTCTTCTCTAGTAAAACAGGCTGATTGCACTGAGTCGCACTCTCCCAGTTAAACTTTCACTCATATAACATCAGTGATTTAAGATGATCAATTTAATAGTTTTAATTCAGGACCTTCAGTATTTGGATGAAGTCGCTCATGAAAAATAAGGTGGGCCAAACTGTTAAAACCTGTTATTTCAATGTATCTAATCAACATTGCATATTTTCTGCTGCTATGTATATAATTATTTTTCTCTTTTTTTTCTTGTGCCAAGTGATCATCCAAGATGAATCAGTCTTCATTGAATTGGCGGATAATGTAATGCTGCTGTCAATACTCCATAATGATTAGTATTAGTATTAGTAAAACAAAAACAAGGTTTAGCTAAAATAAAAAAAAGGATGACACTACTTTTGCAGATCACAACACTAATTTGCGCTCTAATAAAGTCTTTTTGTCTGACGTCCTGTCCCAGATCCAAGTGGCAAGAAGCCCAGATACAGTTGGTCCACAAAACATAATGCATAATCGATTTGTCCTTTAGTAAGCTGTTTGTATTTAAATGGACTGTCATGAAAAAAATGTCTGCTCAGTGTGTATTCAGATGTTATTAGAGTTTGGTTACTTGGTGCATTTTTACCTAAAGCTGTTAAATTCATATCTTTGAAAGTGTTTAACCAAATGAAAAACATGTAGCTTTTTTGTTTTTTGCCTTGACTTCGAGACTCAGCACTAGTGCCTAACGCAAAGCTTTTACAGAAAATGAGCTAATTTACGTCAGTGGATGTTGTTTGTGCTTATGTATTTCTTAACAGTGTCATCTTTCTAAAGGAAGTCTTAATCTCACTGGGACAACCTGAAATAAACAAGCAAAAAAAATGGTCCAGTTGTGTTTGTACTGTAGATGTTAAAGCTGCATCAGGTGTGGGTAACTATTTCTTTAAAGGCAATTATAACGCAGTAAATTGCTACTGTACATTTGAATGCCCCATGGGTGCCTTCTGAAGTGGGGTGCAGTTGCTAAGAACCAGAGCATCTAGCAGCTACAGAGCCAACACTGGAGTTAACCACAATTTTTAGTTACAAGCATATTTCCATTTTCCGCTTTATACTTTCACTACATTCCATTGGGGAATATTGTACTTTTTACTTCACTACAGTTCTCTGACAGAGAGAGACTTACACATCTGCTTTTCATTCAGCTTTATTCCTCTTTATGTTAATTCAGCAGTCAGTAATTTCACATGAGCTGACACATTCATCTTGTTTTAAATGTTTAATGATGATGTTATTCTTATTGTTGAAACACAGTGAAAAAGCCCACAGTAAACCCACTAACAGGGAACACACATCACCAGGTTGGAACAGGTGGGAGTGATGCTCAAATACTGCTCGCTGACCTGTGGTGTTTCGAACTTGGGGGGTGTGACCCCAAAGCATGTTGTGGGTTACATCCTACATGTACAGCACAACACATTGTTTTATTGACAGACGACACATCTGTCATCCGGCTCATCAAGGATTTAAAGCAACACTGATGCACTATGACAAGCTATTTCCACTCTTTATCACTTTAATCGTTTTAAACTAGTCTTCCAATCAACTTGCTAATAGTGTACTTACATACCACACCTAGCAGTCCGACCGTGAAAAACGGCTTACGAACCAGAGTGATTAAGTATTACCACATCTTCTCACAGCTGGAAACTCCTGAGCAGTGAGAAATAAAGGCAGTGGTCACAGAGACTGTACCGTGACAGAGAGGTCAGAGGTCATAGGTTCCATCAGCATCAGCAACTCTGAAACCAAGCTGCTGATTCAATAGAAACATACAAAGAAATGTACAAAAACAGGCATTCATGTACATAAAATATATATAAAAAAAGAAAGCTTAGTCCCACTTTCTGAATACCGCCCATTAGTCACAACCCCTCTGGAAAACTAGCCCCGGAATTGACTGTTAGCTAACCCCCTCCCCTTGTTACTGTCGCTACGCCTGTTACGCCTGCTTTCCATGATGAGGGTGACAGATTTACCACTCAAAGTTTTTAGTAATTTTTGAAACAATGGGTCCTTGATTTCAGACAGAGGAAAACAAAAGCAGATTTCTTATTTCTATCCATCAACATTTGCTCCAAAACGCCATCGCTGTTTCAAGCGGAATCGTTTTAAAAGGAGAATCTTGTAAAACAGATCTTAAATATGCACTTGATGGACATGCACAATATCGGACTAAAAACACAAGGCAAAACTTTTAGCTAGTGGTGAATGGGGCTATCGTATGTAATCTACAACCCTACAAACTAATGTAGTTAGTTTATAAAATGCTCCCTGGCCTGTCACTGTTTTGGGGGTAGGGGTTTAGCCAACAGCGTAAAGGGCCCTGGCATATCAGTTGGGATTCTTGTGGTTTGCATAAATTAGGACTTTTAGGATTATATAATACAAAAGGCCTTCATAGAAAAAATAAAAGAACTGTAAACCAGAATACCTGAAGCAAAAAAATCCAAAAACCTTAAAGGCGTTTTTACAGGATGTTCACTGCAGAGCGATGCCATCATACACAAGCAGGAAGAGATGTTGAATTTCAACTTTGCTCTTCTTTTTTTGCCTCTTTGAAAAAAAAAGGTTTCCATTTCTATGTTGTGTGAAAAAAAACAACAAAATAAACATATAAAGGCAAATCCAAAAGGAATATACAGTTTTAAAAGAAACGATATTTATACAGATATAACTTAAAAAAGATAAATATCACTTATTTTGTTTTATATACAGCAAGTCGGTGCTGATTTAATGGCAGCATCATCCTAGTTTCTCAAACTATGGCTTGGGACCGGGTCACTGACCAGACTGACACAAGTTTTCAAGCCAGGATCCGACAGTGACTGTATCCAGGTTTCCAGTCATCATTCAAGCGCTTCAAACTTGAAAATCTTCATTAAAGGCGTCAGCAGCAGACAAAGGTGATAGTGGTGTTTTTGTGTCTCTCCTGTCTGACTGAATGTCACTGTCTAGTCATGTACATGAAAATGGCAGAAAAACTCTAGGGCAGTGTATTATGGGCATTCTGAGACTTCAGTTTTGAAATGTATTGTGAGCCACAGATGAACAGGGAGTGAAGGAAGGATTCTTTAGTGCTACCTGGTATCTTTTTTGCGTTTACTTCTGATTTCCCCCAAATCTTCCTCCTTGTGCTTTGTGATGGCAGGAGCTGTCTCATGTTTAAACACTCTCGTCCTTCCCTTCATTCCCTTCGCCCTTGCTTCTTTTCGTTGTCTCTGGCTGGTTAATTGACAGACCAGACCTGTAACAGGTAATATGTTCCATATCGAACTTATATGTTTAACCTCTGCTTTCCCCTATTCCCTCTGAATAATAAAGAAGTTGGCATGCTTCAAATGAAGTGCTTGTCTTTCCGAAACCGACAATCCGGCAAGCATCCGCCCACTTCACCCAGTGATTGACCAGGTGTACGAAAGAGAAATCGTAGGCAGGATTTCAACTTCTCTCTCAAGCTCTCTTTTTTCTTCATACTGAACTACTTCAATCACTTTTCATGTGTGCAACTGAGTGCGTACAACCAAGTGCAACCATGCACCAAGAATACCTTCAAGGAGAAACTGAACCATTATTGCGTCTTGCCCCTCTGAACATCATAAGAACTACACATCGTACAAACTAGTTTGTTTCAAGCATAGCTAGGCCTTAATAATTCCATAGCCCCAGTGAATCTTGGAATATATAAGTGCACTCATTTCTTTTTAACCACTCTTCATTAACCCTCCTCTCTTGTCTCTGACTTAACATTTAAACTTTTCTCTATACATTGGACTCTACAAAGGGTCTTTTTGGTTTGACAGGAGAGGTAGGGCCTGTCTGTCTGTCACTCGGTCTGTCTGAGCAGCTATGGATTACGGGCAGCGTTCGAGCCAGCTTCACATCCAGGTAAGAGGGATTCTGACTGGCAACCTGCACCGAGCCTTCACCCTGAGGACGGCTGCTCGGCTGCACTTCATAGTAGTCGAGCTGGTTGTCATGGAGGAGATGACCATTGTGGGCATTGTTGTTGCTGTGGTTGTGGTAGGCGATGGAGGATGGCTGAGGTTGACCGAAGCCTCCTTGATTGACAGGGGTTTTGCTAGGTGAGGTGACGACCGTGTCCACTGAAGACACGGCCCAGGAGCGAGTAGGGCTGAGGCAGGACGCAGAACTGGAGGGAGCTTGATACTGCTGGTGCACCCTCATGGTCCTGTCGCTGACGCCCATAAAAGGAGTGTTCCTAGATGAACGGCCCGCCTCTCCAGGATAAGTCCCACCTCCTACCATGCATATTTCTGACTGGGGAGAGGAGACCAGAAAGAGGTCGTCGTGGTAACCAGTAACCCCTCCCACAGAGGACAGATCAGAAGGTAAATCCATGTGCTGGGCGGAGGTGGAGGTCCTGAAGCCTGGGCCATGATTAGCAGGCTGCCCACCAGCGAGGCTGCCGCTGCTAGTGGAGAAACGGACGCTGATACTCTGGGAGTGGACAAGAGGCCTGGGGGGAGGAGCGGGGGAGGAGGTTGGGTGGGTACTGAGCGGGCGTCGTAGTCCCCCCTGGTGGTGGTATTGATAATCGTGCAATGATGGAAGGTTATCAGGAGGCCTCATTGTTGCTTCAGTAACTTCCATGGGGTAGTAGGCTGCTTTGGATTGGTTGCGACTGAACTGACGGGCCTGGCCAAATCGATTTAACCCTGCCCTGTCTCCCCCTCCTTCTCTCCCATAGGCAGGTGCAGGTCTTGTCTGGCAAACAAAGTCAACATCCACATCATCTAGTGGATATGAAGCTCCAGAGCTCAGACCAGCCTGGACCTGCAGGCTAGGCCTGATATCTAGGGGGCTCGGGCAAATGCCTTCCCCCAGCTCGGCCAGTTCTTGTGGCAGTTGGCCAAATTGGGAGTAGGCAGAACTTCCCAAAATCATGTTGGAGTGAGCAGAGGAACTGGGCTGACTGGTTCTGACAACCTGGACTTTGGCTGGTTGGAGCCACTGGCCTTGAACAGGGTTCGGCTTCTGGAAAGATCTTGGATTGGACAGATGGTGGTGCTGCTGCACTCCCTGGTTCTGGTCTGAGTAGTGGAGTGCTGAGATGGACTGCGGATGGTGATGCAGACCTCCACTTCCCGACAATGCAGGCATACTTTCTGACATTGGGCTGGCACGCTGCTGATGCTGCATCGGGGAGGGAGGGGGGCTGAAATGGTGATAGGAGGAGGACGGAGGAGGTGCAGCAGAGTGACAGGGAGAAGAGGAGGAGGGGGAGTGGGTGGGGCTGGGCAGATGACGATACAGGTGAGTGGGGGAGAGGGAGGAGGGTGATGGCATCCCAGGGCGGCTGTGGGTGTCAAAACTTTGAACCACAGGCGGAGGGTGAAAGGAGTGAGGAGGAGCATCTCCTTCCCTGTGACTCACCTCCTCTTCCTCCTCCTCTTCCTCCTCTTCCTCGGTAAGCCCCTCCCTGTCCTGCATCTGCAAACAACCTGAATCTCTGCTCCTGGCCTCGGTGATGGACATGGCCACATTTTGTTGATAAACATGATGTGATGAAGGAGGGGGAGAGTCTTGTTGTTGTGCAACCTGCCGACACTCTTCTTTGACCCGGGACAGCAGGCGCTGGATCTCTCGGTTGGATGGGCACAGACGGCTGGCCTCAATCAGGTCTTCAAGGGCTGCATGGAACTGTCTGAATGGTGAGCAAGAGCGACAGCAAAGACAGAAATAAGATTTCAGAAGATGACTTAAAGAGAGAGTGCAGAGGGGGGGTCCTGACTATCACAAAATTAAAAGAATTTGTCATGTTTCTGATAGATTCCCTCATCAAGTCAACTCAGTCTTTAGTCCCTGACTCCTTCTACCAGCTGGTTTACTAAATTTGTTTGTTTTCAAAGGTGTTAACTCAGAAACACCCTGCAGACCCTCTGTAGCACCTGTCCATGGCAACACCTCTAAGCTGACTACCCCCAGTCATGCTAAACTACAGGGGACTTGGTTTGGCCCCTGGACATATGGCACTTACAAAGCGTGTAGACCCGCCCTTACCAGTGACCCCCCAGCTACTATCTTAGCTCATTAGCTCAAAAGAGCGGCTGGCAAAGGGAGTAAACCCCTACAGGAAATCTGGATTTGGGACCCCACAAGCACTTGAAGGCATACTTTTCTTCCTCTGGCAGTCCCAGCCTCCTGGCTCATCTCCAGCTTTCCTGGCTTGTGGATCAAGATGGATTAGGACAAGGGAGTGAGGCTGAGTCTGTGCAACTCTTCCTCGCTTTAATCAAAAATTTCTCACCTACGAACTTGTTGTTATCGAAGCAAAATACCTTGATGGTTGTGATCTTCATTGTTCACGATGGACAAACAACAATGACATTAGAATACTATTATTAACCAGCAAGGACTATTTTCTTTTTCACAGTAAGTAAGCAGGTGGAGTGATTTGAAACTGTGGAGGCTACACACCACATTTCATGACTCACACTTCCAGTTAACTTGCAACAGTAAAAAGGTCAGTCGTCTTACTTAACAATGCTGGTGGTCTCAACACAGAGAGTGCTGAAAGGATTAGGCCTTCTACCTTAATGACTTTCAGCTGGACATTGATGAAATGACTCACCTATTCATAATATTCATAATACATTTAAGGGTGGTTAGGATTAGTTTGTTCCATTCAACCACTTGTCCTTATGTTGCTATGGTTACCTGCGGCTGCGTTTGGCGCGGGCTCGGGCATAAAAGGCTTCGTAGGATTTAGCTTTCAGCTCTAGCGCCTTAGTCGCAAACTCCTCGGCAAGGCCAAAATCCTGCAAGGAAATAAAAAGAATTCACGATGGTGCGTCAAGATGTCAAAAAGACTAAAGATTAATTTCAAAATAAAATGAAAAACATCCTTTCTTGGCATTAAACTAAAGCACATCACGGGTGAGAATTAAATCAGGAGTCATTTTAAGACCATGGACTACAAATGATGTTGTAATTATACATTTTTCGCCAACGTGTACCCGTGTGTGTGTGTTTGTGTGTAGGAGAGAGACTCACGTTCATCTTGCGGTGGCAGCGTGACAGGTTGAGCAGCACACACACTCTCAGCTGTCTGAACGTCTTCAGCTCATCCCCTGGAAACTTCTGGAGAGCTGACTGATAGGAGTGAGCAGCTTCCCTCACTTTACCTTGCTACAAATACACACAACACACACACACACACACAGAATACTTACAATACCAAATAAAGGTTTGTGCATCTGGTTAAATGTGTGTGTTTGTGTGTGTGCTGTTAAGTAGTTGCCTGTGCTAGGTGTTACCTTGTACAGTCTGTCTCCCTCTTGGATCAATTTACTTAGCAGAACCATCAAGATGTCTGGTTTAGAGGTTGCCATCGCCCAGGTCGCTGGTCCTACACACACACACACACACACACACACTGTGATACCAGCGAGCATCTCACAAATGTTTTATTATCGCTGTGTTTTGGCTCATAACTGCTGAAACACAAAAGCAAAAGTGGATTCCTTGGTTCTCCACAAATCAACATTTTTTTGTCATCTTGACTGTTTTCCAAAACAGTTTTTTCACCCCTCCTCCAATTTCATCCAGTCATTAAAGGAATAGTTTGACATTTTGGGAAATATGCTTATTTTCTTTCTTTTTGAGAGTTAGATGAGAAAATTGATATCACTCTCACGTCTGTATGGTAAACATGAAGCTACCACCAGCAGCCGGTTAGCTTAGCCTGGCATAAAGACTGGAAATAGGGGGAAACAATAATTGTCTTAATGTAGATATGCTAATACGGTAGCTACATGAATCATATGGCCCTCCAGTGGCCTAATAACCGTAACATCCCCAGTTTGATTCTGGGTAGGGACCTTTCTTGCATGTCACGCCCCTCTCTTGCTCTCGTTTTGCTGTCTGTATCTCTAATTAAAAATGACAGAGTCATGTTTCTACCTATTTTGGCTCCCTTTCTGAGCAGAGCAATGACTGCTGAAGTGTTTCTGCAGCCGACAGCTCGATCCAGAGGACGCATCCCGCTGCAATCCACATGCTCCACCGACGCACCATGATCCACCAGGTACTGCACCTAACACAGAAAAAGACACCAACAAGAGCAACATTTAGCATGTTTTATTAATACAGAAAGACTTTTAATTTTCAGATTTCTTTTCTAAAAGCCTTGTCACCAGCTTTCTTCACTATTACTATCAATAAATACTACTAAGAACAATAGTAAATGTAGCTTAGAATATGGACACATCCTCTGCAGACTCTGCAGGGCAGGTAAGGAAGGGACAGACATGATATTTCTAAAATGTGGCAAATACAACGACAACTGCATCTGTTTAACACACCACTTCTGGGTCACCGCAGAAGGCAGCCAGATCCAGAGGTGTCCGTCCACTGCGGTCAGCATGAGTTGTGGCTGCACCTCTCTCCACCAGCTCGCTGACCAATGGGAGCTTGCCTTTCAGACATGCCCAGCTCAGCGCTGTTAACCCCTCCCTGTCGGTCTGGTCGAGAGAGGCTCCTGTAAACAGAGAGCGAGGCCGAGAGATTCATCTCAGTGAACATTAGAGTCAAAGATAACGTTGGTCAGCGGTTTATTTTATATTTTCTCTGTCTTTAAATGCCCAATTTAGAAATTCATCTTTAGTTTGCTTCGCCCTTTTCCTCAAACTGGTGAACATGGAGGAAGTGTGAGATTGCATTGACAGCAAGGACAGGAGCAGAAAACAGGAAGGCTTATGTTTTTTGTTTTTGTATTGTGTTCATGCTATTGTTGCACCCATTGTTGCTGTGGTTGTTAATACTGTCATTACACGGGTGCTTACCATGATCCAGTAGCAGCTGGGCGGTGGTCAGATGTCCCTCTGAGGCTGTAGTCATCAGAGCTGTTCGACCCTGCTGGTCGACCATGTTCACCTCCACCCCGTGATTCAGAAACAACTCCACCACCTGACCGACAGACACAGAAGGAGACAGACACTAAGCATTTCTGGAGCAGGAGTCAAACTAAAACATGTGTTTACTCTATGTGTGTGTATGTGTGTGTATGTGTGTGTGTGTGTTTTGTGTTCTTACACCATACCTGCCAGTGGCCACGTCTCACAGCACTGAAGAGTGGAGCCACACTCCGCCTGTTGCCTTGCTCAACAGCAGCCCCTTGATCCAACAACAGCCTGCAGACGGCCAGCCGGCCACTTCCTGCTGCTGCTGTCAGAGCTGACACAGAGACACAGACGGACAGAGAGAGGGAGACAGTTGGAAACAGGTTCTCTAAATGTGAACGTGTACGTTTGAACAAAAACATCTTTAACAATTCACGCCGTTAAAAATATATGTTATGGCATGGAGCTTGTGAGATGTTTGGGAAGATGAAGATAGATCTTGGACTCACGCCTAGACTACTGCAACTTGTTCCAGGCTGGTGTGCCGGCATGTGCCATTCAACCTCTGCAGCTCACCCAGAATGGAGCTACAACCTAAGTTCTCCCACACTACACAGATCGTCTGCACCCTTGCTCGAATCTGATTCAAGACACTGGTACTTGCCTACCTACATCCAGGACATGGCCAAACCATACAACCCCGCCCATCCACTACGCTCCGCTACTGCTAATCAGCTTGCTACTACCTCAATACGATGGGGGCCTAGCAACCGCTCAATTAGGTTGTACCCGCCGGGTTGAATGCACTTATTGTAAGTCATTTGGGATAAAAGTGTCAGCTAAATAAATGTCATTTGGTTGATGTTCACACCGATTATGATTCTGAGGAACTTAGTGGCTGAGACTTTTTTTTGCAATATGTCTTTTTGCCACAGATAATAATGAATTTAGATTCTTTTAATATTTAGTGGCAGCGTGTTTGCTTCAATCCATTTGGCACAAGCAGATAAACCAGAGTTAGCTTATTTGAATTATAATACTAGTAATAGTAATTATAATAGTAGTATAATAGTATTGTTGTTAGCTTGAGCTGTATCTGAATCAGACTACAACTGAATGTAAAGTATTTTGAAATTCTGTAGTATCAAAACCAAGATTAATTATTTTGCTATGAACCTGGTAAACTACGGCTGTTGTGTTGAGGGGATTTGTACTGTAGTGCTCAGTTTCCTCCACTAGAGGTCAGTGATGTGTCGCACAGCAGCTACAGACTGACCAAAGTCACTGTTACTGTATTTACTATTTGGCAGTATGATGCTAGTCACCTTTCAACCTACCATACAGTCACTTAGCAGATCATGGTAACCCTGTTGTAGTGCAGAATTATAGCAGTATTGTGCAGTATTAGAAATGATAATAATATCAGCAGTAGTATTTTAATAATAGCAGAATAACAGTACTGTAGTAGATCTTGCAGTATCATCATTTTCAGTTTTTACTGATTTTCAGCAAGACATTTCTGGCTTTTTAAAAATAATGCCCTGTTGTGTTTCCTTCGAGAGGACACTTCACCACAGTTTACAATCAACAGGGCTCCAATGAGAGAAAGTGAAGGGAGAACACAAATGAGCTATTGGTTAGAGTTGATTTCATGTTGTTGAAAAGTTGTGTGTGTTATTTTTAAGATAATATTGGCCCACTTGACCCTCTCCATTCCATTTCTATTTTCCACCATAAAGTAAGCTCAGGTTAACGAGACTTTATCTGGCTGCAGGCCTCTGGTCACACGGCTGATGAGCTGAAAAGTTCACTAATGTAAAATAATTCTATTTTGTGATAAAGGTTGAAGCGTCCTGCTGCGTTAAAGGTGGACCTTCTACAACATTATTGTGTCACAATCATGTCTGAAGTGCGAGAGATGTCTCCGCCCGTCGTTCCGGCTGACAGGCAGTTCCACTGTTACTCTGAGGGGAAACATTCTTTATGGCTGACAGGATTTGTTGTTCGCTATTATCGCTGTTATTTAAGGAAGCTTCACAATAGATTCCTCAGGTATTGTGCCGTTTTGGGGCACACTCTGGACGTTTTTCGTTTCCAGCAGGTTATTGCCTGACACATGTCATTGAATAACTCAGTTCTCTTTTTTGTGGTAACATGAGATGGTAGGGGGCCACACAAAAAGTGTGCATCACCACTAACAAATGGTTAAACTGCAGTGTTTGCACTACAAATGATTTTTTAAATTGTTTTTTATGTACATCTACATTTTGTACTATGTTTAATACATGTGTACATGCTTAATATTCTAAATAAATACTGATAGATTAGTAAATTAGTAGAACTTCTGATCACATCAGTATTACAGTATTAGTGCAGTATTAGCAATAGTCTTGCAGTAATATGGACGTCACCGTTCAATAATCATCATTACTCATCATCTCATCATAACACGTCATAGAACATTTGTTGTGTAATTGTTGTTGACAGTTTTTGTAGTACCTGTCTCTCCCCACAGAGTGTCAGGTGTGTTGATCTCAGGCCTCTCCTCCTCCTCCTCGTCTTCCTCTGGAAGATCCAGGAGGTATGACACCATCTACACAAACACACACACGCACACACACACACACACACACAAAGCAATAACAAACGTTACAAACATACCATAAATATAACTCCATGATTCAGTAACAGACAATATAAAGGTGTGTGGGTGTGTATGTGTGTGTGTGTGTGTGTGTGTGCGTAGTTAACCTCTGTGTGGCCCATGCTAGCTGCTGCAACCAGAGCCTGCTGCACCGCCTGGCACCTGCTCGCCCCCCTCTGGCCGCAGCAGGAATCGCAGCTCCAGTCTGCACACTTTAGAAGGAAGCGCAGCACCTCGAGGTGGCCCCGCTGAGCCGCGTGCACCAGCACACACCGACTTGAGCTGTCCACATGACCCACCTGAGTACACAGGGAGACAGACTTAGAAGCAGTGTCCTGTGCAGCTGGAACACCGCGAAGCACAGAGGCAGTGGAGAACAGCGTGAACAGTGTTTTGAGGCAGTGCCACTACAACTTTAGCCTCATCTCTCTCCACACACACACACACACACACACACAGCACATAATCGCACACATCCAATGCTTGAGCTATACCTTCTATAAGGCTATACAGCAGACATAACAGTAACTATTATACTTTTCCAAGACATTCCTGTAATAATGTTGTTTATATCATATATTTTGAAGTGCCACTATACACACATTGCAAAATATGAAAAAGAATGTAATACACATAAATATTGTTCTTTACAAAATTAGTGTCTCAGAATTATGAGTGAGAATTGTAATCTCAGACAAAAGCCTGGCATACCCATTCATCATGCTAAGCTGCAAAGCTGTGTGATTGTCGGACTGTCAGTTGCGGAAAGAAAGAAAAATTCAATCACAGATAATGGTCGTATCGAAAAAATTACACTGAATCAATCAGGAAAATAATCTTCAACCCATCATTGGAAACACTGGGTCCCTTTTACATAATTGGAGTAAATTTAATATACAGTATCTCTATTGGGTAGGATTCATAGACTCTTGGAGGACTCTCCCTATCTTTAGACTGTTTATAGACATTGCTCATTTTTTACTTGCTCAGATTGCTGGAAATATCCCCAGCTCAGGCACTGAGTGTTGAAATCTGGCCCTAACCCAATATGTATATAACATATATGGGTGTTCAAATTTTTTAAATGTTCTAAGAAATGTTATATGTCTGCTGTAACTGATCTCTTGATATAAATATAAATAAAAAACAAAGAAAAGAAAAAGAAAAACTGTCTGAGACAGCCCCCCCAAATTCTGCCATGGGAAATGTGCAGGGGGAGGGGGTTCCAGACACTGTTCGATGATCCAATAAGCATTTTGTTTGAAGCATGTAAACACCTTAGGAACCCAGTTGAGTTGAAGTTTATAGAACTTCTTATGTGATTGTAGCATCTTTCAAATCATTCTGATGGCATACTGTATGTTTTTGTGAAATCTCACGTTTGATGAGTGGACGTTTGACCAGGGGGCAGTGGCGTCCTGCTGCTGCTCACCACAGTGTCATTCTTGATATGACCAGTGGATGGCAGCAAGTGCAAGGTTTTCAAATCCTGCATATAGCAGCTTTAAAGAGCCGCAAAATCTAGCGGGAAGACCTTACCTTAGCTCTATGCTCACTCAGCATGGTGACAATGCCCAGATGTCCAGCTGCGGCAGCGAATCCCAGTGCAGTCAAACCATCATGTGACTGAGCATCCACCTAGAAATACAACACAGAAACCTCAAGTGTGGTTGCAGTAAATTGGCACAATCGTCCAATTACAACGCAGTGCAATCTTTACATAAAGTCAGAAAACATCGACATGTCAATGATACCACAAACCTTAAAAACCTAAAAAAAATAAATAGATCTTTTACCTGAGCTCCGTGGTCGAGCAGCAGTGCCACAGCATCACTGTGGCCCAGGTGAGCGTGGACACACAGCAGGGGGGCGTTGTTGAGGACATCAGTACGGTAATCCACATCGGCCCCGCCCATAATCAGCAACCTGCTCACCTGGACAGGTAGGAAGCCACGTTACAGTCCACCTGTGCTAGCAAGGGTGTGTGGATGTGTGTGTGTGTGCAGTGTGTTACCTTGATGTTGGGGGTGTAGAGGTTGCGCAGCGATGAGAGAGCAGGGCTCAGGCTCTCCGTGCTGTAGGACAGCCACAGCCCCTGCAGAACTGAGGAGGAAACCCCAAGCTTCTTGCTCAGACCCTGGAGACGAGAATAGATGCCACAGAAATAAAGTAGTTTGGCAGATAATAGACAGCGAGAAATGGCAGCTAGCAGCGACAAAACTATCCCAGACTACATGAAGTAAGTTTTTGCAGGTAGTGAGACATGAACACATGTGCTAACCTTGTAGATGTGAGCCTTCAGGATGTGATGTCCCAGCTCCAGTGTCTGCTGTCGGTTCAACTTTCCCTCCTGTCTGCAGAGCCAGAAGGCCAGGAGAGTGTGACCGCTCCTGGAGACAAACAGACGGCCAGAGAGACAGACAGCTCAGTGAAAATTTCCCTCTTTCTTCCTCTGTCATTTTCACTCTCGCTCTCTCACGGCCTTTTCAGTGTACCTGGGATCGCAGAGGAACCTGTCGTCCTGACCCTCCTCTCTCCACACCAGCCACTCCCTGAAGGAGGCGTGGTTTAGCATCCTGCCGCCGTCGCTCTGCCGCAGCAAGAAAGAGGAGAGCTGCTCCAGACGGTGCGCAAACTCCACCCACTGCATCGTTCCTCCAGTCAGAGCGCCCGCATTCACCACCTCAAACAGCTGGAGGAGGGCAACAGTCACATCTCAAGTGTATTGATCCATTTTCAATATGTCAAAGATGTGCCAGTAAGAGGAAGAGTGGTGCTTTGAGCTAAATGTGACCATCAGCATGCTAACACGCTTATATTTAGCATGCGTAGCAGGTGTAATGTTTACCATGTGACCATCTTAGTTTCGCGTGTTAGCATGCCAACAGCTGAGGCTGATGGGAATGTCATTAGTTTTGCAGGTATTTGGTCATAAACAAATTGGACTAATTAGAATTGGGTGAAAGTTCAAGATTGTTGGAATGCAGGGGGACATGTCTGCACAGACACACACACTCACACAGACACAGTGATGGTGTGTACCTGCTGGTCGGTCAGTGGGTGCAGGGACGCCACAGTAACGTTGAGCAGCGGCAGAACTCTCTGAAAAGACGACTGGGTGGGAAACCGCATGTTGAGCTGAAGCAGGTAGACCTCTGCAAGACTCACAGGAACCACCTACACACACGCACACACAGACACACATTTAAAGTCTGAGCAAACAAAAACCTAAGCAAACATAATTCAGTGACTATACTGGTACATATCTAAATGACTTACTATGCATCTAAATGAGAGAGTAATTTATTAATTTCTAATTACCTAATTAAGTAACATCACCCCTTCCTCACCTTGAAGCTGGAGCTCTTCAGGACCAGGTATCCTCCCTCTATCAGGTCCAGGGTCAGTTTCAGGTAGAGGTACGAGCCCTTGCTCAGGCTCTTCAGGTGGCTGATCAGCTTGGCCAGCGCCGTGTTGTCAAGGCGACCATTGCTCAGCGACACGTTGCTCTGGATCTCAGCACTGCTGTTGATACGCTGCATCAAGTAACCCTGTGAAAATAAAATACAGACATGTAGATGTACAGCTAAATAAATGGAGAGGCGGACAGACAAACAGGCAGGCTGCACGCATGTTACCTGCAGATCCTGGTCGATGGCGTTGTTCTCCTCCATCCTGTCTAGAGAGATGCGGTGAAAAGGTAGAGAACCAGTGATGTCCTGAGTGAGAAAAAGACAGAGAGGTTTTGCACGCTGTGGTCTGGCTGCACTTTTGGTAAATTTGCTTTGGACAGATGTCATTTCAAGCAGGCTGGACCCTTCCTACACCTGAGTAGATAAGCACACCTTTTGCTTCCATACAGTGGGAAAATACTACATCTTACTACATCTTAACGTAACCTGAAACCCCACAACTAATGTAACTTAATTATTAAAGTTAAAGTTTTATTTATTTAAGTGCATTTTTGCTGTTAAGAAAGGCCAACATCCAACAAAAACAGTTTCAACTGAGTGTGTGTGTGTGTGGAGTGTGTATACCTGCTGACTGGTCCTGACAGTGGTAATGACCTTCAACCAGGAAGGAAATTTCTGGACATTTCGGGACAGGAAGGAAGTCAGTGTGTCACCGTAGTCCGGCCGGTGGAACTCTGCCTCGTTCAGCCCATCAATCAGTATAATAAGCCCCGCCCCCTCCACGTGCAACTTCCTCTCTGGAAAAAAACAATACAGAACAGAGCAGATTAAGTATTGTCCCTGGCTTTACAGAATAAAAGCTAGCAGGCTACAGTAGATATATCTGTATGTACCTCTGTAGAGAACGTCCAGTGGTTCTAGTATTCCTCTCTGGAGGGCAGAGCTCGGATCCTGGATGCAGGAGCGCAGACTAAGCGTGCTCTGTAGCTGTGGCGAGCGGTGCAGCAGCTCCCGATAGGCCGACAGCTGAGGGGCGTGACTTAGCATCGCAGCCATGTTGTGGACGAACTCCGGAACCAGGCAGGTGTGACAATTATCAGCTTGACAGAAGTGATATGAGACTACCTGCAGAGACAGACAGGGAGAAATACTTACATGATTTGGGGATTTTAGCGAGACCTTGAGTGTCAAAAGTAAAAGTATGAGCCTCAGAATGGCCCCTCTCACTCAAGTTACAGCATGTTAATGTTGTGGCTGGTCAAGGTGGAGCTCATTTTAACCACTTTATACTGTTGGGCAGTTTCATCGTAAAAAAGCAGCTCATTATATGTTTTCTATGTAAAATCTAAATTTGCAAAGTAACCAGCAATTATAGCTGTCAGATAAATGTAGTGCAGTGGAAAGTTCAATATTTCGCACTGACATATACAGTAGTGCATCAAGTATAAAGTAGCATAAAATGGAAATACTCAAGTCAAGTACAAATATCTAAAAAACAATAATTGAGTTAATACGTAGTTACTTTCAACAACTGCTTTCTAGTAATCTATTGTGTGACACAGTGGATTTTTGTTAAATAAAATGGGGATCCTACCTGTCCTGCAAGCCTCCTCAATGCCTCCTCCTGTCTCCTCCTCATCTCTGGAGTCCCTGGACAGCTTCCTCCTCCTCCTCCTCCTCCTCCTTCATCTCCTCCTCCTCCTCCTCTTCCCAGGGAATCATGGGAGAAAGAAACAGCCTCTACATCTGGAGTGGGGGTCCAGGGAAGAATATCAGAATTTTCTACATTTTAATTCTCAGTAAAGATGTAAGGACACAAACCATCTTTCTCTTTCTCCGAGGCTGCTGCCTTCTTTACTCTTCACTGCATTTCAGCTGCTTTTGTGTATTTTTTCCACTGTATGATTTAATGGCTTTTTCTGGTGGTTGGCTCGGCTGTGAGTCGGGTTGATTTTATTGGGCTGTGCATGATGACTCAGCTGTCTCTTACAGAATGAATAAGGTTGTCTTCATGGCTGGAATAACTCACTGGGGTCTTTTGGCAAGCATGTGATATGGGCTCCTGCCAACAATTTAATATGTCCCCTTAAAGTGCCTTCCAACCACAGAGTATATTGTATAAAATTAAGCAAATAATAAAGCATTTCTTAAACAACATTGGGCCTTTTAATCTTTCTGGAATTATTACTTTTTGTTTCTGGACCTAATTTTACGTGAATGAGCACATACGCTTGCAGATTTGCCTACATTCCCTTTTTTTTTTGGCATCTTTGACATAAACTGTCCAAATCCATGTGAAAGACAGGTCCAGTCACCATGAAGTAGGGGTGTAGTGCAAAGCTACTATCTGTATCTATATTTGTTTCTGTCACAAAAATTCCTGTATCTGGATTTATAACATGTTAAATTGTTGTCTACTGCCACTTATTTTCTTCATATATATGCATATACATACACAATAACATAACATTTTAACCATGTACTGTACCTAAATTAAACAAACAATGAAGCATGATGCATGATTTGTATTTGATCCCCCCCAAGTCTTAACTGACTGTAAATAAAATCTATGTTACTGTTAATAAATAATGGAATTAGAACAGGAGTTTTAATGGGAAAAAACTATTGGATTGCATTGGGCTGCATTGCATGATCCCAGCAAATATGGTAAAGACTGGTGAAAGTTCTTTAGGGATGAAGCTTGCTGAGTGTCTGAATGTTGAACATAAAACTACACCCTTGCGTATCTACACCCTGTGGCAAATTTGTATCATGGCAAGTCATGCTGTTTTGGCTACCAGCAGTTCAATCAGCAGTTAAATGATTTCTAAACCGATTTGTAGACGTTTATCGTCAATGGACGACTCTGAGAACAAGTGGTGTGATGTTTCAAATTGTGTCAGTGGGTGGCAGGTCGGTGGGGGGAAGCTGTAAAAATTGCTGTTCCTGTTCCTGTACACGTTCAGAAGGCATTATCTGTTAATATCGGGATAATGTATTACTGTTTGTTTACAACCCTTCTATGAATCCATGCATAATTTGCATAAGCAGGCATAGTTATGATTCATGGGGAGTGGATCCAGACTTGTGGGTTTTTTATGGTTACATTTTTTGAGAATGCACTCACGGCGAGCTGCAGGCCAGTGTGACTTCAGTGTGAGTCCATCAGAATTAAAGCATGTCACATGGCTTTTCTCCAACACACCATGCTTTATTCACCTTACAGCTAACATGACTGATCAGTGGACTGTATATAAAAACTGAAAACAACCTCAGACACCTCCCCAGTTAAAACAAGATAGTAATTTGGTGAATAAAGCCTGGCGTGGAAAACATATTAAAATACTGTATATAAAGCCTCTCTCTGCTCACGTTTAGGCATGGTCTGGTTGCCGGCAGCGGTTGGCCACATGCGGTTTCCATGACAACTGAGCGCCACCAGACGGGCGATGATGGCCGTTTTCCCAAAGCCCATGTTGCCGACGATCACCACACCCCGACTGGTTGATGGGTCACCACTGCGCAGATAAGCGTCAATTTCCTGGAAGAGCCACTCCCTGCCGCTGAACAGCCAATCAGACGAGAGACCGGCAACCTCAAAGTGAAGGGGCTTCAGGTTGAGAGAGGGAGTGAAACACACTGTAGGAGAAGAGAGGAGGAGAGGAGTATTGTAATACTGCTTGTAAAATAGTTGTCTGTATGTGTGTTTGAAAGTGAGTGTATGCATGTGTTTGTATGTGTTTACCTCTGTGGTCCTGTTGACTACGGCTCCCAGAATTCTGTCTGGGCATTCTGAAGGACGTCCTTGAAGGGATGTGTCTCTGCTGCTCATCCAGATAGGCTAGATCTTCAAGGTGGGCAGAACTAGTGGCTAGAGAGAGAGAGAGAATGATGAAGAAAGTAATTTTCTGCACAGACAATAGTACGTAGTAGCATTTGGAGCATAATCTGCCTACATCTTGTTCACTGTACATAAATAATGTAAGGAAAGAAGGTAACTACAACTCACCATGAGCCTGTGTTGCTAATGGTAAGTGGAGGCTATAGTTTATACATTGTAGAAACCTGATACAATAATACATTAATCAGTTTAAATCAGTTTACTTTCAGATTCTGGGTAAATTTTGGATAAATTCAACAACTATGGTCCACTATTTTGTTACCAAATGCAACAACAAAGTGCTCTGAATTTGCTACAGCTTTCATGCCTCTGACTGGCTTCTTCTTGCTAGGACTGGTGGCTGAGGCTCATGGGTATTGTAGAATTTAGACACATCTGCAATGCCAAACTGACTGACAACAAATGATTTCTAAAAAACAAAGCTTCAATAATTAAAACCAGAACAAAAACTATAGAGCACGACCGATACAGGATTTTAAGATGCTGATACTGACATCAATATTTGAGAGTTAAAAAAACTGGATAGAGGATAGATAGAGGATATTAACCAGTAAGCTTTAGAGGTGTTGGTAGGTGTACTTTTTCACTTTGGAGAGAGCCAGGCTAGCTGTTTCTCCCTGCTTCCAGTCTAGTTTAGTTTAGTTTTATTTCTCACATATAATCATACTGGGTATAATCATAGTGAAATGTGTCACTGTTAGCTCCTTTAAATATGCAATAAAAAATAAGTGTAAAATAGAATAAGAATAAAGAATAAAATAAGTAATAGATAGTAATGTAGTAACTTAGAATAATAATTAATTAAAAATAGTCTTAGGTCTTTATGCTAAGCTAGGCTAACCATGTTCAAACTCCAGCTCTGTACTTCAAGTAATAGTTCAACATTTTGGGAAATACACTTATTAGCTCTCTTGGTGAGAGACAGATGAGAAGATCGATGCCACTCATGTCTGTATGGTAAATATGAAGCTACAGCCAGGAGATGGTTAGCTTAGCTTAGCACAAAGACTGGACACAAGGGGAAACAGCTAGCCTGGTTCTATCCACAGGTAATAAAAGCAGTCTACCAGCACTTATTAGTTCACTAATTAACATATTTTTATTTAGTTGTAAATATACGGGGGGTTATGAGCCGGACTATTTCCTGGCCTTGAGCAGTGACTTCCTAGATTCTCTGCTGGTTGCCTGGCAACATCACAGTGTTGACAGATTTTCATAACTTTGCATAACTTTACAATTTGTGAATTCAATGTTGTTTTGTTGCTGATCCCAATGCTCACAATAAATAAATACACAATCTGTAGGAACCACAGCATGAACTTATAAAACAAGTTAATATCTGAAAACAAACACAAAGGTTTGAAACACTGAAATGTCTGTTTAAAAACTGTGTGAAGACCCACAGTGGTCATTTGTGGTTAACAGTTACATTTTTAAAGAAAGTCAAACATTGTCTTCCGTTTCTTGTCTATTGTTAGTGAAGAACAGGCAGGATTTGTAGAATATTGTCTTTGGAGTGCAGTGTCTTGACTTCAACTGCAGCCGCTATAAAGCTGATTTGAAAGCTAACAAAGCACTGATGAATGTTGGAAACTCCGAGTCGTCTCGACTCCCAACAAAAACAAACAGAAACCTACCGAAAGTTTGATCCAATCAATCTGTGTTACATTCCTCTAACGCCACAGAGAATGTCAGTGCTGGCTGTGCCTTGTATCCTGTGTGTATGTGCAATATGTGTCTGTGTTTTGAGAGACGTCATACATGTCACTTCCTTCCTTTCCCAAAGCGCTCATGGTTTTAATTTTTATGAGACACAGAGAGAAGAAAAGAGGAAAGGGAGGACAAGATGTGACCATGTTGCCCAGGCTTTGTCTCAGCCGGGTTGTTTTGTATCTCCACATTACAAACTACAGACATGGAGCTCATTATCACCTCAATCTTGTTTTTACATTTCTGTTTGTGTACAGATTTAACAAATGAGATACACGTGTTATTTCATAAGCTTTAGAGATGTTGGTACTCATTTTTCAACATCTGGACAGAGCCAAGCTAACTGTTTCCCCCTGTACCTCTGTCAGCCCTGTTTTAAACCCAGAGTGGACAAATTGTCATGGAAGCAAGGCTTTGTTTGCGCACTATCACCGGTGAAGTCACTATAGTTGAGAAAGAATGATGTATTTCCTTCCTAACAGGAAAAGGTGTGCGGGAGCGCACTGCAGGACTGGAAACCACTTGATTCACACACACACACACACACACACACACACGTCAGTCATTTGCCATCTTACCAGCAACAGAATTAGGGCGAGGCATGAGGTAGAGAGGGATGGAGTGGGTGGAGCCTGAAGAACGGGCAGAGCCAGGGCCACGGTCTGGGTGGAGTTTGTTGAGGCTGTAAGTGGAGGCGGCCATGTTGTCCTCAACCCTGTACAGAAAGCTGTCATTCGCTCTTCCTGCTGCTATCATACAAGAAGAGGAGGTGGAGGCCACCACTGGGCGCCCACCCTGCTGCCAGAGGTTCAGGCTGCTGCCATGGTAACCATCGCTAGGGTACTTGGTGCTGTCATCCCGCTCTGCTGCCGACTCAGCAGAATAGCTGGTCAATGTGGCTGAGTGAGGGAGGGAAAGACAGAAAAAGTGAATAATTTAGCCGTGTAAGGGTTTATTTTTAAGAAGCTGTATCTACAGTATGTCACCTATGATGCCACTGTCTCTGCTCTCCAGTGTTGAGGTGGGGGAGGTGACGGAGGCGTGGTTGGAGGAGGCATGCTTGTTGTTGTTGCCCTCCCCACCAGCAGGAGGCTGCAGCGTGGAGCAGGGGGAGGTGCTGCTACTGGCCAGACTGGAGGAAGGAGAGATCCTCTGTGGGAACGAGAAATAATTGTATGCTCACTTTGTTGTATACATGTGTGTGCATGCATTTATGAATGTTAAGTATCTATTTTCCTCTTACCGTATATCTATCATAGTTCAGTTTATGCGTGTTCATGTTTCTAATTGTCTTATTGTTTTGTTGCAGACTTACTTCTGCAACAGTGGCTTTTATGCATTTATACAGACAAAGCATGTTTAAATTTTAATTTGAAAAGAGAGACAGAGAACCAGAAGGAATATATGAAATTTTGAGAACAAAGAAACATTTTACTTAAAGGTATCCACCTTATTTTGGAACGCAAATACGGACGCAGTTTCCGTTTTTTGTGCCAGACTTCCGGTCAGGTACTTCCGGTCATCGGCTAGCTAACTCACTTTTCAGCGCAGCACAAGCTAACACAACAACTTTTTGGACAACTATGGATTTGAGGAAAACTGGAATTGTGAAATATGCTAGTTAAGCTAGTTAGCGCTGTTGACGGAAACGATCAAGCGGAAGTACGGCACAAAAACCGGAAGTTCGACCAACTGTTTACTTCCGCGTTCCAAAATAAGGTGGATAACGAGTAGGATTTTCCTTTTTTTAAATTTTTTTTTATTATTGTGCAATAAACTACAAAACATGGTGTTTGAAGACAGGACAGAAGAGGTAACAGTGATATAAAATAATCAGCTGTAACCAAAATAGCACAAATCAAAACAAAAACAGAGAGATGAGTAGGATTTTCCTAAAAAACAATGTACAGACTCGGAACAAAAATAATCCCTCTCAATCATCACTTTTGTGACCCACTAGAAGTGTGTGGTGGTGTCTGTATCTGCAGAGACCCTGCCCTCTGCCTGTATTTTCTTATCTTGCTGTGTTCAGGACGTTTCTGGGCATCAACCTTTGAGCAGTGGTGTGTAGCCCCAAGCTAATAACAGCGCACAGGGTCCGAGGGCAGAACTCTATAATAACGTAGCGACCAGTTGCCAGATCGTAAGGGGCCAACTTTCAATGTTACGTTTATAAACAGCAACCGACAAATCCTACTCGTTATACCTTTAATATCCAAGTTATGTGATACAAAATGTACATAGAATATATACAATATACAGAGGCACATCCATTTTTGCCATTATGAAATTGAAAAACTTTTGAAAAGGGGCAATTAAAAAAAAAGTCCATAAAAAAATAAGAATGAATTTCGTAATAATAAGCTGAGTTTTAATATTTCCTTCACTTATTTTAGAAAATTGTTCATTTATACATTTTATACATTTTACACAATTTATTCATTACGTCTTTTTTATTTATTTAATATTGAACATTTTGGGGTTCTATAGTTGAAGAACCAACCCTCACATCCTAAGAGGTTTTGGTTGACTTTATGATGGACTTTTCAAATGACTGCATGAACATATTACCAAACCATGAGGTTGAAAGGGGAGTTTAACAAAAATGAAACAAGATATCTTCACTATGATGGGTTACCCAGCTTAAGCAAGTTTTAAGTGTCTGAATGTTGTTTTTTAAAGAACATCCCAGGTAGTCAAAATAACTTGGATGTAGTGTCAATGTAGCTGTTACAGAACTGAGGCACAGCTGAAAGCTTGACTGGGCTCAAAGTATTTTCCGACAAGCTGAGACACAAAAGTCAGAGCCCGGTTCTTGAGCTGAAACCTTACGGTGCTGCTGCCAGCTGGAATTCCTTCAGTGAGCCCATAAAAGCTGCTCTAAGTCCTTATCTGTCATGCTGTCAGATCCACTCTATCAATGGATGGCGAAGCACCACACAAAGTTTTAGCAAACTGCAATAAATTCTGCCAGGTTATCAGGGTGACCAAACAATCCATCATAGATTTAGTGTCTTCTCCTCTCTGCGCATTTAATTTCCTATATTATTACTCTATCTATATTATTATTTTTGCCCTATTTTGTGTACTGGGCTATTGTTGGATATGTCAAGTTAACCTGGTAAGTCCAGTTTGGACAGTAAAAACACATCAACTGTACCAAATTAGGTACAAATTTTTGCAGGGTCAAATACACCAGAAAATTCAAATGTGAGTATCTCAGTATACCAGCCCATGTGTCCTGTGCAGCTTTCCACCAATATAATATACAAACGAATGAATGAATACTGGACAAACTACTAAAAATTGAGCACAGATGTAATTAATAACATTAATAATGACAGCATTCCATTTAGGTGTGAATGCTGGCTCACTGGCATGACTTACTGGGAAGGGAGCCATCATTAATGTTACACCTGTGCTTTTTCTACTATAACAAGTCAAAATGTCTGCAGTGAAAGTCTATACTACTACTACTACTACTACTACTCAAGAAGAAAAAGAAGAATGTAGACGCATTTTTCAAGATGTATTCACAGAAATTTACAAGGAATGTATTAAACTGTAAACGTTGTTGTTAGTCTGATAATCAGACTTAATTGACATTTTGTCAAATGAGACTGGCTCAATGAGGTTGCTTTGTTTTGCTCTAACCAATCAGCAGAGACATATCAGTCCCACTGACATCATTTTCAGCTGACAGAGAGGCTGTGGTAGAGGTTGCTTGGAGAATTTAACTAAACATTTTCACATTGATCAAATAAATATGTTGATTTAAGAGTTGAACCAATGATTATTAAGAGAACAATGAAAATCGCTCNACAGAGAATGTTCTTGGCGCTTGTTTTTTGGGCCTGTACATTCACATCAGAGTCATTTCAATATAGCTCTTTACGACTTCTTAACTGACATTGGATCTAAAAGGTTTAAACTGTGACAAGAAACAAGTTGTTTCTGAATGTNNCCTCAGGATCTTCAGCCTCTTCCAGGATTTTGAGGGCTGGTGCATTCAGGAGAGACTCCTCCTTGCACGGCTTCTCCTCGGAAACTTCAGCTTCTTCCAGGATTTGGAGGGCTGGAGCATTAAGGAGGGACTCCTCCTTGCAAGGCTTCACCTCAGGATCTTCAGCCTCTTCCAGGATTTGGAGGGCTGGTGCATTCGGGAGGGACTCCTCCTTGCATTGCTTCTCCTCAGGATCTTCAGCCTCTTCCANTGGCTTCTCCTCAGGATCTTCAGCCTCTTCCAGGATTTGGAGGGCTGGAGCATTCGGGAGGGACTCCTCCTTGCACGGCTTCTCCTCAGAGACTTCAGGCTCTTCCAGGAGTTTGAGGGCCGGTGCATTAAGGAGGGACTCCTGCTTGTAAGTGCGATCCACACGCTTAGCGATTTTTCTTCTGGGAGGTTGGTCGTCCTCTCTCTGAGCCTTGAGCTCTGTGGAAAGCTCAAGGTTGCGTGAGATCTGAGCATTGAGCTGAGTTTTCAGCTCCTCCAGCTCCCTCCAAAAAAACCTCTCCCTCTCAAAGGCATTTCTCTGCAGGACACTGATCTCCTCCGCCATCTTTTGACGGAGGTTGTCCTGCTCAGCCCTCAGGTTCTGGATCACATGCAGGTCCTCTCTCACTCTGTCTGCGTGAGTCTTTTGTTCCTTCTCAAGCTCTCGCTGAAGAGTGTCAGCCTGCTGTCTGACAGAGAGGACATCACGTTCATACCTTTGGCTGGTCTCATGGTGTGAAACTGTGATCCTCTCCAGCTCTTCTTGGAGAAGCTTGTTTCTTTCTCGCTCTGCCTGGAGCTCAACTGAGAACTTCTCCTGGCAAATTAGATGTGCCACTTGCAGCTCCTCATAATCCTTGTGGAGGACTTTCTTTTTCCTTTGCCTTGCTGAGTCCCTCACCTGAGTGGCAATCTTGGCGGTGCTGAGCGTTTCTGCATCACTGTACTTCTGCAGCCTCTCTAGCTCTCTTCTGGTTTCTTTCTCCCTGTTGATAAACATTTCTTTGAGGGTTTTCTGTTTATCCAACAGTTTTTTTGTGTCATCCAACTCTTGGTGAAGTTGGATTCTCCTGTTTTTCTCATGAAACAAGTTGGCCCTCTCTCTACCCAACTGCTCATTAAGCCTGTGAACTTCTTGACGGAGCACATCGCGCTCAGTCAAGTCGTTCTGCAGAGTCCTCGTTGTGACCTGCGGTCTAGAGGTCCTCCTGTTGGCTCTTGGGTCCCTCGCTTGCTGCATTGTCTTTGGTTGGTACAGTAGTATCAGTCTCAAAGAAATGCTGTTGTCTTGCAGTTTGTCTCTGATGAACAGATGTGGTCTGTATCAGTGTCGTCTGCCTCTTTGAGTTTTTCTCTCTCTCAAAGTGTTGTCACTTGTTGAAAGTTTCGAAATGCTCTGACTGCCTGAGCAGCTGTTGCCTTATATAAAGACCTGCTGATGTCACAATGATGACGTCACACATAAAATGGAATGAAGGTTGCGTTCCATTTTGCTTTGAGTAGTTCCACAGTTCCATTTCTTCTTCTCTTTTTGTTGCATGTCTAAATTCAAAATCACAATCTGTGATTCAAATGTAAACACAATGGCTTCCCCACTGACAACATTCAAAACAGTCCCTTAAGACTTAAGACATTATTGTGTTGTTTTCATCAGTGATATTTTATGAGATTTAATTTTANTAGGGCTGGTGCATTCAGGAGAGACTCCTCCTTGCATTGCTTTTCCTTGGAAACTTCAGCTTCTTCCAGGATTTGGAGGGCTGGTGCATTCGGGAGGGACTCCTCCTTGCATTGCTTCTCCTCGGAAACTTCAGCTTCTTCCAGGATTTTGAGGGCTGGAGCATTCGGGAGGGACTCCTCCTTGCACGGCTTCTCCTCAGAGACTTCAGCCTCTTTCAGTATTTTGAGGGCTGGTTCTTTCGGGAGGGACTCCTCCTTGCACGGCGTCTCCTCAGGAACTTCAGCCTCTTTCAGGATTTTGAGGGCTGGTGCATTAAGGAGAGACTCCTCTTTGCATGGCTTCTCCTCAGGATCTTCAGCCTCTTCCAGGATTTGGAGGGCTG
>NTHP01000281.1:346359-392819 GCA_003416845.1 Oplegnathus fasciatus
AGTTCCACAGTTCCATTTCTTCTTCTCTTTTTGTTGCATGTCTAAATTCAAAATCACAATCTGTGATTCAAATGTAAACACAATGGCTTCCCCACTGACAACATTCAAAACAGTCCCTTAAGACTTAAGACATTATTGTGTTGTTTTCATCAGTGATATTTTATGAGATTTAATTTTATTCATCATACTGTACCTGTATGTGTTGTAGGGAACAATAGCTGACTCACCGACAACTGAGCTTCATAGAGCTTTACGAGTAGTGAAAAATAAATGTTTTCAAAGCACTGAGAGTCTGTTATCATGCTAGCAGCTCTGTGAGCGAGCATACTTTTTTAAACTCCTTTTGCTTTAGTTACTCATTTTTACAGCAACTGTCAATATTTATAATCTGATCACACCCTACATTCATATGTTTTTATTATCAGCTAATGTACCACCACCAATACCACCAACACCAAACATACCAATAAATATATAATGAAATGTCATTTCAACATTCTTATTGTATACGCTGTATATATATAATACTATGAAGTATACAGTATATGATAGGCATTGAAGAGAATACTGTACCATAATATAGCATATAATATAAAAATATAAAAAGCACAATAATAACAATATAGTACTAACATAGTGTCATTATATATTGATATAAATAATATAATGCACTGTAAAATAAAGTAATGTTAGATATGTTACTATCATAGTAATAATAATACTGGTAATATATAATGAGGGACAAGTCATGTCAAAATATCTTCTTTTACTTTAGTAAATGGTCTGAATACAACTGCAAGTTTCCCAGAAAGTCATTCCACTGTGCCAACATGCACAACACAGGGCTCTGGTATTGGTAAAGCTAAACTGAATACAGCTGTTGATTATGATATTAATTCTGCACCTGTGATTTTGTGCTTTTCCTGCTGTGTGTGACAAAATCGTAGTCTTTATTATGTGAATTTGAGGGACTGTTTTTACACTCTGTTTCTGCTGGCCTCTGAAAAAATTGCATTAAAAATATTTTACAAACTTCAAGTTCTGCAAAATTCAAAGGTATAATCTCAAAGATTTTCCATTAAACAAATGTCTGTTAGGTCACTATCTATCGCCGAACGATGCAACACAAGTGACTGAGCCTATGGCCCACTGATGAAAGCNNACAGACGAGGAAACTGAAACTGAAACTTAAGTGAGGTCCAAAAACAAACCTGCAATTACCGACTATTGCCATAGGTGCCGTGAAAGACAATGAAATGAAAATCTTCAACATTACAACTTTAAATAAGATCTGAAAATGTGTCAAATACTTACAACAATTTGAAACCCAGTGGGTAAACAGTAAAGAGGCTGCATAGCTCTAGTGGTGTGATGTAGTTTGTTTATAACAACCAAGTTCCAGCTGCATTTTATACATGATGGACAACACATGTTAAGGTGCTTTATAATGTCAGAAAAAAATGAGAAGCGTGAACGCCTTTCTCAACTACTGAAAGGTAAAAACAGTTTGTTTCTGGAGATAGTTCAGCATGCATACGGTATATTCATAACCCATTAAATCCCTCAGGTCACAATAGTGAACAGTAAAACATTTTCAGGCTATAAATGTACTTTGTAAGAGTTCATAAGAACGATTTTCATTTATATTACATTATCAACGTGTGCTGAGGAGATTTGACTTGTGTCGTCTGTTTAGTGTAAATAGTCACATGACCACAGCTGTTTACTCCCCAGGTGCACTTTGTAGTGAGCATGAGCTCATCAATACTCCCCAATAGAAAGTTAGTAACAATGTTATTAGTTAGATACAAAAAGGATTTTTGGTATATACAATCTTGAAAGGTACTGGTATTGATACATTATTTTGAGAAACTAAAATGTAGTCTATGTCGCTCTTAGCGTAGAGAAATAATTTGCCGATCACAATTTTGACTGGTGGGACAATAGTACATTGACTGTATACATTTACCTATCTTGTTCTGATTTCTCTCCATTAAATTTGACTGACTTTAAGTCAGGTTTTAGGCATCCTCAATCACAAAGAGACCTCAGGGGCCACTTACAACATGACTGTTAAACTACCCTGCCATCTCAGATGCATGACCCACAATGCCATGGTGCTATAAATAAAGGAGCCAGAGACTGTCGCCACCACAACAGTTCTGACTTTTTGTTTACGGGTCCAGTCTTTGGTACGGCTCCATGGCATGGTGGCAGGGTGGTGTTCTCGTCTGTGATGCAGGGTGGTGTTCTCCTTGGTTTTCCCATTTGTAATTAAGTCAGAGACTGCTCTCACCAGAAGAATTATGGCATCGGTCAATCGTATGTGGAAGAAGTTTGGTGACTATTTGCAGGGCTAATCTGTGATCTACTGTAGCTGGCAAGTAAACCGCTAGCCAGGACATGCTGTCGCTAGTAAGTCACAATAGCTAATAAGCTGCTATAGCCTCTGTTTTGGACTCTCTGGCTCTTTATTCCCTCACAGGTCAGTATTTTGATATTTTCGATTTGCAGGTCAAAGTTGACCAGAGTTGAATCGCACACGAAAAAAATCAAGCAGATTGACTTCGCTCCAGTGAGTGAATCTACTGATCACAGCAACTCCATGGAAATGTATTGACTGATGGCAATGCTGGTTCAGTTTCAGCAGGCGGACCCGGACCAGTATATTTAGGCATATTCTGGGGCGTCATTCAAACTGGGTTTGGCAAGAGTCTGGCAACCGTGATTGGATCCAGGCAACCTCCTGGATTTGGCCCATTATGGGGCCAAACCATTCTGACTGAATGGAAACCTGTAGCAGCCTGAGAGGTGAAACCCCATGAATCTAAAACTCTATTGTACACTTTGGTATTTCAAGAAGCCAGAACAAAGGCCATTCTCAATTCAGACTATTTTGTTTTATCACAGGTTTTTAAATACAAATAATTCTGACCAAATAAAACAAGACACTTAATTATTATTATTTGTGCTTCGCCAAATGCTGAATTCAGATTTTAAGAATATCTCTGATACAAACTGTAAATGTATACATACAATATGTAAAGGGAAGAGAGAAAATACAGAAAATATACAAATAAAAATCACTTAACTCATGAATAACAATACAACACCACTAAATACTGAAACACTGGACGTTCAACATTTTCTGTTTAAAAATGTTTAGCAAATTAGGCAGCACTAAACACAACCTAGATGTGTGCAAGTGTGCATCTGTCTGTGAGTTAATTACCTGTCCATCATCCTGGGTGTGGTAAGGAGACCCCGGCTCTCCACTGATTATCTTTTCCCCCAGCAGGAAACCCAACCTCGTCATCAGAGCATCAGCCGCCTCGTCCACTGAGGGGGGGGGTCCTAACTCGTCATCCTCACCTGGAGAGCGAGACAGTGAAGAAAAGGGAAAAATATCTCAAACACTCCAAATCCAACAGCTAGAGGAACTTGGGAGAGCAATTTTAAAACTCAACACGTACCAAATCAGAATTTGCACTCAAAACATTTTTTGTGCAACTGATTTTTGAACTCTTAGGGCAGCACAAACTACATGTGAATACAAGATCAACATATCATCACCTTTTAAGTTGATAGGACGAACTTGTCATCAAACTTATTTACACATACATCAGATATGGAGCAACATTATCATTCACTTTGAGTTGTGTTTTTGTCCACTTGATGAATCTAAGTCAGTATTCCCTCTGTTTTAGTCTCCATCAACTCCTAAGAAAAATATCTGACCTTTAGTTGATAAATGTTCCACTACGTTCACCAATTAGTGACAAAATTTGTCGGTCTACCATTTGAAGTTGAACAGGTAGCGTTGATCTCCAATCCAATATCCCTCTATCCAATTCAGCACTATCATCAGGTGAATTTTTTGATTGTCCAATACTTTACTTAACATGCACCATGCTACACTAAGATGGGGAACATGCTAAACATCAGCATGTTAGAACTGTCATTGTGAGCGTGTTAGCGTGACGTTACATTTAGCTCAAAGCAGTACTGTGCCTATAAGAACAGTCTCACAGAGCTGCCAGCATGGCCGTAGACTCTTTGTCTTGTTCGAGCTTTTTTTCTGCTGAAAACAGCTGCCTGTTGCAGCCAAAAACCACACAATGAGAGCAGTGACAGTGAAGCAAAACAGTAAAGTTAGGCCTGAACAGCTTTGGTGCTGGTAGGAGGATTTTATTGCCTTTGGACAGAGCCAAGCTAGCTGTTTCCAGTCTTTATGCTATGCTAAGCTAACCGGCAGCTTTGTGTTTATTGTACAGACATGAGAGCATAGTGTCCATCTTCTCATTTCACTCTTGGCAAGAAAGCAAATAAGCATCCTTTCAAAATCAGCTTTCCAGATGTATTAGTGTCCAGGAAGCCTTGTTGTCAAGCAGCAGCACGGTCAAATACAAACAGAGCCACATAAATTGAATTGGCAGTGTGAAACAGACTGACACTGGAACAACCCAGAAAGTAGAAAGTCATCCAATATTTACTGTTCTCTTGGTAATGACCACCTCTGTTCCTCCCTCCATCCTCAGTGAGATGTAAGCCCTGCCCATCTACACCGCCTCCTCGCACTAAGAGATTGGATCTGTCCAATCAGGATGAAAAATGGGTATACATCTGTCCAATCAGAAGAGATTATGAAAATAGAACGACTTAAAACACACAAAAAAACATTAACTCCAACGCAAAGCCCACTGTGTATGGAACAGTAATTGATCTCTATATTAATATATTCACTATCATGACCCAAATATGCCAAAAGTACACACACACACACACACACACACACACACATATATACACACACACACACACACACACACACACACAGAATAATAAATTGTAGCCCCGGGTCATCTACTGTCAGCTGGGACTGGCGGCTGGCCTTTATAACGCCATTAACTGTACACAGCTTAGAAATTATAGCCTTTACCAGCCTTTATTCATCTTTCCATGAACCCATAATGTATATCTTATAATACAAGAGCCAAGAAAATAAACAGCTGATATGTCAGGCTTAGATCGATATATCTTTTTGCCGGTATTTGCGGCAGATTGATAAACGTTTCAATTCTTGACCCACTGGAATTACATTTTTGCTTTCTTATTTAGTCAATTAATGATTCAAAGATATATTTATCTATTTTGGTTTTTCATGTATCATGGAGTTTCCCAACCACGGGATAGCTGTGGTATGAGAACCCGTCTTTAAGAGCCACCAGCCCTAAAATAATATCATTAGTGCGAGTCTGACTGTCAGTGTCACATGAGGGTTTAAATGCTATTTCAGAGGCTTTTCCACCCGGACAAAAATAAACCTCTGAAGGGAAAATGTTATATTTGGGATTTCTGTCATGAAAATGGTCAAATTTAAAGATCTTGAATTGAAAATTGGAATGAGACACCATCTATCAGCAGCTTCAGCGCCGAAAAAGGCACTGTCCTTACAAAACCAGCATCAGTTGAGTTATATGTTGTGTGCCATAATGGAAAATGCCAACAGCAGCAGCATACACTCATGCACAACAGACAACGATGTGTTTAAGACACTGATACAGGCCCGGCAGACTTAATTGCTTTATGACAGAGCAAGTCCATAATCAAACGAGCACAGCCCCCTGCCCCAGATACAGAGGGGAGGCAGGGGAAAACATTGATAACTACATCTGAAAGGATGAAAGACCCAACTATAAATAGGATGTGGATCATCCAGAGGGGCTTTTGTTTTCAATTGGATATTGAATCTTATCTGGTTGACATTTTGGAGACAGTCTCCTGGTGACATTTAGGAGTCGTCACAATTACAGCTATCTCCTTTTGAGGTCCGACCAGCCAATAACAGATAAAAATTTTGCCATCCTGTTGGGTAAATCTTTTCATGTCATGTCAGAGGGCACAGCACCCGGGTGTACCCATGATGCTAAGCCCGGTGTGTGTGTGTGTGTGTGTGTGTGTGTGTGTTTAGAAATAGCTTCAGTAGGGTCCTTGCATTCCAGCGGCTGTTCTAACATGTTGTAAATACAAGGTGTTAGAGAAAACATAGGAAGGGGGAGGTGGAAACCACTCAGACCTATTACAAGTGCTTCTGGAGGGATGGGGGGTGGCAGGATGTAGGTTATCATAGATAAACAACCTAGTTCACCTGCAATCACAGCCAACAGCAGCGGGTTTGTTTTTTGTTTTTTTTAAACTGAATGGAAAATAAAGGCTGCATCCCCCAACACCGCTGTCATATCCAGGGGACTCCCGTTTGTTTTAAGTCAGTGGATCATTTGCATAACAGAGAAAAGTGAAAAGTGCATTTTTAAGTTACCGTCCGGGGCTTTCTACCAGCTTATAACTCATGCAAGAGCACAAAATCCATCACATATTCCCTTTCATACATCTCATGTCTCATTCTTAACTTCTAGGCATCTAAGACAAGCCACGGCTTAAAATAGCATTATAACTGATTCAAGACTTGGGGTTTTATCCCCACATCAGCCGGGGCTGACGGCAGTCTGCCTGGAGGTGGAGATCTGACAGGACATCAGGCATATGCATACACCCTTCATATTGTAATACATACAGTTTAACCTGCACTGAAAACCAAAAATCATTTACAAAAACACATGTAACTTAACCCACAGTTCAATGCGCTGCAGCATTTATATACTTCCAACAGCACGTAGCTGACATACAGGATAAGGAGGGTACTTGGTGCAACTAAAACCCCAAGACTGCAAAACATAAGAATCAAAAGTGAAAATATCAAATTAAAAGCAACATTTTTCACAAGTTAAATCAATAAAATACGACGAACTGCTGCAGACCGGAGCGCTCGGCCCGATGCTTCAACACTTACACAAGCTTGTTGTCAAACAAGATTTAAAAGAAGAATGAACACACACACACACACTCAGACACATTTTCCACTACAGTTTCTATTTTGACCACCTAAATTGCGCTCTCTAACAAGAGGGAAACTTGGCTGCTGAGCTGAGACGTCTGAACGTGCGAGTCAAACCAAATCACGGAGCTGATAAGGAGGGAATTTAAAAAACACACTACTAACAAACACCGGCGGTGCGAGAATACCTCCCCTCACCTCTTCCAAAACTCGCTCACATGCAGTTTCAACTCCACTTCGCGGTGTTCTTAAACGGACATTTTCTTACCTGGACTCTGGCTGAGCAGCAAAGTTACCAGGGAGCCCCACAACACCGCAGCCAGCTGCATCTTGTACCCCGCTTTTCTCTCGCTTCTCCGGGCTTCCCTTTCTCTCTTCTTCTTCTTCTTCTTCTTCTTCTTCTCCTCACAGTTAAATATCAACGGGCTGTAGTTACAAGAAGGCGCTCCGGCTTTTAACGCTAACCTAATACCATGACTGACTTGTTAGCCCCTTTTCTCTCCCCGACCTCCTCCGCCTCCTCTTGTGTGCGATAACGCGACAAAACCGGGATTAAAAAGTTAACTCTGAGGGGTACAGCTTGGCCACGGTCTCCAACATGTTGTGCTCTAGTTCCCTGCGCTGTAGCTACCAAAAGGAGCTGTGGGCTGTACCAAACGCAAGCTAAGGGGGAGCCTACTGTGTCTACCGCGGCATTTTTAAGCTAAATTGGGCGCATATGAGCAACAATGACAAATCATTATCACAGTATGTGTTATAGCATACCAAACAAACAACAAATCACCAATATATTTTGTATTTTCACGTTGTATTTTTCCTCCTCCCTCTCTCTGCCTCCCTATCCCACAAGAAATCGGCTCGTCCAAAATCTCTGCTCTCGTTGTGTCATTTCTTAAATTACAACGTGTTTTTTTTAAAAGAGGCTGGTGGTCAACAAATCAAAGGATAAATTCAGACAGCATCTGGAGGCATGAGTAAACTGTTTGTGCGTCTTGTCACAGCGTGGAAAAACTCATTCTCCCCCTCTCATTCTGCTTTTCTTTCTTACACAATGTGGGTTAAAGAAGAGAAGAAGAAGAAGAAGAAGAAGAAGAAGAAGAAGAAGAAGGGGGGAGGGAAGCTTCTCTGTTGTCACTTAAATCAGTGGAGGCAAATGACAGAGCAGTGGTTTCCACAGTGGGGTGTAATGACCATGAGATGAGGTCATTACACAGTCGTTATTCAGTACCACAGATTTACAAAAAGTTATTGGAGGGATATTATGGTTATATTAAAATGTAATTAAGTCCAAAAAGGTCACTGCGGAGACATGATTTCTTCCCCAGAAATACAAGACGTTCCAACTGGGATGATATATTTACCCCACAAGTTTATACATGCAGTTTAGTCCAAAAAGTCACTATAAACTCGTTATTAACTGTGACACACACATAGCAAAATCCTAGGAATATGATAGCGATTCCATCAGACATAAAACAACTATTAAGTGAAATTAAGTCACTTTACGTTTACTAATTAAGACTACAGACACAACAAAGGAACCTTATGTTGACGCCAGGAGCTTAAAAATGAGCATTACATCATATAAAGTCACCATTATCTCACTATTAGGGATCACAGACACATCACCGGTTCCTACAGGAAAGGGTCCCATAAAGTCACACTTCAAGGCTTTCCGGTGGTCATGAAAGCGATTTTTGATCAGTTTCATCAGATAGCTAGATAGATAGATAGATAGATAGATAGATAGATAGATAGATAGATAGATAGATAGAGTACTTTGTTAATCCCAATGGGAAATTGCAGAGTGACAGCAGCCACTTCGAATAAATCACAAAATTAACAGGTGAGACAGGTGAGACAATTAAAAGGCCAAATTGTATACAATAACTAAAATAGACTAAATAATTTGCTAATTTGTTTTTTATTGATGGGAATGTGCATGAACTGAAATTCTGATGATGATTTTGATGAGATAAAGTCAGAGGATCACCAAAGTGATTACGACTCATCATTTGTGTTTACAGGATTGTGACGAGACTTGCTTTTTAAAGAGCACAGTATTTCCTGTGTGGGCACTAAATGTTGGCATTGGACCTAAATCGTGAGNTGAGTAAGACATAAATACAATTAAAAAAGCCATAAATAATAAATAATCAACTCGAATATCCAGATGGGATAAAATCTTAACAAATGTACGGTATGGAAAGTATGTATGTAAGTGAATAAACACGTGTTGAAGTTGAAGTTTGTTCAGTTTGTTTCTGCACTTGTCCCTGAGTGCAGAGAGTCTTGGCAGAGGTTGCAAGAAAAGCAGAATAGCTGTGACGGCGGTGTTCAGAGACAATGAGTTGTTTTGGAGNTTTGCAATGGAGAATGTGGCTTCAGTGTCAATGCAAGGTTCAAAGTCTTAAGGCTACGCCGAAGAAAGCTTACAGTAAGTCTCTGACCAAACAAAAAACACTCCTGGCTACTTCTGAGCGTGCAGGTCAGTTCAGGAGCAGGACATCTGACATCATGGTTGGCCACAGTCGCAAACAAAAAATCTGACTTCACAAATCACAGTTGAGCAATACAGTCTGCAGTGTAAATTACCGTTGTATAATGATTATATATGTTACACTAATATATATACACTAATTGGCAACTACTGATAGTAATAATGGGTTCATCATGGTTTTTCTGGTATCAATACAGGATATGGTATATATCTATATATATATATATATATATATATATGTTTTAAAGGTTTGTTTGATATTTGCTTGACAAAAATAGGCTATTATGGGACTGTTATAGTGAACTACTATAGGCCTTTAATATTATAATCTATTTTTCTGTCCTTATAAAAAGACTGAATCACCGGCACGTGCACCGCTCCACAGTCTACATATTTATATCTCTCCTTTTTCCCTGGAAAGGAGGCTTTAGACCCCACTTTCTAATTATGAGGCAGCTTTAGTTAGGGTGTGCGCTCCCTCGTCTCTAAACAGGACATCATCATTCAGCACACGCCTCCCCTCCACTTTCCTGTGGAGGATCCATCAGAGTATTACATTTCATCCCAATAAAAGTGGTGTGTGCCGTCACCTGTTCGTGATTTGATACAGAGCATTTTAATGAACAATGCTTTGAACAAAGAACTGTTGTTGCCCTACGAAAAATCATAAAGACACTGTACAATTCTTTGATTTATTATATATATTTTTATTCATTAGACCTTCGGATTATATTCCTGCATGTACGATCCCATAAGAGGAATAATGTATAAGAGACACAAATAATATTAAGTGCAGTACAATAACATTATAATCTTCTTTTAGGATATTACCGATAATTGCATGATTAACTCATTATGAAGTGCCTTAGACACCATTTAAGACCCTAAGTCTCTATTAGAATACGTTATGAACAGGAAATGCAAGGGCAAAAATACATTACAAGACTTAAGATTTAAGTCTTGTCATGTACAAATCACATATGTATCAACCACTGGGGGCTGCAAACACACTTTGAGCAGCAACTCGGCCGGAAACGCAACAAGAGAAGATCAAGTCCTGTATCTGTTTACAGCAAAGCCAAACAAACCCTGGGCTGAGAGCATTTATCGCATCACATTATATTTAAAAAGAAGACATCAACAATGTCGTCCAACAGGCAATTACAAAGTGTGTGTGTCTGTGTGTGTGTAAAAGGAGTGTAAGTATGTTAAATGACTATTACTGAAAAATTCACAAATAGTGTAAAAAATGAAGCAATAAAAATCTTGAGGATTGTTTCTTTAAATCCTAAAGACCTGAGTATGCTTCAAACAAAGTGCATTTCTGATAATCCAACAATGCGGGCATTCAATTTAATTTTACATTACAATTTTTGTAACTTTTCGGAAAAGACAACCCCACAATCATGCCCACTTTATGCAGTGATTGGCCAGGTGTGCAGTAAGGCAGCATTTGAACTACTCTGTCAAGCTTCTTCTTTCATTCTTTACTCAACTACTTCCTTCACAACAACCGAGCACAACACCATGAATGCGTCTGAGGGGCGACTGTTCGAAAGGTGCACCGTTATCCCCATTTGTACAATTTGACGCTACAAAGATTCTCAGTTTTTGGGGAGAGATGCAGGAGGAGGCTATGGCAGCAGGCTTTTCGCCTTTGAGTGTGGCCAGTAACAACTGGTATAAACACTTTCGCCTTTAGACAACACGTTATATGAACTTGTTTGTTTGAAGTATATTGAAGTGTTAATAAGATCATCACAATCAAGCCCCACAGACATGACATAACTCTGTCTAGGAATATTATACTGGTACCACAATAGTTACTGAGACCATTAATATGCACTACTAAGTAACCATAGCCTCCTATGAGAATATTAAATCTGATACACTTAAATATATACTCATCAAAGCCAACAGAGCCCAGACTTGAGGCTTTAGGAGAATGTGGAGAATGAAAATAAAGGCAGGATGAGTTTTACATATTTCCCCTCTGTGTGGTACGCTGCCGGTTTGCGGTGACTGAGCGGTGAGGTGATCCAAGATCAGGACCTGGACGGGTTGAACTCTGGGCAGCCGTCCTGGCTGCAGTGTGAGCAGATAGCAGCTGTGGCCCCTTTCAGCTACCATCTTGTCTCTGGGTGAGGAGACGGAGACATTTAATTATAACCTGTGATTAATGTGTCCGCAGTGGGCCAGGAGCCTGTCTGCACAGCACCGAGGGCTTTCGTTCAGGTCTCTGACTTGTCCCACACACACAAACACACACGCAGAATGACTTTGTATGCTCTAGTACACATTGTTTCAATAATCATATTAAAGAACCTTATCGCTTAAAGTGCCAAAAAGTCACACCGCTGCTCCTCTGACTTTTTTATTCTCTGTCTCTTTCTAAGACACCATCTGACACCTTTGGGCCAGTGCAGCATATGGCTGTCAGAATAACTGTGTGTGTGTGTGTGTATATGTGTGTGTGTGTGTGTGTGTGTGTGTGTGTACGTAGGTGCTGGGAGAACAGCTGTGGGCTTATCACTTTAGCTTCCGCTGATAAATAAAGAAGTGTGCTGGGAGATGAGGAGGCTGCCACAGATAGAAGATCAGGCAGGTGTTGGAAGTTTATTTTTATCTTTTATGTGTATGTTTGTGTGTTTGTGTGTGTGTGTGTGTGTGTGTGTGTGTGCATATGTGAAAAACATAGATATGACCTTCCCTCTCCACCACTTGCTTATATGAACATTCTTCTCTAAGATTAACACAGGATCTGATGAATTTCCTGAGCATCTTTCTTTCTCACACATACCCTCTCACACATACATACAAGTTAATGGACATTTATAGCACGGTAGTAACTTGAAACAGGAGTCACATGTTTGCATGAAATAGACACTCAGTTATACCAAAGTAACCCTACCAGTTTTATTGGGCCATACTGGTGTTTTTGTATGATTTAGCCCAACAAATAAATTTTACTTACTACTGCCGTCCAAGTTTTTTGACTGACTTCCCACATTCCAGCCATTTGATTCCATTCATTTCAGTGCATTATGAAAATCAACCTGCAAAGAAACTTGTTTGGGATAGGTTCACCTAGGTAGGTATCACTGTGAACAATTTGCTGTATTTTTGCAAAAGTAACATTATCACTGTGCAATACTGTTGGTGCATTCAAGGACACTATGACACCCAAGTCACTTGTTAGAAAGCATTGCATTCTCAAGCTACTGCATGTTGTCAGGAGACTGCACCTAGAAGATAGAAAATTAGCAAAAATGGACCTCAGGAAAAAGATAATGTCAGTCTGGCTATTGCATTAAAAGGTATGCAGTTCAGCAGCTGATTCTTGACACTCTAATGTGGGATATTCATTAAACACCCCAATAAAGTAGTTTAAAATAGTCTGTACTACTATATTATTGCAGTTCCTGACAATAAATAGATAGGTAGATGCATTCAAGTAAATCCAACTTATTGGAATACATAAATAAATAATTTTATTTCAAGCTAATTTTAAGACTTTATACAACAAGTTTCATGTTGTATTTAATGAAGATAATAATCGAATCTAAGAATTTATGCTAAGTGGTTGGCTTGTTAGAGTTGGAGTTTGATGGTATTATAGTGAATCTAAATCCACAATTAAATCAGTTTTTCCAAATTCAAATCTGAATCCTTACAAATTCCTTTTAAAATCTATTCACTCAACCAGTTTGAAGCCCGTATGTGTATAATTTAAAAATTTCCAACTTTGGCGCTCCCCAGTGGCAGCAACAAAAAGACAATGCGCCAGACAGCAATTACAGAGAGTAAGAACAGAGATATTAATTTCGATTTTTATTACATGAATAACTAAAGCTTTAACGAGTAATTGATAATTTAATTAAGGATTATTAATTATCTTTTTTTAGATTAATATATGTCAAATGATGTAATGTGAAAGGAGTCACTCGCAGTGATTAACTGACAGGGAATTAGCACAAACTCTGCAGTTTCCAGTCGCAGCAGGCAGCTAGTTTCAGCAATCAAGCTCTGATATACCCACAGTATGCTATCTGCTCAGGACTAAACAGCAGACAAAATTAGCGACTAGCTGGTGAAGGAAGTACAACATCTAGCATCTGAAAAGCCAGATATCTTTTACAGGAGTTGGTGGAGCTAAAAGGAGAGTGAATATTGGACTTGTATTCATCGGTTGGACAGAAACATGACTCCAAATGAATGCTAATGTTGCTCTTTGTCTGCTGGATGGGGGCAGCACGATAGTGCAGTGATTAGCACTGGCACTTCACAGCAAGAGGGTTCTGGGTTTGATTGCTGGGGCCCTTCTGTGTGGAGTTTGCATGTTCTCCCCGTGCCTGCGTGGGTTTTCTCCAGGTACTGCGGCTTCCTCCCACAGTCCAAAGACATGCAGGTTGGATTAATTGGTGACTCTAAATTGCCCGTAGGTGTGAATGTGAGCGTGAGTGGTTTGTCTGTCCCTATATGTCAGATTGACTGGCGAGGGTGTACCCCGCCTCTCGCTCAATGCCAGCTGGGATTGATTCAGCCCCCCATGACCCTCTAAGGATAAGCGGTATAGATCATGGATGGATAAAATTTCATGGCAGTGTGTCTGTCAGCTTGTTGTGGAGATATTCTGCCCCCAAGGGGCCAAATAACATGAATGCAGCTTTAACTTGTGGTTTTTAGCTAATTGGCTATATTAAACACACTAAACCACCAGAGTGGTTCTTTAAATATTATAATTATTATAATGCTGACAGCAGATTTTTTTCTACTTCCTGTCTCCCTCTCTCTCTCTCTCTGTTTCTCCTGGTCATGATGTAACCAGAGACACCCTTATTAAATTTAGCAGGGGAACCCGACCACACCACAGTCCACATGGACAGGACCGGCTGCTTTGCCACAGCCATACCCACCACACACACACACACACACGCACACACACACACAGTGCGTCCTGCTGTGGTGTGGTTCGGAGCCCAGCAGCCTGTTCTGTGGCCCATCTAACTACAGGGCTTTTCTGTGTGAGGTTTATTTTCGTGGATGCTCCGCTCTCTCCATGTTCTCCTCGTACAATGGGCTCGTTTACATGTGGCCAAAATCAAACACACACGCTGACATGGACGCAGGCTTTCGCCTCGGTTTGTTGTTGGCCTTTTCGAAGCATGGAGACTCGGGTTTTGACCACAGGCTTGTCCTCGGTCGCAATGAGAAGGGCCTTTATTCTCACAAGCTGATGTTATTTTAAATCCAATCATAACTTGTCCTTTTTATGTCTTAAAGGAGAATACTGGTATTATTTAGAGCTTACGTCTGCCTTACATTTCACATGTAATCATATTTTGTGATCCTTGGTTATTTTCTTTAATCCTTTTCTATATCAAACCTACAGTATTTTGAACTGAACAGTCCTGCTCATCAAATATGCCCTAAATAAGAACTCATGGATGTAATGCTTTAAGGGTTTTTGACCCTATTGGTTCTCTTTGTTTCCTGCAAGTTCACCAAAGTTTAACTCTTGTGCAAAAGCTACGTGTAAATGTATTTTGCCTCCGCAAGCGAAACCACTGATGGTGGTGATTACATTGCAATGAACTGATTTCAGGGAGGAGGTCAGGTGGATGGTTGGGTGATTTGGGTGACACAGTAGTCATATGGGTCATTTGGGAAAGCACTGACCAATTATTTTGTTGTTTAGATATGAGGACTTTCTTGTTTACTTTCATATTGGAGAAGAAAGAAGGGCAATAAAAGGCTTCCTCTGAAGTCTGATATCTCCAACTCTTACTGTGGGCAGACTCGAGAACACAAGCAAGTTAAACCTGGATGACTGACAATAACTCCCTCTAACAAAGCATCACTTTCACCTGTTAAAACATTCAGTCTCTTGTACTTGGGCTTGGCTAGTTTTTAATTGAGTTTTATACAAACAAAAATCCACAAACACATTTTGCTGGAATCAGATTTTTGTTGATATCTTTCAATGTGAGTGATCTACCATTAATTTCAGCAGCAGGCGCAAGAGAGATTTAGATATGAATGTACATAATCAGCACCTACACAAGCAAACACACACTTGTTCCTGCAGGTGTACATAAGTTGAATGAATCTGCGCGTTCACACGCAGGTAAACACATGCACATTCCTCCCCTGCACAAAGTACACACACTGCAAAACCCACCTATACAGGCTCACACACCTGGCCTGTTGGCATCAGGTCTTAAAACCTCATTAGAAAGCCATCAGATCTTCAATGACTCACAGCGCCGGGGGCGCCGCTGCTACCAAAGAGGCCCCAGCTCTGAGGCCCCATACCCAGAGGGAGCGCACTGAGGCCTGGGTTGAGGAGAGGTGAACCTGGGGCGGCTCTGGGGGATCTGGATGGGGCAGGGCCAGGCTTTCTGTTAAAACCACTGAAATGGAAAGAGAGACCAAGAGCTTTGATATGGCTTTGTGGGCAGAATTATCTCTGAGGGTGAGATTAAGATTTTAGAGTAGGATAAATTGCTACTAATCATCCTGTGCCTTCACAAAGTGTCATACTGCACGCATACATGGATCTCATGCACACACAGCGCCGTATCTGAATTGATGAGTCCTCAGTGGTCCTGTGGGGAAACTGGATACCAATCAGAAATTAAGTTAAAATGTACTGGGGGGGACATCAAAAGATGTCTAAGTTAAAAGTGGACTAAACTTGGTTGAAAAGTTTGTTCAGTTCATTGTTTCAACAGCTATATATGACTATATTTCAGTATAAAGCAGGTCCTAACTACATGTTGTATGTAAGATAGCCATGTAAAAAACTTTACATCTAGACACATCTAAGTCTTCTGACCTGCAAATCACAGATAAGAATCAATGACACATACGAGAGGCCAAAACTGACAGAATGCTTTTTGAGGAAAGTGGAAAATCTTTGATGGGACATAAATGAGAATTTGAAAATGGAATTTTCTTTTAACCGTTGCATTGAAACAACTTTTATTTTGCATTAGCTCTGTTCATATCACAAAGAGTTATCTCTGCTACAACAATATTTTTCGTAATGGCTTGTGGTTTGGGGCAATAAGATAATAAGGGATTGTGTTTACTATTGGAATGGATATTTGGTTAATGTAGAGCAGCTTGTTTGTTCGTTGCTGGCTGGACGGTCTGTGGAGGGCTGCAGTACAAATCCAACTCTGGCTGAATGCGTCACAGCCCTGACCACAAGGAATGGGACCAAATATTGACATCCAGCTCTGAAAGCCAGAGCTGCTATAAAGCTCACATGTTTACCGTAGGACCGCTGGTGATTTAGTGTTCCTGCATCCACTGGGCTCCACCCTGGGGAGCCGCTCACGCTGCCTACCCAGCATCCTCAGCTACATTTCAGCCTGGACCACAGTTCATTGCCTCAGCACTGCAGCGTTTCGTCAAACCTGCCAATGATCCACTTCACAACAAGGACGCTGACTAAACAGAACCAATAGTATTACAGTTTGTGATCCCCCTCAAACTGTGCATATACTTGTCTTCAATCTGTAATGACTGACACATTCCAGGAGTTATTTCTTTGTGTTGTAATTTACCTTTTTGGCAAACCTACGTTCCCTCAACCTTCCCAACACCATTCAGCAATATCCAGAACAGGCTTTGTGATTCCATTCAGCTGGGTGTTATAGTGTGGACCGTGATAGCAACAGTGAAACTTCTAACAAAAAATACATTGCCAAACAACAAAAACGACACAGGAACGTGAGGAGCGTTTTTAATTTTAAGTTTTTGGTTGTTGGGAGGTTTATGGAAGTTTGAAAGGGATTCTGAAGATACTGCATGTAAAAACATCTCAACATTTTTTCAGTAAGAATGAAGATTTAACTGCTTGTATCTATGTAGGACTGATTTGTACAATTAACATAACCTGATACACATTCTTGCCAATGGTTTCACACTGTTCCACTGATCCACAGGTGGCGGTAATGCGCCAACAAACACAGCAATGCGCCAACAAACACAGCAACGCGCCAACAAACACAAGGAAGAAGAAGTACTACCAATTAAACATGGATGTCAACAATGCAGGTTTTAAAAATGTTCAAAAAAGTTTTATGAGGAAGGAAATGCACCCAGCATGTTTGGTAGACCTCAAGGATACACACAATGTGTTCTGGTGAGTAACACTCAATGTAAGCATAACCTTTGTTTGTTTACAAGAAAAATCCAGGACACTTTTAAATCTTTGTGTTTTTCTCTTTTGGGTGGCATTACTGTCATCATCCGGTAAGGAGTGGGGTTGAATGGATGGCTTGTTACTCTTCTTGATCTCAGCTGTGTAAACCTACATTATGTCTCCTCTGACTCTGTAATAACTTGCAGTATTTTTCAGTGTAGCACATACTGACATATCTTTCTGTTTCAATTTCCAGAAGACGACACATATACGTATAAAATATTCGATTGAGCGTCAACCAATCGTTGCTACAGTGAGACCCATCCCAACAACTCACAATTTTATACTCATACTCAGAAAGATATTTCAGTGACAGGACATGGATTATATGATCGGCTATATTGACATACAAACTGAACAGGTTGGCTTTTTTGGTTGTGTTCAGGCCAACCTTAGCACTGCATCAAAAAATGCAGTCTTCTCATTCATTTCAATGAGGACAGACAGTCATCCAGTAAAAATAGCTCAATGTCTGCAACGTCATGGGGACAATGTACTGTGCTGGCCAATCAAACACATGAAAGGTACAGCAGATGACTACAACATGAACAATACATTTCTGCGATTTACATGGAAAATATTTTGACAAAGGAGAAAATGATTGTTACCGTGATAACCTTCAAGAGTATATCCTCTATTATGGTATTATAGACTGTTCTGTAGCATCTGGTAAACCTTTACACTCATGGATCTATTACTCAAACTGGACTTATTTCATCTTCTCACCTGTACCTGTAGCAACACACCCACTGAATGGAACTTTACTGTTGAAACAGTGGTTTAATTGAAGTCATACAATACAATAATGTTTCCAAAAATCTTTGTCTTTGCTTTCCGGTGTCAGACTATTGTTTTTAAATGTACTGACTCTGTAGAACTGTTTCCAAAAGCTCTATTTTCTGGGGTGGAAAAACATCCACTTTGTGTTGCTGAAAGCCCAACACAGCGAAAAAAAAGACAAATGTATCCACATTAGTGTGGACATGGCCTGTCTCTCTGTTGGTAAAAATGGAGTCAAGGCCACTGAACCCTCACAGATTTTCTTTAAAAATCAATGCCTTATGTGCAGAGATGTACTCCAGTGTATATGTGTGTGTGTGTGTGTCCTTCAAATCACACACTGATTGATGTGCACTTGATTTAAACCCTTTTTCCTTCTGTTTGAAATTCTCTGCCATCGTTGATAAAAAAGCTCTCGCAACATCGGCCCTTTCACATTTCAACAAAATGATAGGTCAGACGCTTAACAGGGTATAATTACGTGACAATTTCCCTCATCCACATGTTCCATCACAAACACAAAGCTGGCCGTTCGCTGTAAATGCCCAGGAGTTCACTATAAATAGGCATCTTTTCTATCGGCCCGTCCACCGCTGCCTTCTCTTTGTGCTCCTTCGAATGGAACTTGTAATTGTGTGCCGCTTCTTTTTGAGGCAACAGCACTTTCCCTGCAACAGCTGGAGAAAGACAGTGCACACAAAGATCGCACATGCAGGCATGCATGTGTACATAGAGAATCCTAATTTTCTGCTTACAAAAGCTCTGGATCCTCTGGGGCTTATATAGGCTTGTTGGGTTTTTGTCTGGCTTCTTCAGAATGTCTTCTACCCGCTTGGATTTTTTTAAACCTTCAAAATAACAGATTACGGTGCATGCAGGCTTCCATGCGAGCTCCTTTTCTTTAGGCGATATGGGCAGAAGGTGGGGCCTGCAGCTGTGTCAATAGGCTACCGAGCAATCCTAAAGCAGCCTCAAAACCCTGCAAAATGCCTTTTATGTTGGCCTCCTGGCTAAAAGACAGGCCTGTTTACACTTTGCTCTTTGTAGAAAGTCTTACACCTGTGTTTGGGGGAGGGGTGGGGGGGCATGTACAGCTTGGTGTGAAGGTGTGTGCGCGTACCTGTTGAGTGATGAGCAGCACCTGTTGCGTAAATGGACCCTGTGAACTTGGACAGGTCTTATCTCTGGCACAATTAGTAAACTGTTAAGAGTAATGATGGAGGAAGGGAAGAAGAGCAGAGAAGAGAAGAAAACTTAAGTGGTAGTGTTCGTCTCATTACTGTATGTCGAAGATTCATTTTGTAATTCTATATCCACAACTTTTTAACTACTACACCGATATTCCACATTATATTTAACAACATTTGAACCGTTAAGTTCACATTTTTTCACTTGAAGGTTTGCTCACCCAAATTTCAACACTTAACCCTGCAGATAGTTTTGGTTTGTATTTTTCCAGGGTTTGAGAAAATTTGGATTCTCATGATTGGTTTAAAAATTTCAACAGCCATGGGGTATCCTGATCGCCTGATATTTATACCAGTGTCCCAAGAGCAACATGGATTCATTTCTTCTTGGTCATTAAAAACAAACACCATACTTGCTACCCATGTATGAGCATAGGAGAGCCCCGTAGGACTCATATATTTATCTGCAATTTGTGAGCAGCAATCATTTGTGAAATGTCCTGCTGCCACTATTTGCTATCTGCGTGAAAGTAATGCTCGGAAATCACTTTCATGACATGGGCCCCTGGTTTGATTCCGGGCTGGGACCTTTGTTGCATGTCATACCACTCTTCCATTCCCTGTGTTTCCCCTCATCTCATAAGGAGAAAATGGCAAATCAAAAAACAAAGAAAAAGTTAAAAAGAAAAATCAACAGTAACAAAGTTCTGAACAGTTTTCACTGGAACTACTTTCTACATAAGAAATAGTTGACAGACTGGCCACATGTCCAGGTTGCGCGTCGCCTTTCACCCAATGCATGTTGGGAGAAGCTCTAACCCTCTGGGCAGCTGAGTGAACATATAAAAGGGATTGATGGATGGACGGCTGTATAATGAGTATTAAGGCCTAACTGTGCGCCGCTTGTGATTTTTCGCTGCCGACCGACACGGGGTCGTAATACTGGAAATGCAAGGGCTTTCACCAGTGGGCCATAGGCTCAATCACCATCGTGTTGCATCATTCAGTGATAGATACTGACTTAAAAGGCATTTATTTAAATGAAAATCTTCAAGATTATATCTTTAATAACACTTCTGCATCAAATACACTTCATATTCAGAACTGTTTCAAGAATATGCATCAAGTTGTGCTTTGTGTTTATACTATTATGTTAAAGCTAAACCACAATTTTAGTTAATTTCATAAAATATCTACACTTAAAAAACTTTTTTTTTTTTTTTTCAGATTTCTTGACTAAGTCACAGTGGTGAATAAGTGAAGCAACTTTTAAAGATGTAATGCTTAAATACAAGTACAAGTGGCTGGGGTGACTGTAGGGAAGTTATTTTACTCATTGTCTTTAGTTATGAATATGAACTCTCATTAAAATGAACCTTTTTTAAGTTCAACATCATAAAACATATGACAATGAAAACATTTTAATGCCCTCTGAGCTAGATTTCTCCCATCCTTTTTTCTTGTTTTTTTTAAGAAAGGTAGTTGAAGCCCTACTATTATCTGTGCTTAGCTCGGCTATAACCAAAAATATAGAATATTAAAATGCAGACATATCAAGGGTTAAGGCCTGAAGACATAATAACCTAAAGTTTACGCTGACAGTACTCATTACACACCAAGAGAAACAACTTAATAGCAAAAGCAAATAAGTGTCCTGGCACCGGCCCCAGCCATTGTGTTGGCACAGACCAAATCCAGCTGGCCCGGCCGCTGGCCACAGAATTCATTTCATGCTTCATCTCTTGGCCTAAAGAGCCGAGACAGAAAAGGCCGCAGTGATAATTGTGCTGCTGAATCCGGCGTGAACAAAACATATTTTTGACAAGGAGGGGGCCAGAGGGGGAGTCGAACGAGCATGCTGACACATCCATATCACACACACACTCAAGATCTCAGAGACTTTAATGAGAGTGTTCTTGTCATTACATTAATTTGGCAGACACATTTACCCAAAGCAAAAAAAAAAAAAANNAAATGCAAGGAATCTCTGTCTTTCTGTCTGTCTTTCTGTATGTCTGTCCTTCGATTATCTCGACAACCGGACCCAAGGAAGTGCAGTGTTGAGTGTGAAGTTGTTTGGATGAGCGGTTCTCGAGAAAGCGAGAAACATCACCCAGTTCCGGAGGGACCGTTTTAGATGTACGAATGCACGAGTTTAAACGACAGATGAAAAATTATATTTCAGCCAGAGGCCAAGCAATCGGCCCGTTCCGGACAGGCACGTGTTGAACTCCGAACAGGCACGTGTGGAGCGGGCACAATACCGAAGGCCAAGCAATCGGCCTGTTCTGAACAGGCAAGTGTTGAACGGGACTGTACTAGTAATGAATAATTAAAGGGTCTGTTAACCCAAATAACACACACACATGAACAAACCCTGTGCTCTCACTTATAGCTGCTGTGATGCAGCAGCTAATGGGGATCCAAAGAAAAAAACAAAACAAATCCCGAGAGGTAAGTAAAGTAAGTAAAGTTTATTTATTATAGCACCTTTCGCAGAGCAAGGTCACAAAGTGCTTCACAAGAGTAAAAACCATTAAAAATAAGACCATAAAACAGTAAAAAGGAACAAACAATAAAACAAAAGCAACAACAGACCTTAAAAACACACAAAATTTATGAACACTAGACAGCACGAGGCGAGGTAAAGGCTAGTTTGAATAAATAAGTTTTCTGGTAAAGCAAGTAATTTTGGTTGAATGCCTTTTGGTTATTTGGATGATGTTTGATGAGTTTTGTAAATAATGTGTCTAGCGCACAAATTACAAGAGGAACCTGTTTTGCCCCCAGGAAACGCTTGGTGGAGATGAACCAAAAACCAACCCCTAACGAACAGCAGTGTGCCGAGCAGCGACTTTGGCAATGTGAAGCTCTTTGGCCCAGAAAGCCTTCTCGTCGTACACATCCATTACCAAGTTTTACTTGTAAAACTAACAAACCTCCTGAGCATCACACATTTAGAAACTACTCCACAAGTTGAACCATTAGGTTCAATAAGAACACTATCAAGATATTATATCAACATTAAGCTAAGTCGAGTTCAGATGAGTCAAGTTCACAATATGCTTCTCAGCAACCAAGTGGTTTAAGTCATTACAGTGAGACTGGAACAATAAAGGAATACATGAACAAGGTAAATAACTTCCATAGGTGTCAAATTTTAAAGAATAACTGCACATGTCCCAAAAAATCTGAAAATTTTCACATAAAAAATTGTTAACCCCACAACAGTTATAACACATGCGTTATGGGCACCTCGTTAGAAAAGACAGAAATATGGCTAGTGAAGCATTTAGTAGCTAAAGAGCAAGATATTTTTCTAGTAGAGGCCAAAAATAAAGCTAAAAGAGTGAATATTGTCAGGTGGACAGAAACACTCCACATGAATGATAATGTTGCTCTGTAACTGCTGGATGTGTAAATAAGCAACTGTTTGCGACAAATTCACCATAATACCCTTAAAGCGGACATGAAACAGCCTAATTTTGACAAGTTTTGTATAGAATTAAGTGTGTTAGAGTTTATTTTAATTTAGATATAAAATGATTACACGTTAAAGGTGATGATATGTCAGTGTTGTGTTCACAACTGGTTTCCTCTGCCCCCAAGCGGCCAAAAAAATCAGTTATTGCAGGTTTAGCCTTTTGCTTTCTTCCTAAAACTGACATTTTTAACCAAAGAGGTTTAAAATGTCAACTTAATGCTATTATCATATAATTCAGTGGATGAAATAAAATCTTCACATGATTAATTTCAGATGATCTGATAGAATTTTATGGGATATTGCAGCTGATTATACCAATACAAACAGACACACAAACACATAAATGTGTTTGACAGGCGGCCTCTCAGCCTCTGTGTTTTCGAACTTGCTTTATCTAAGGGAGGTATGGCGGCAGGGAAGGTTAGAAAGGTCATCTTAGGTCACCCAGGTTTGAACCCTGAAACTCTCTCTGTCCATGTGTCCTTGAGCAAGACACAAAACTCAAAGCACTCACTCTCTGGGTTGCAAGGGTAAAGAGTATCAGCTTAATGAAACACGAAGCTCTGCCAGCTTCAGTGTTGCTACTGCTGCTTCTCTGTAGACTCTGAGCTCTGTGAAATCCCACAGAGGAATATTTAAAGTAATTACACACTGTCTGCCCTGTCTAATATTGCAACTGGGTGCTCTAAATTCCCGAAAAATTCATAAACATGCACTCCGGCCCACAGCATTTGTTTGGACTGTTTGCTTTCACATGGTATTACTCAAGCCACTGTGTGTTGAACACTTCTGACCGAAACAATTCTGTTCTCGAATTATAAGTGTGGTAGGGGTCTACTGAGCTGTCTGGCGCCACCGTCCTCCTAAACATGTCATTACTGTAACCACAAGGTCAGCACAACACGAACCCACACACACATCCTCTGAACTACAAATCAGTGCTGCCACTATATTAAAACATGAGAAATAATTTTATGTGTTGCTACAAAAGCTTTATGAAACATGCCACAAATAAACCACCGCACTCATCATGTCTGTGGATTCTGGTCTATCAAACTACAGTATGAAATATTAGGATGATGTTTTGCAATAAAGACTTGTCCTATCTGCGGTGAATATTCCTCTGGCAACAGCTTCTTATGGCCATCACACAACTGGGAACAATGGTCACATGTTATAATTGGAAAAGTAATCAACAGAATAGCCAATAATGGAAATAAAAGTCCTATGTAAGAGCAATTTTTAGGTATTAATATAATAGTTTGGAGTGAAATCTATGGTAACAAAATCTGCATACCAGCACCTCTAAAGCACACCAATTAACACGTTATATCTTGTTTGTTTAATCTGTACTAACCAAAGTGTGAAAACGACAATTTAACGGACAGAGATTGATTTTCTCATCTTACCCTTTCAAAAAAGTGAATAAGCTATTTCCCAAAATGTCAAACTATTCATTTAACCCGACCTCAGCCATGGTGGCGGCTCAGAAAATGCTCGTATGAGTTGTTTTTTGAAAACACTGAGGATTGATTGTGCAATTTTGCTTTGCTTGTTGTCGTCACGAGGCTCCTCAACAGGCATTTGCTTGGGACAGACGTAATTTCAAGGTGGTACAATCGATGACTAATCCTCCCTATAACATCATGTTTAATTGATTAACTAGTATCTAAAATGTCACAAAATAAGGATTACAGAAATGAGATATGAGGTAAATTAGAAGAAATGTTGGAAATCCTCACATTTTAGAGGCTTGAATCTATAAATGTTTGGCATTTTTATGTGATAAATTACTTTATCACAGTCATTTCTCAGAGCAGAGTAGGGAGAAGTCTTTAGTGTTTCATGAGATAATGATTACAACATTTTGTGGATTTCAGCTTCAAAAGACATTTCTGCAGTTGATTTTTTCCTGCTGTAGGGCAGACATTTGTTCGTCATGAAGCCAATGACATGTACAGTAACACCCTCAGTGTTTGTACCAATTCCTAACAATGTCTCATGGGTGAGTGTGTGGCCTCTGAGGAGCACAAGCTCAGTTTTGCTTACAGGAGCGATAGGTTACCCTGCAGATCTTAAGGGCACGGCTAGCTGTGCTTTAATGCTAATCCCCGCTCTGTCAGCATGGTGGTTGTGAGAGTGTGAAGAGGCTATTTTGTTCTGGAGACTGGAGCCATGGAAAAGGAGGAAGAGGAGAACCTCATAGATCCAAGCTTTGGAAGAGAGAGGGACACAGCTATCTGCTCTGTGGTCTCCCAATGCCCCAGAGTCTCATTTAGCCTTATTTCTCCTCTCTACTCCCCCCGTCCGGTCCACTCCTGCTCCCCCTGCTCCCACTGCCCACCTTGACAGATTGGAGGAAATGAACGTCTGCAAATTGGCCTCAGCGGTGAGGCGAGGGTGACTCCAAGACCACGTCAGCTCTGTTTTCAAACCAGCCAGCTTACGGGCTCTCGCCCAGCTCTTCTGTCTCTGTCTCCCGTATGAAATTAGCATCAGAAGCAGCCTGTTTGGATGTATAGCTGATTATGGTCTTTGGGCTTTGTGTTTATATTGGACCATATAAGAGTGCCTATTAGTGGTTAATAATAATAATAGAGCACCATGTGAAGGACTGCAATGAGAACTATTTTATGTCTTAAGCAGCCTCAGCCCGTGTGTGTGTGCTTCAGACTTAACGTCTTTATTTTAGCAAGGTTCGAAGCAAAAGTGTTTTAATGCGCTCTGAAGTGTTTGTACAGTTTTGTAAATGATAAACAAGCATTCTAATGATCACTTTACTTCCCACCACTCAGTAGCCACTCAGTGTTGTTTCATATGAGTGCTGGGAACATCTGCATTATTTCTTGCCCCTACATGAGTGCTCTTTTGATAACAGCATCTTGTTTCTCCTGTTGCTTGCATTTAAAGATGCAGTGAGGTTGATGTATGGATTTCACTGCTGTGTATCTATCTTTTAAAAAGATATTTCTAAAACTTCAAAAAGATTTGCCTGAAATCTGTTGGACAGAGAGCCCTCCATTTAACGAACAGAAGATTTAAAAAGTGAGAGAAGCTGCAGTTTCATTCATTTGCAACTCCAATCATGACAGAAACACAGGAGGCTCCCAGACAGTTTAACAATATTTAAAGGACCAGTGTGTAGGATTTAGTGGCATCTAGCAGTGAGGTTGCAGATTGCAACCAACTGAATACCCCTGCCCTCCCCCCTCCCTTTACAAGTGTGTAGGAGAACCTACAGTGGCATTCCGGTTCATCTGTGCAAGGCATGTGGAGCAGCATGTCCGCCGCTGAGCCCTGTCAATCAGCACGAGTGACGTGTGGATTTTAAATCCTTAATTACAAACCAGGTTACCGTCTCTTTTCCATGGATCTGACACCCCGCATCTCCGTTCTCCGAATGCATGCTCATCAAAACTTTGCTCTGCGCTCCATAAGAGTAGTTAACGTTATGTACATGATTTGGATTGTGATATTAAAGGTGTAACGAGTTGGATTTGTCGGTTGCTGTTTGTAAATGCAACATTCAAAGTCGGCACCTCCTCCCCGACTCAAAGCGTATGAGCTTCTGGTGGTCCCACGTGCTTACGATCTGGCACCTGGTCGCTACTTTTTAGAGAGTCCCACAACTCACACCCGGCATGCTGTTATTGGCTGGGGGCTACACACCACTGCCCAAAGGTTGATGCCCAGAAACGTCCCAAGCACAGCAAAATAAGAATATAGAAGTAGAGGGCAGGGTCTCTGCAGATACAGACACCACCACACAATTCTAGTGGGTCATAAGTGATGATTGAGAGTCTATACATTGTTTTTTTTTAGGAAAATCCTACTTGTTATACCTTTAAAGATAAGATAATAATGTTAAACAGAACATGATGCTGTAATATTGTCGCACCAAGCACAGACACAAGGACTTTTAAAAGGGAGCTATTGTTTGAATAGAGGAGACATTGCTATTAAATAGATTTTTTTAATGTTTAAATATATTAAATAAAATGTTCACACTCTTTGACAAATCACCTCATAACCTGGATCGTGAGTAACCACGATTGGACAATATAAAGATAGAAATGCTTCGCCACCAAATTCAAGCTGCCACTTCAATGTAAAAACGTGAAAGGCCCTCTTTCGAGCCAGTGTGTCCATTCTGGACTGCTGTAGAAACATGGTGGTGCGACATGGTGGACCAAGTGGAAGAGCACCCACTCCCTATGTAGATATGAAGGGCTCATTCTAAAGTAACAGAAACACTCAGTTTCAGGTGATTATACACTAATGAAAACATAATTATGAATATTATATACCATTTCTGCCAATAGAGCCCCCTAAATCCTACACACTGCATGCTCATGTTATAACCATAATTGTGAATGCTTCAAGTTAGAATTTTTTTCCATTAGTTTGTTTGTCAAATGCACTAAATACTAAAATATCTATGAGCCTCAGTTGATGTTTCTGTGGAAAAGATACAGTATATGGCCAAAAGTAAGTGGACACCCCTGTCCACATTCCATGGTTTTGGACTGAGATGTTAAACAATCGCCTAGGGTGTAATGTTCAAGAGTGCTCATGCTTTTGAAAAATAAATAAATAATGAGATTAGATTAAATTAAATCATATTTGTAGCATATCCAGAACAGTTTGAACAAACAGAACAAAAGAATTAGAAAAAAAAAGAATTAAACTTTTTGATTAGATATTTCTTACTGCAATGCTCTCTGGGAGTTTTATTCTAAAGTTGGACCTTTAATGCACCTGAATTTTGCATTTTGAATGCACATGGTCGTTATTTTGTACTGATGATTTAAACATGAGGGTTTGATGTATTTCCTGATGTTGGAAATGCTTGAATAGTCAGTCACCTCACATTTTCAATAGTAAAAATATGACTTCAAGAACTTTGGCTGCCCACAAACTTCCCACCCACCTCTCCTGTCTGTTGATTAGATTTTAGTGATCCGGGATTCTGACACATTCATGTTCTTTTTCATACTATTACACTGTGTTCATGTATTTTATTCACCTGCTACTTTGATGAAAATAATTATTCAGGGTCTGCAGAGGTTAATCATTACTATTCTCCCGATCAGACATCATGAATAAATAAAAGTTAATCACTTACTTTATCTACAGTTGTGCATGGAGAAATGAAAGATGACTGAATTACATGGAAAAAAACATCTGCCTGCTTGTCAGTTCTTACCTAAAACACTACTGTGTCATCTGAGACAGCTGTTGGATACATGCAGGTTTTCAAAATCAGCCCAAAGATAAACAGACTACAGATCACTGTCACCGTAAACATATGTTCAAACACTCATCTCTTTTGGCAAAACTGGTGAATTACTGCCATTTCATCTGCACTTCATACGTATCCATGTCATTTCAATGTCATAAAGGATATCTGAAACTGAGAGCATGCCTGCAGGGAAGCCTCACACTGAAATGTAGAATAACAAAGTCTACAGCATGCTAGCAGCTCTATAAGGCTGTATTTGGGCACAGTGGTGCTTTGAGCTAAACGCATCACATCAGCATGCTAACATGCTGACAGTGACTATGCTAACATGTTGATGTTAAGATGTAGGTTGTTGACCATGTTCATCACCTTAGTTTAGCATGTTAGCAGGGTAACATTTGCTATTTATTGTTGTACAAAACACAAAGTACAGCTGTGCTAATATGAATGCCAATGGTTTTTCAGGTATTTGGTCATAAATTATTGAGCAAAATTAAATTCTGTCCCTTTGATAGCTCTTGAGGAAAGTTAGGGATCACAAGTTTCGCAATTCTTCCTGAGGGCGACATGGATATCTGTACCCAGGGGCGTAGCACAAAATTCTGGACCCTGTACATACGCATTCTCTATGAGCCCCGCCCCGCATCCACGGCTATTAGTATCTTTGTGGACCCTCCTCACATGAGGGCCCTGTATAATCAGTCCCCTCTTCCCCCCCAGTCCTACGCCCCTGTCTGTACCAAATTTCAACGCAAGGCATCCAACAGTTGTCGAGATATTTCACTAAAAACAAAAAAATATCAACCTCATGGTGGCACTACAGGAAAAGTCAGGGGATCATCAAAATCATTAGGATTCATACTCTGGGGACCATGAATATCTATACAAAATTTCATGGCAATCCAACCAATGGTGACCAACTGACCGACACATCTGTGGACCAACTGACATCGACATCCCTACAGCAATGCTGCTCGCCTGGCAAAAAAATTTATAGCAGACAATGCCAGGCAGTCAGCGACTTTAGTCCTTTTGCATCTACAAAATGTTTTTTATTCACAATCAAAATGCCAATGTTTGCTTTATTCACTCCGAACACAAAGCGAGAATGGGAAAGCACAAAAACAGTGTCTTCTGCACTTTGATCACATGTGATACTTGATTTGTTAAGCTCTGTATTCCTGAAAACAGAAGCCCTGACATTAGAAATTCTAACTTTCCTCCCTCGCTCTGTTCTTCTGCCTCTCTTTCTGTCTTTCTTTCTTGTTGGTCGGGCCCCCTCTTGCCCTGTAGGAGTAGGATTAAGTTTGCTGCTGCCAGTTTTTTTTGTGAAGGTGGAAACTCACAAAAGCCTCAAAGGCCCTGCAGGCTAGTTTTCTCCCACTACTGATAGATTTCACGTTGCAACTTTTACCACAGCACACACCCACCCACACACACACACACACACACACACACATATTATCACACACTCTCTCTCGCCAGCAGTCCCTTAATAGTCGATGATTGTCCCACACACAGGGGACAGCTCTGCTAGAAGCTGCACAAGACCAGAGTCTGAACCTGCCTCAACGGAGTGATTTGTTGTAAAAGAGGAATAGGCAGAAAGAGAGAAAGAGATATTAAGCTCTCCCTCCCAGTATTCAGGATTCACAAATCCACATTGTGAGCTGAGCTGCGAGGCACATCAAAGAAACAAGAAGCAATCATCCCTTGATCTGTTCAATTATGCACTTTTTATGCACTTTAAAGGTTAATAAATTACATCAAATGGACTTTGATCTTATTCACAGCTATTATTTTTGACAGAACATTTTACTGGATGTCAGCCTGCTGTATATGATTTTGCATGATACATCAGGACATTGGTTATTATAATGACAATGGCAACATGTCTCAGTAGCAACTCTGCAGGCTGCTTTGTGCTTCTACATAAAATAATGAATGTTACAAATGCTATAATGGAGGTTTTGTTACTTGCATGTATAGAATTTAAAACTGGTGAGTTTTACAGATGTTCAAGGAGACATCACCATTTTCAAGCCTGAATCCTATATTCCCACCACTATATTCCAACTAATCTATTTTGATTTTGATACATTGTCTATGTATTTCTACCCTGATAATCAGACTGAATTACCACTTTGTTTCACTTTTCTGTCTGTTTTTATAATATAACTATGTAGGAAGGTTCAACGTTCATTTATTTTTACAACAGGATCGCACACTTCACGCTACACATACAGCAGATACAGTATATACAAATATTTAAAAATTAGTGCAGAATAAAAATAATAAATAAAAACAATATGTACAGTTACTTATGGAGTGCGGAGGATGAATTTAGAAATCTCACAGCCTGAGGAAAGAGTCTGGTGGTATGGCAGCGGATACTTCTGTATCGCTTGCCAGACAGCAGCAGGGTGAACAGGCTGGGGTGGGTATTGTCTTTTACTATCCATTGGGCTCTGCACAGGCACCTCACCTCACTGATCTCACTGATGCTAGTTGTGGGTGCCAATGATGTTCTGGGCAGTTTTAATCACCCGCTGCAGAACCTTCCTGTCCCGGGCCGTGCACAAACTATGCCAATTTGTAATGTTTCCAGTCAGGATGCTTTCTATTGCTCCTCTGTAAAAGTAACAAGAAGTTGGCACAGGAATTTTACCTTCTTAAGTTTCCTGAAGAAATACAGCCTTTCTGAGCTTTCTTTATCAGGCTAGATATGTGTGATGTCCATGACAGGTTCTCTGTGATGCTGATTCCCAGGAACTTAAAACTAAAATCAACGATCAGCTCCTTGGTTTTGCTGACTTTGAGCTGTAGGTTGTTCTCTGTGCAACTGTTTTTGTGCAATTGCATTGTTAATTTGACAAGATTGTTAAAATGACATACTAACACCAGTTACAGGCGTAATTACTTTCCACATCTCCAATTTGTCCAAGATTTGTCCAATTTAACTTATTTCTAATTTCCATTTTTCTGAAAATACAAATTCTTTCTTCTGCTGTTTCATTGTAAAAGTTTTTCTGTGACTCAGTGTACATGGTCACTTCTGCAGAAGGATTTTACCGTGAAGCTGCTACTCATGGTCAAGTTTGAAGCAGTTTAATTTTACAAACGAATTAAAGAGGATAATCAGTAGAATGTACTGAGTTCCATTAATTTACACCATTTCTTATACTAAGAGCAAAACTTAGAGCAACGGAGAGATAGTAACGGTATGACTACGTTGTACTGATGTGTTCAATGCCGTGATGCCGAATTGACCACCGTAAATCAGTTCTTCATATTCTCTTCATATTGATGAATTCTATGTTCATTTTTAGTGGCAAAGCATGTTTGGAAACTGGCTTATATCTCACACATGATTAGCAAGCTTTCGATTTTCAACAAAGGGCAACTGTTACCTGTCAGGCAGCGTCTTAGCATTCATCATCAGTAAAATGAGGGCGTGTTTGCCAATTGCATGTCCAGTATTCATAAAGAGTGTTGTGTTGGTGTGTTGTCTGTCTTTTTAGCCACGCTAGAGGAGTGGCGCTAATGATGGTAATAAATCGGTCAGTAAGTTGACCACTTCAGTCCAAAGTAAAATATCTTGACAACTGTTTGATGGATTGCCATAAAGCTCTGAAGCTTTTCATTAGGACTTGTTCTGATAGTACCACTAGGAGTCAGCAAGATCGGAATTTATAAATACCACTCTTAGGTGATGTAAGGCAACATCTTCCTTTTCTCTGGGAGGCCTGTGTGCGTGTGCTTGTGTGTGTGAGAGAGAGAGTGTGTGAGAGAGAGATCAAGGTGTTGGCACTTGATATAAAGTGGGAGAAAGGCAGTGATTATGTAAACAGAAATATTCGACAAATGTCTTTATTCTTATTATAGCTGTGCAGCGTAGCAGGAACCACATCCAGCACAACGCTACTGCTAAAAACAGAAAAGCTTCCAAGTTTGAACAAGGACAGCCTTTCATTACTTCATCTAGAACTATTCACTTCAACCAGACCCATATTCCACTCAAACCTACATACACACCAAATATACACCTATTAGGGTTTATATGTTAGAGTGGTGTTTCACATCAGTGATGCTATGTCCTTGTTGTAGTTGTTTTTATTTGTCTTTATTTTTCTTGTATTAAATCATCTGAACAGACCACACATCCTTTTACTATCTGAGACTTTTATTTGAGAATTTATAATATCCTTATTTCAACAACATGACACACATTAATATGTTATAAAATTACCTACCAAGATCCTATTTCATAGTAAAAATACAGTATATTNNATTGAGCCTGGTAATCAGACTGAATTGGTATTTCATTCAGCCTGACATTGTGTTTGTGTTATCCAATTTCTTGTTGGGAGGGGAGTTGTTTTGTTTTTGCCCTAACCCATCAGTAACGAGTGACAAATTCACCCTGCCGATGTCATTCTTAGTTACTGGGAGCAGTTAACTTGCCGATTTTCACATTTCTGAAAGAAATATGTGGATATATATGTTGAGTTGTTAATATTTCTTTAAGTCAACGTACAACAATTTTACACCTGCACCAATCCCATCCACAATTGTTACCATTTCTATAGCTATTTTTTTTATGAAAGTAACATGGCAGATATTCTTACTCTGGCCTACTAAGCTCTGATTGGTCGACTGTTCCTCGGAAACAGCCACCAATGGGCACAACACCAGACCTGTATACATTTCTGAACAAATCTGAGATGTGGCCGGCGATGACAGAACCAGACAGGGTGTGCTTTATCTCAAATAACCACATGGCTCTGAAGAGGCCGCATCACCTGTTTACACTGCCAATGGGCTCTTTGCTGCTGCTGCTGTTACTACACTACACCTACACCTGTTTGATGGAGTGGTAAAGTAACTTTTATTTCAAGTTTGATGAAAGTTCTGCAAACATGATGTTTAGGACCACAGTGTAAGAGGAATATCCCACTCTACCACTGTGGAGGCTATTATCCCCTGGTACAAAGCTGCTGAATAGGGGAGCAAATTCCAGAATACCAGAACATTTTTGTCTGAATATTACATTATAATTTTGCCATACGTCACTGGTCATTTGATCAGTAAATTGGCTAATGAATCAATCAGCTGATAGCACAGCTGATTCCTGTACAGAAGAACATTGCATTCACCAAAGGAAAAAAAAACACTTCTGACAACAAAGTGGTTTGTTGTGTTGAAATGCACCCAGTCAAGCAAGAATGAAGTAGCGTTATATTGAAGCATCTGATGAGAATTGGCCAAAACTGATCAGGATGTTGAGAAAGACCTTAAAATAGGGTCCACATGAAAAGTGGCTGGAGCTCTCCTTAAAAATAGGAAAACATCCTATTTGAAGGTATCCCAACATAATCACATCCCCCAACAATAACCTCCTCCCACACAAACATATATACACCCCCTCCTCATGTAATTTGTGTGGTTTTTCAAGTCCTGCATGCATTCAGCGGTGAGGGTGTTAATGGATAGGGAAACCCTCTTTGTGGATTATAGATGAGGGTTGGTGACCTGCTTCCGTGACTGAATCTGTGATGAGGTGATAGAAGCAGCATCAGGCTGTTTAAAGTTTAAATTATTCAGGAATCGCCTCTGGCTGCCAATAAATTGTGCTCATTGCGCATTTTGATTGAGAAATAACACACAGGGACAAATTTCACGATGGGGAAACATTTTCAGGTTAATTTTACACAACAGCAGGCAAACCAGTGGTGTATAAACCTATAAAGGTTTTGGAAATAGGTATCCACATTGAGGAAGCCAATTTCACCCTCAGATCATTTTCATACAGCTGAATCTGATCAGTCTGCGATGTTCAGTGCATTCCAAGAGCTATTTTTTTCTGATTAAGTGTGGAAATTTACATTTTTGGTGAACCTACTTTCCCTCAACCTTCTACTTCTACTACTAGTTAGTAATTTTCATTAGATTTAGTTAGAATGCTTTGACAATACCAACCAAGGGGTGTAAACATGTGCTCAGCTGTAGATTCAATATATTAAGTACATTGAGGCTTTATCCTTGGTTAGCCCTTCAGAAGACCTGAAGGCTGAATCTGTGCCTTCTTTCCAAATAAGATGTGCCAGCCTCACAGAGACCCAAACTAAAAATGTGTTTAGCTGCTCTTTATCAAATGGTAAAGTCAAAAGGATTTTTAGGAAGCTGCCATTGAACATCTGGCAGGGCGGTAAACACCAATGGTAAACTGGGAAATTTCGATGATGAAGTCAATCGGATGAATGGTTGTCGAGATAATGGAAGGACAGACAGACAGACAGACAGACAGACAGTGCAGTGCCCGTTGAAAGCGTGCCTGTTTGGAACGGGTTGATTGCTTGGTCTCACACAACTTGACACTTGACACTGCACTTTCTTGGGTCCTCAGCAATACACCTGCCAAGTGTGAAGTTGATTGGATGAACGGCTGTCAAGATAATCGAACGGCAGACAGACTCCTTCCATTTTAGTTAGATAAGTTGTGATTTTACTTCAACACAGGATAGACAACTGACAAACAATGTTCCAGGTCATATTAATGGTAAATACAGTATATCCATCCACTGTAACTTCTATTTATCTGTTACTAAATAGGACTAACAACAGGTCCAGGCTGAACAGACAGCCTGGCTTCCATTATTTACATCCTCTAGTGGCTTCTGATGGGTCCATTTCATGTGACATATTTAAAAGGGACAGATGACTGCCTGATGGCAAATACCTGGTAAATACGATGTGGTTGCTTGATGTTTCCTGATTTTTCAATTTGAAAGACTGAAATACACCTTTAAACACAGGACTGGCCCAAAGTGGATTATGGGATACTACCATCTGTAAATTCTTTGAAATGGGACAGGCCATGTCAAATTATATAGACATTTTCTGTCTTGAAATGTGGACCTCAAAGGAGGAAACTCCTACTTTGGGATGCAGCAGTGGCAGCAAACATTCATCAAGACGGACTGATATCATCTTGTTACTTTCAGTCATCCAATCCTGTCACAGAGTGCACAGAGGACACGACCACGATCATCTCAAAAAGTTGGCCGTGATCCGCCTCTGACCTGCGTTTTATGCTGCATTCACACGATATTGGTAGAATGGGAATAACAGGAATGAAGCCTCCTGTTATTCCAACTTTTGTTCATGCATCATTCCAAGATGGCTTATCATAACTGGCACCATTGCTAACCTTGTAGTCACACCTGACAAATAGCCTAAGTGCTATTTTATTTGTGTTGCTTTTTTGTAACAGGTGAAACCAGATACAAACTCCTTATTATATGAACCTCCAGAATTAGAGTCAGTATTGGATTTTATTTGTTTATTTTTATTTGTTTATTTGTTTTTTTAATTATTGTTAATTTGGGGGGAGGTCTACTGTATGAGCTGCTTATTGACCTCTGTTTCACTTCTGTTTTTATGCTGTTTGTGTAACAAATGAAACTTGCCACTGTTAAATGCAGCTAGCATCTCTAGGTCAAAGCTCTCATTCCAACTGACATTTTAACCTGACATTTAACACAAATATTCAAAAACACTGAACATGTGCCGTTACCAAACTCAATTGCAGCTCCTGACGTTAGTGTTTTACGGTGGATTTCCCCTTCGAGAGGCCGGTAAGGCCTTTAGCACTCTGTTGCAGCGATGAAAGATGATTATAGGGGGAAGCGCCCAGGAGCTGAGTTCCAGAGGGAGGTGGACATAGAGAAGAAGGCACTAAAAGATTTTGACGGTGGAAAAGTTAAGCATCTCTTTCTTTCCTGTATATTTGTCATCACTGTTAGTGCTGTCATGTTTAGTCCAGGCATGCTGTGATCTGTTTATGATATCCCACAGCTAAAATGCTGCATACAGTATAGTTACAGTATGCACGATAATAAATGTACAGTAGGTTTGTCTTTGTGTGAATGTATATAATTGCCAGGTTCTTACATCAAATGCTTTTCAATCTGCACTTCATTATTACTACGCTCCAGCGGGTGGGAAAATCAGGTGTGTTTATGTGAGTTACGTGTGTGTGTGTGTGTGTGTGTGAGAGAGAGAGAGAGTGTGTTGGTTTGTGAATGTAACCCGCGGCTGTTAAGTGCCGTGAGCCTTAGGAAAACATTTCCACTTCTCCACAGCTATGACTGCTTGCACTAAATCATCACTAAATCTCCCACGCACTCCGCCCTCAGTAGTCCATGAATTACATGCTCTCTCACACTCACTCACACACACAAACACACACCAGTCGTGTAAAAAACTAGATCATCTCTTTGCTGCAACACTTAATCTCTATGAAGTGTTTAATTATGGTAATAATGTTTTCGTATCTCTGGAAATTTCTGTCATAGCAGAATGAGGGCTTAAAGAGAAAATCCACCTTAAAACACATCAACACTGTTGAAAAACTGCTACTGGTGATGCATCATGTATTTCTCTGTCCATTTTTGGATGCTGTATAATTTAACTCACTAAAAAATATCAAGTTTCACAACAGAGACCCAGAATGCAACACATCCAGCTTAGCCATGTGTGCTGATGGGAAGCTGGTGAGGGATCTGGGAGAAGACAGTCAAAAGCAAATTTTAACATTATAGTTTTAATATGACTGCGTGCTTTTGCAGTCCATTTACCTACACCACAAACAGCCAATGCTAGCTGTAGCTGTTCACCTGCTAGCACCGTAGGTAGCAACCACGCGTGTGTAGATTTGCCTATGTGTATTGGTTTTCTGAGACACCAGACTTTGACTTACCTCAGAGCTCACCAGGAACCTTTCTCTTCTCAGCACAGCTGAGCGTGAAGCGGGTGTCAATGTTGGATTGTCAGTTTCGTAAATTTATGGAAATGGTTGGACACAACCCCCCCAATCTGACATTGGAAAGGTGAGGGGGGAGGGGGGGGGCCTTATTTGACCATCCAATAAGCACCTCTGCCTTTGGCTGCCTTCAGACCGGCTTTAGCCCTGTGTGAAAAAAAAAAGACTCATTCATTTGAATGGGGCCAGGCTGGTGATGCAGCCAGGGTCCAACGCAGGGTCATACGGCAAAATATCTGGCTCAGCTTTTGCCGTAACACAGCATTGTCCAGCAAGGTGCTGCGGCCACCAGTCAAATACATGCATTACTGTTTCTAGTGTTAATCTTTTGTCGCGATGATCAGGACGAAAGATAAAATAATTGCTGCTGTGACAACTTTCCAGAGTTGCAAAATCCTGTTTCACAGTATAATAAACCTCTGTGCAGTGTTTTGGTGTCTAATAAGCCTTCAAACTCATGGATCTGTTTCTCAAAATGGACTCTGTTTTTTATGTCTCTGAGGCAACACACTCCCACCAACGCACCCCTTTGCATTGTTTTAATACAGGACTATTTTCACTCTGTACGGCTGCTAAGAGGTTTGTATATTATAATGATGTACTGTCAGTGAGGTCTGGTTTCTGTGTAGGTGACGGAGCATTTCTGGTTCATGTATTTGGCTTCACATGTGCCATAGAGGGCAGATATCTGAATCATTGCTGCCTTCAAGAATATAATCTCCCCTGTCAACTTTCTTTTGACAAAGTATCAAATCCTAAAGACGCTGACAATAGTTAAAACAAACCACACAAGAGGAGTCTACTTTTTTGTAAACAACACCCTCGAGAAAATTCCACGATGAAACTGAGATTCCTACTCTGCTCATTTTTCCCTCCTTTTTCTCCCCAGTCCAACTGAACAAAGAGCAGCAAAAACTTGGACAGGTTTGAGATAGCACAGAGCTTTATTTAAGCCTTTGAAGTGACATCATCAGATTACTTACCTGTCACATATCATATTTACAGATACAGCAGGTTTCACATCGCAGCTAATGTGAGTTGTTCAGATTTGGTGTTTTTCTTTTTCCGAGGATCATTTCATGGCTGTGAACTGTAACCAATCACAGCTAATAGAGTCCGTAGCTGTCAGAGATAGAGACGGCTCGAGAAACAGAGCGAGATAGGGGGCGATGTCTGTGGGGGAAAACAGACGGGAAGACAAGGAGAGAGAGGGAGGCAGCAGAGGAGATAAAATTAGAGAAAGGCAGTGGCTGAGATTGGCTCGACGCAGCCGTTTGCTGTGAAATTACAAAGCCATTATTTGATGGAGGCTTAAACGTCCCGTGCCTCCTCCGCCTGCCTGTCCGCCTGCCTGTAAGCCCGCCGTGAACCCACACGCTGAGGAAACTATTTCCAGGTGTGAAATGGATCCACCGTGGCACTGCTTTAGGGATTTCAGAGGGAGGGAAAATGGAAACTTCAATTTGATGAAGACTTTAGCTCAGACAGACTTCCTCTACCTTTGCCGGGCCTCTGTGGCTTAGCCATGAAGCCATTATGACCTACTCTGACTGGGTGGATGGGGGAAAAAAATCCTGCAATATACCATAACCCCCATTATCCAATAATAGTAATATAGATATACACCTCAATGTCAACCACCTGAACCTGGTGATAAAGACGCACCTGACACTGATAATAAAGCTCTTCGCCCCGGATAACTACCCACACCTATATTTTTAAATTAAGTCTGACAATATCGGAGGGAGCCAGAGGATAAAGATGATTTTTATTAAAAATGATTTAATAGTGTTTTCCCGTTTCCCAAGAAATTTACTTAAAGTTATAATCTCGAAGATTTTCATTTTGTTGTTTTTCACAGCACCTGTGGCGATAAGCGGTAATTGCAGGTGTATTTTTGGACCTCACTTCCGTTTCAGTTTCAAGTTTCATCGTCTGTAGTCATCCTTCTTTTCTTTGTTTGTTCGGCCATTTTGATGTTTACTCGCAATGCTAGCAGAGACGGGAAAAACAGAGTTGAAGAGCGAGTCCGTTGCATTAAAAGCCTTGTTAAAAGCCTAACTGTCCGCCACTTGTGATTTTTCCAGGAAAGTCGCCACAGACACCCGGTTTGTAGTACTGCAAATGCAAGGGCTTTCATCAGTGGCCATAGGCTCAATCACCATTGTGTTACCTCATTTGGCGATAGATAGTGACTTATCAGACGTTTATTTAAATGAAAACCTTTGAGATTATATCTTTCATAACAAACATGCCTTAGTGAGACTATAATTATTTTCTGATCATGTGTAAACAGTTTTTCTACATTTGTGATCTCAAAATTGGGAGTAATCATTACACAGTGAAAAGAGTTCAATTACTACCCACGTGATCATGGAATAAATAAGTCAAATAAATACATAACATCAGAAAGTCTTGTCACTAATTCATTTGCAGTTCCAGGAAAATTGGCAGATATTACAAAAACATATTTTTTATCACAACAACAAAATAAAAACAATGTAATGAGAAGTAAAAGCAATAGCTACTAGCTATCTACCAAAAAAAATAGTATCTTAAGCAAATTTGAAGTGAAAAAATGAAAAACTTCATTTTGTTTTTTTGGGATTTGTTTGTACCTGGGAGTGTTATAGCCAATTCAAAACATTATAGCTAAGAGATAAGAACAACCTCCAATGAATAATGAGTTTGTAAAGATGGAGCCATTTGTTTACAAGAGGTTTATGAGGCTAATTTAGATAGATACTGTACAGTGAACAATACACTTTAATAATGACAGGCTGGTATATCAAAACTAAAATCTTTTAGGAAAATTTTACCTTAGCTGGTATTTTTCTTCCCACGACTACTCAACTTGCACATCAGATCAGTTGATGTGTAATAACATAAAACTGGTGTTATCTGGCAATCTCTATCAAAAGTTGTGGGAACAGCTGTATGATGTCTCTTATTCATGCAGCCCCACATATTGACAATTGGTGGTAATATCTAGCAATGCATTAAAAAAAACCTAAAAAAAGGACCTGAAGCTGATGTAAACATCACAGGTTTTAAAACATGCCAAAAGGCTTTGCAAATATTTGCAGTAATGAGGTAGAAAATACATTTTTGTTAGGCAGGAAAGAGGGAATGTGTACTAAAGGATTGCATGATTGAATCAGGTGTGAAACGTTCTAATTACATTTGTACATATTTACTTAAGAGCCACACTGAGGTTTTGTGCCAGTAAATTCAAAGAAAAACATCAGTTCAGTTCAATGCTAAATATATTTTAAGGTGCTCCTATTTGAGGGTGCAAAACAGGATGTTTAAACAAATAGCCAATGAACCTGATATATTTATAACTTAATCCACATTTTTATTATGTTAACGCAGGCTTTCAGCAGTCCTTTATACAAACTGCATCATATCCATCAGTTTTAGTAACAGGATGTTTTATAGCAGCAGGACAACAGCTTCTGCAGCCTCAGAGCATCCATATTCATCACTGCTCTGATGCGTCCACTCTCACAACAGTTTGCTCTTTGCTCCGTCCTCCTCACTCAGGTGGACTCACCTTGGAGGGGGCCACCACACCTCGATGCTCCGCCCCTGCAAACAGTGCATACATTAGCCTTGAGATTGACTGTGGAACAGCGGGAGACAGCAAGGACAGCAAACTGACTTCCAGAGGAAACAAACAAGTGTAGTATGTGTGTGTGTATTTAAGGTTTTAATATGGGATCCTAAAAGCTGATACTAATAGCATTACTTTCTGCTTCCTGCTGGAAAGTATGATCAATTTTAGGTCAATAATCACCAAAAAAACTGGAAATTGCATTTAGACATTCATGGGACAGTAAAACTCTGGTGACCCCCCTCCATGTCAGGGAAACCTTCAATTTAGAGAAGCAAATGACATTTCACTGCAGGTATTTTACTGTAGGTCAGACAGTAACACCCATCATTTAATAAAACCAGTATCAGCTTGGTACGTTAGCCTAACCTTGATGTATGTTTTTTGTGCATCACAGTTCACACAGGAAATAAAAAATGCAGAAATTTACAATGGCAGGTTATTGTCTTTGGGAAATATTTAATAAATCCCATAAAAATTCTTCAAAAGACTAATTTCAGTTCCTCAATTTACAAAATTATACAGTCTAATTATTTAATTTGTTGCCTTAAACTAAAAGAAAAGGTGCCCTTAAAATGACTTTATTGTGCCATTAAATTACTTAATTTATTCCCTTTAATTAATAGCATTAAGATAACACCTTAATCTAATTTATCTTTGTCTCTTTGGCAATCTCACCGTGGGTCACTTAGCTTTAACAAAATTTTATCGCGGAATTTACTTTAAAAGCGTTTTACTGCTGAATGTTATTTTCCTTTAAATAAAATTTAGATTACAGAAAGGATTTGAATACTTTTCCAACCACTGATCAGTTAATGTATAATGTTGACACTTGAGCATAAATACTAACTTTTGGCAACACTGTCCAGCAACACTGACAAGCACAGTTCTTGGAGGCCTGTAAATGACAGAAAATGTTTTACAAAATTTTACAATAGAGAGAACTTGACTGGCTAATCAGAGCAAAGATCCAACAGAAACAGAATAAAGACTACAACATCACCATGCTGGACACTGAAATAACAAAACTGCTTTGGCATTTGCCAGAAAGCCAGAAATGACAGCACCACTCTGAAAACCCTCTGCAGACTTGTTTTAGTTATTTTTAACAAAATTGTTCTTGATTCTCCTTTAATCTCCCGCCAGCCTCTTGCAGATCCATGTACGACAAGCTACTGTATCTCTGACATTTTCAAGCATGCACACCACACTGTGACATTTCATATTCCACTTCGACAAGAACAGGGTAAAGTCATCTGAAAGGACAGGAGGAGGGATTCTGCTTCTTCTGCTGCTTAGACAGGCATCAAAAGCCTCGGGCCTGCTGCTCTTCTGACAGATGAAGGCTGCAGGATGTTTAGTCATATCACCGTTAGCCTCATTAAAGCTCACCCTTGGGTGCTGTAAACAGAGAGAGGACGATTAGTCTGTGTTCAGGGCACAGTTTAGCTTCAATCTCTGCTCTCAGCGGGAGAGGAGCCACTACAGACAGATACTCATCAGCTTGTCCTCTGTAGTTTGGCCTGGATGACAGCGTCACACTGACCACAAGTCTCCCGTTGCTCCCAAAGGTATTAAAACTAAACTACCAAAAAATCTCCCACAAACACAACAAATGTCGGCTATGTGTATGTGAAAGGTGCTACTCGTGACAAACCCACAGATAACACTTTGCCTCTTTTAGGTTATAGTTTAGTTTTTTGCGGCTTACAAACTCTGCTCTCATAGACGGTTACCAGCAGCAGGCAGTGAAAAAGCTTTGATTAACCCACTGCACGCTATCTACCCAGCACCAAACAGCAGACAGACAAAGTTAGCAATTAGCTCATGAACATAGTGGAGCATTTAGCAACCAAAGAGCCAAACATTTTTCTCAGGAGTTGGTGGAGACCAAACCAGGGGTAAAAGTGAATATTTGCATGAAAATTAACTTCATAACATGGACACAAACATGACACAAAAAAGTTACTCCGTGTCTGCTGGATGTGTACATAGGCAATTATCTGCTAACACATCTGCCATAAAAACACATGTGACAATACTGCATGTCAGATGTTGTGCTTTCAAAAAAATGATATACATTTTGACATTGTGCCGACTCATTCTGAGTGTCTGCTGCTATTAAAGTCACTAGTAGTGGGGACTAAATTGCAGATGATCCGTTTATCCGTTTAACACGCCACAGTAAGATGTCTCAACAACTACTGGAATTAACTATATTCATGATATCCCCTGGATGAATCCTAGCCATTTTGGTGACCCCCCTCACTTTTAGTCTTGCGCCACCCTCAGCACAGCATAAGTTGCCACTTATTCAGAAAAAATATTAACATATAACAGGAAGATTGCGATGAAATTTCCTGAGTACATTCATGCTCCCCTGAGGATTCCTCTAATGGCACTCTCAGGACAAAATGTCAACAATATATCACCTAATCAAATAAAGATGATGGCAAGTCGATCCGAAACATCCACCTGGCTGGTGTCAGTGCTGCAGAGATTGATGTGCGTACATATGTTGATGGAGTAGATTGTCAGACATCCTGGGATAGTGGAAATCAATTTGTTTGTCAGCTTCCATCATCTGCCTGACAAGTGAGAATACTCCTTGGATCTCCTTTGCTCTGACATTCCAGTCTCTTTCTCCCTATCCTTCCTGTTTTTCTCTGAAAGTTAAATATAACATTTCTTTCCCCAAAATATCTGACAAACTTGGCCTCTGGTTACCATAGCAACAGCATGTGCTTTTAGTAGTGTAAAGTATAAATACAAAACATTGTGTGATTAAGTTGCATAACACTTTGTCACTTATGCTTAAAAGCACTCTATGGAGTTTTTATCGGGTTATGAAACATTCTCAATTTAATACGATGCCTCTATATGACCTACATAAGCAAACAAGACCAACGGCGAGAAGATTGGCTATTTCTATTAGTTTCTAATAACTATTCTTAATGCCTGCCACCGGGTCGTTTTTCCCCCCGCAAAATCAGGCTGAATTCGAGTTGCTTCACTCGCTAACTGAAGGTCCGTCTCCGGAGCTCCCACCCGCTCTCCTCCCGGTGACGTAGTCTCCTTGCAGCAGGGGACTGCCAAAATCAGCACAAAATAAAAAGTTCCATTGAGCTGCTTTAAGTAAATTAGCTTTAAGTCGCGTAATAAAGTAATCTAAGGTCAAAAGTCAACTTTACAGAGTTTTCATCCATATCTGTGGTCGTCTTCAGCAAATGGAACTGGTTCAGGTGTCATCACATGACCTAAGAATGGAATTTCAGTCACATGATAAGAAGAAGTCATCTTTGTGCAAAGATGCTATTTTGCGTGAGACGTGGATGGCCCCCTTGATCCGTCTCTGGCCGCTTGCAGACTGATGTCACTCCAATCGATGACTTACCAGACTGAAAAGCAGTGTGTCACTACCGTCTCTGGTTGAAAGTTTCAAGTATGTTTCACCTCTGACCCCACACAGTAGTTGGGTGTGGCTAGAAGTTTGCTCTGTTGCATCTGTAACCACCCCCAACTATGATGTCATGGTGTACCGACACACCCTGGAGTACACCTCAAGTATAGATGTTAAACCATTGGAGGAAAACAAAAACAAGAATTTCAGTCAGTGTTAAGTTACTCTTCAAGCTGTCACAATACTGTGTCCTGATTTGCTGACAGTAGCTCCTTTAATTCAAATAAGTACATCTGCTAAGGGGAAGTTTCCTGCTCCAGTGCTGTAAAACTGACCTGACTGAACAGATTTTGGTATTTCTTTAGTGAGGGGAGACAACATAGAACAAGTTCAGGCATGATAGATTTCCTGCACTGTAAAAAAAACAAAGTAAAAAACAAAAAACCTTCAAATATAACCAAAATCACATTTGAATGTTTACATCAGCATTTTTGATCACACGTACATAAATATGGCAAAATCTGAAGCAATTCAAGACCATTAATGTAATGCATTTTATATTTTCTGTCTCATGTAATAAATCCAAACTATCACTAACCTTTTTGTATTGAGTATTAGGTGGTTATGTAATCTCCAAAAATGTAATAGCTGCACTGATTTTAGCAGACAAATTCAATTGTCTGAATTCAACTTACTGTCACCCATTGAGAATTTGTACTGTATGTGCTATATATGAAAAAGGCATGAGTACAAATAGAAGGTCCTAATGTAAAGTTTAAAACTATAAACTTCCCCAGTTTAATACAGTTTTAATTCCACAGCTGGGAAATTAATTACATTTAATGAATAATGACACGTTTATCTTAAAATTATCATTATATAAAGTTATATGGTTAACTGTGCCAACAGAAGTCTTTCAGATATGTGTTTGATTTCCACAGCCGTTGACTCCTGCATTAGATCTGACCTCTGCAGGAGACTGTGACCTCATCAGTGAGGCATGGAGAGACGTCAGGGGACACGAGCCGGCGTGTCTGGTTGTTGTGAATGTCGAGTGTGATGTGACGTTGATCAGAGTGCAGGCAGCGAGAGGTGGAGGGAGGAAACTTCTTTAAGAGTCCCGTCACTTCCCCAGTTACTGCCCTCGTGCCAAAGTCAATGTTGTCTTAACATCCCAGGCCCAATTTCAGGAGGTGAAAAAAAGCCTATCCACGCTGAAAGGATCCAGAGAAAAAACGAGGTTGAAGCCCACAGCTCAAATTAAAATATCACTTGGGTAAACAGACTGGGTTTCCTCCTGTGGTTACACACCCTCGTCACCCTTGTCACCTTTTTCTGCTTGTCACTTCTCAGCCCTCTGCTTCTGATTGCCCTCATACCGCTCAGTAGCCAGCTGTGGTTGGTTGTACAAGAGCCATTCACAGAGTGGATGGCCTTTTTAGGCTGTATTACATGGAATTAAGGTTCATTCACGAGTGCCATATACAGCATATGACCTCATGAAACATAACTTATACATAACTAGTGCTGTAAAGACTATTACACTGCTGTTGGCTGTAAATATTATACCTTGATCACACTTTTTTAACATTAAGCATGAGCGTAATTTCCACTTAGGATGTGAACTCCTACTTTTGTCCCTCTCACTTTTATTGTTACAGTATTGAGTAGTTTGCTGACATTTTTGCCGCAGATTTTGCCTCTCAGGCAACATACAAGCTGCCCTACGTCCTGGTTCCTCATCCCTCTGTTTTCACATGACCTGTTACAGACTCACACAGAAAATGCATATCCTTAAACATGGACCAGGAGCTCCATCTGTTCGAAGAAGATCAGCTTACTCCTGAAGTCTTGGAGTTCCCTCTATCTCCCGTTATCCAATGTCTCCAGCAACCTCGGTTGCGCTCAGCAATCCATATTCTCTGGTGCTCTTGGCCTTCATCCTCAGACAACGCCAACATTATCTGGCCTTCGCCTCCCAGCAGCTCCAGTGGAAGATCCTGCCACTGTCTTTCAAGTGATGTCGCCCGTTTCAAATGCCTCTCTCCGTCCCGCTCGAGATCCAGGCGCTTGAACATCAGGCGAAGCTACCGTGACTCGACTCCACCCCGCCAACACTCTGACTGTCCCTCAGCCTCAAACATATCCGAGTGGACAGTCACTCGCCTGAAGCTCATACTCAAACAACAAAATATCCCATTCCACCACTCTGACAACAAAGCAAAGCTTTTCCAGTTGTTCACGGACTTGCAGCAAAACACCACTCTCCATCTCCGAGCTTCCAGAGCACTTCTGGGTTCCCAGTGTCATGTCCGTG
>NTHP01000281.1:394164-424164 GCA_003416845.1 Oplegnathus fasciatus
CCAGGTTGTATCAAACCCTGTTCAAGCTCCCCTTTGTTCAAGCTATCTCTGAGCCATTTCATCCCTCTTCTATTTTCCCTCAGACTTCACAAACAACCCGAGCACATGCATCCTTCCATCCCAGCATCCTGTCTTCTTCTCTTGCTTCTACCTTTCCTATCCCATCCTCTTTGGCCACCTCAGCTCCTTCCACCTCAACGCCAGCCATCACAGCCACACAGACGGCACCTACAACAGCAATCCAGGGCGGTGCCATCAACCAATACCTACAGTTTCCTCCTGTCTATTTTTTTCCCCCTCCCTTGGTGACTGTCTCACCATCACGCCACCATCACCAACTCTCTGACTTCCGCATTCCATGAACTTGGAGTTCCTCTCTCCTCAGAGAAAACGGAAGATCCCAGCATCTCCCTGGAGTTTCTTGGCATCGTCCTTGACTCAGTCTCATTCCAAGCATCCTTGCCCACTGAGAAAATCCACCGGATTTCCTAACTCATTTCCAATTTCCTTCTGGCCCACAGAAGAACCAAGCGCCAACTACTCTCGCAGCTAGGCCACCTAAACTATGCCATCCGTATCATCCCTCAAGGTCGATCCATCTTGTCACGCCTCCTTTCCGTAGCCACCTCTGTTCCATCGCTCCATGACCACGTTACGCTGTACGAGGCGTGAGAGACGGAGCTAAAACTGTGGCACCAGTTCCTGTCCTCCTGGACCAGCATCTCCTTCTTTTATGATGACCAGAAGACATCCAGCTGTTCAGTGACGCAGCCCCTGCCATCGGCTTCGGCGGATACTATGGCAGCAGATGGCTCTCAGCTGAATGGCCGACCAAATTCTCTGACTCCTTCCTCCACCATCTGCAAAATGTATCCAGTCATCATAGCAGCCATTCTTTAGGGGCACAAATGGTCCAAGAAGATCATTTCCATCTACTCCGACCACAGCGCTGTCGTAGACATCATCAACAAAGAATGCTCGCATTGTCTGGCCATAATGCAATTCATGTGGAGGCTCACCCTGGTTTCGGCCCAGCACCAGTTCAACATCTGAGCCTCTCACATCCCAGGTCACAAAAACTCAATCACTGACTCACTATCTCGCTTCTCATTCCAGAAATTCAGACGATTGGCACCAGCTTCCGACCCTCTTTCGACTCCATTCCCACTGTTTTCAGCCACCATCTTCAACTGACACTGCAGCTGGAACATTTGGTTACGGCTTCACAAGATGCCATCCTCAACAGCGTCGCTCCCCTAACACTCTCATCATACCTGACCGGATGGAACTGCTTCAAAGCTTTCCATGCCTCCCACAGCCTTCATTCCCTACACTCATCACATTCACCCATTCCATTCTCAAGATTAAATCTTCCACCATACAGGTCTACATCAGTGGAATTTCAGTGGAAGCTTCTTCATAAAACTGTCCTCAGGGGCACCGTGTCCAGCCTTGTCCCACTCACACATCAGCATGTTAATCAAAGGTCTCCGTAAGGCTGAACCGCGTCCTACGCCAAAACGTTTGCCCCTCACTTCAGATCTCCTTGTCCATTGCATCAGAATTCTTCGCACAGGCTATCTGTCTCCGTACGTAGACAAAGTCCTAGAATCCGTTTTCTTGCTGGCATTCTTCGGCTTCCTGCGCTGCTCAGAGTTCATCACTTCTACCCTCAACTACCATCCATCTCGACATGCAACCATGTCTGACATTTCCATTCATTCCCCCGATACTCTCATCTACCACCTCAAATGCAGCAAGACCAACCAGTCTGGTCTACCTCAACCCATCTACCTCTTTCGACTAGACTCATACCTAAGTCCATATGAACCTATACGTGACGACATAAACTCAAGACTAGCCAGTCAAGCTTCCCTCCAAGACCCGTCTCAGAGACAGGTCAAGTGGCCACACGCTTATCTAATCTTATCCAGATCTGGAATATCCCCGAGCTATACTCCGGGCATTCCTTCTACATTGGAGCCACCTCCACCACCTCTAGGCAGGGAAGTCCCTGACCACATTATCAAAATTCTCTGCTGCTGGTCTTCTCCAGCATACCTTACCTACATACGCAATGACCTGAATGACATCAGAAACGCCCACACGCATCTTACCACTTGAAGTGTTTGGGGGCAGAGTACGTGAAGAGATGGCTCCCCCACTCAGAGTCTCGACTTCCCTTGTTTCCTCCTGTCTTACTGCCACCAACTGACACCAGTCCATCAATGTACTCCTCCATTCATCCGTCCATGACCCCGATTTCTTCCCTCACACCTTCATCCCTCACCCTTCATTCCCTTATCCCTTCATCCCTCGACTCTCACCCCTTCATCCCCCCCATCCCTTCATCCCTCAACCCTCATCCCTTCATCCCTTGACCCTCACCTCCCATCTCTTCATCCCACATCCCTCCCTCCGGACCCTCAATCCATCCCTCCTACATCATCTTGGCTCTCCTCCATCCATATCATGCAACAAACTATTCTAAATCCATATCTTTATTGTTGTTGTCTGTTAGTGAAATGCCTAGTGTCAGTGTAAGCAAGATGGCCGCATGGTCGCTCTTCCCAAATGCTGGTAAATATTCTGCTCTGCAGCCGTTTTTGGCGTGTAGCAGTGATCCAGAGTGTTTATTCCCCTTGTGGCGCAGTCAATATGTTGATGGAACTCAGGCATAACTTTCTTGAGGTTAGCCTGATTAAAGTCTCCAGCAAGAATGAGCACAGCATCAGGATTACTGGTCTGTGAGCAATTCAAGTCTTTGCAAAAATCTGACAGGGCAGCCTCTGTACTCGCCTGTGGAGGTATATAAACTGCTGTGATAATGACCGATGTAAATAATGCGGTCTGCATTTGATTGTCAGTAGCTCCAGATCAGGTGAGCAGGAACGAGATAGCATTTTAATATTCCCAATGTCACACCAGACCATAAAGCACACACCTCCTCCTTTTTTCTTGCCAGAGTCCGATGTTCTGTCAGATCGGTTTACAGAAAAAGAGTCACTTAGTTGGATGACGCTGTTCGATATTCCAGGATTTAGTCAGGTTTCGGTGAAACAACAGACATTACAGTTCCTGATATCCCATTGGAAACTGATGCAGGTGCAGAGGTGGTCCAGTTTATTATCGAATGCCTGTACATTGGCTAGCAGGATGATTAGCAGTGAAGATCGATGTGGCCTGGATCTTAGTCAGTCTTTAATCCCTCTACGCTTACCTCGATGTTTCCTCATTCGATGTTGAGATGGATGCAGAGATGATCACAGAGATGGTCTTGCTTGTCTTGTCTGTGGTCAGGGTTGTAGGTGTTTAATCTTTCCACCTTTTCCTCGATGTTTACATTTGAAAACCTCAACCGGCCAGGCAGCAGAGTCAGCAGGAGGAAAGTCCACAAAGCTGTGAGTTGACCATTTCCCAATCCTGATGAGTGTCTCATAGTCATATGTTATCATTTCGATATAATAATTAAATTAAAATCATAAACTGGCATAAATTAGCATAAATCAGTGTGGAGCCAGCGGAGAGGCAACTGGATTGGTCCGCGCCTTCTAGAACAACATTACTGTGGGAATGATGGTAGTGCAAAAGGTAGTGATATAGTGATGTGCAAAACCAGCATAACACAAAGTTCCATGTCATTAATTTTTTCAGAGTGTGGAGTAAATGGACTGTAAATGGACTGTACTTATATAGCGCCTTTCTAGTCTTCCGACCACTCAAGGCACTTCACACTACAGGTGCCATTCACCCCATCCACACACAATGGGGGAGGCTGCCATGCAAGGTGCCAATCTAATCTCATTCACTCACATACACACGCCGATGGCACAGTCTTTGGGAGCAATTTGGGGTTCAGTAGCTTGCCCAAGGCCACTTCGACACTTCGAACCGCCGACCTTTCGATTAGTGGATGACCCGCTCTATCTCCTGAGCCACAGCCGTCCCTTGTATGAGGGGGAGTTAGGGTTAACTTAATGCTCTTTAGTTAATAAAAAACAAATCCTTGTTTACTCTGTCAACCTGGCAGGAAACAAATGCCTCTTAATGGAGAACTGGGGGAAATATTAAAGAAAATAATGGACTGAAAAGCCTTACAGCGGTCAATATGAGATGAAATATTGACCACTGCCATGTTAACACTTTATAGGTGTAAAGTTACTTAAGAATCTACTATACAAAAAATTGACAAGTATGTAGTAATAAAGAGCACTAACCAGTGAAGCACGTCGAGACATGCGACTGAGAGGTTTGCAGAGCGGTGAGTTTTCACTCTCCAGCTGCAGTTTCTTGAGAAACTCTGGAGGCAGGCGGATGTCCATGGGCAGAGACATGCGCTTACTGACGTCCTGCAGGAAGTCAACAGACACCAAGGTTTACAACATACTCCTATCTGGTTATCAGTCTGTTGTGGAGGTAATGTTTAGCCACCTTTTTAGACTATAAAAATTTAGTACAAACACTGACATCATTCATGGTTTACCCTAACTGACAATCAAACCATATGAGACTCCACCAGGCTCCAATCTGGTCATTTTGCACTGTGTTTAACTGCTACGTCCTTATATTATGTCAGGGTACCACATTCTAATTAGCCAATCCACAAAAAACAGTGGAAAAATGCCACATGTCAGTTATAACACATTTATAACTGACATTATAACACAGTTATAACTGACATGTTATAGAATGGAGGGCAACCGTTGAATGCAGAAAAGAAGAAGAATTTAATTAGCTGAATATGTGCACAAATACAGGCACTCACAGCTTGTCTACATAGGAGACACTATAGCTGCATTTTTCAGTCATTCATTTCACGGAACAGATATGCTTCTATTTTTATCAATATGTGTTTTTTTGGTTACGCGCATAGCTACAGTGATTGTGTATTGGGTATTGCCAAAACTCAGATGACCTACTATAAAGAATACTGTGCCTGAATGCATCCTGTGTAGTAACAGACGTAGCACTGAAACTGCTACTGCTCTGCTAACGTGCTGCTTTTGCTACACGGCCTGTGTAGACATTGTGTTAAAGTCCAACTGAAATGTCAACATGTTTTTTAATTGTATTGTTAACAGTTTTTTATTATTAAAAGAGAGCAAAAAGGTCTTTAGGTCGTCTCAGCCAGCTGGAGGGGAGTGTCTGTGTTTGATGACAGCAGGTGGCTTTAATGTACTGCAACTGAGCAGCTGATTTTTTAGCCTGTGACGTTAGCAGTGCCCTGTTTCCCAGTGAATGTTTGTTTGTGGGCTCATTCAACAAGCTAAGGTGCAGTAAGAGACGTGTGTTCATGTCTGTAAGTTAGATACGAAGGACACTTTACCAGGAAAGCTAATTTGGGTTGTTGTTCAGAGTTTGTGGTTCTTGTGTTGTGTAGCAGGCTGCTGTCTGGCTCAGTGTGACTGTCTGCTCTACCTTTTATATAACGCTTATGTCACTGCTTTATGCAAGATTTGATTGGCTGTATGGAAACAAGTTCTATTTCGTATGTGCCACCCCCTCTAGTGGACTTCGCTATTGGTTAACCCCATCGAGGCTCCGCTTCGGCACCTGGAAACAGATCTTTGCAATCCCTGCCCAATCAGGAGTGTGGATGCTAGACACTATAAACACCAGCACACCCGCTGTTCATTTCCCTTTTTTACTTGCCACCTTGAGCACAGCCACAGCACTCAGCGAAACATTCATCACCATCCGGTATTGCTGAGATGTCCCTCTTAGTAGACCTGTTTACAAGCAACAAAATTACACAGTCCCTCTGGCTCTCGGCAATGCTCCCCCACTGGGGGTGTGCGTTCATCCAGTTTGTCCCCTACCCTTATCCGCGTCTTTCTGCCTCTGAGGCTGTTGATGCAGTTACTCTGCAGAATCAAGATGGAGCGCCTGCCGGAGTGGTACAGTGGCCTGACTCCGAGGGCAGTGGCTCTGGATCAGCCATGGTTGATGTTTACGACCGATCCAAGACTGCCTACCCTGCAGTTTTAAGCAGTCTCTGTCATCTCACTCTGTCTGGGAACACCAACTCAGACATTCAGACAGTGCCATCGACCTTTGTCCTTGCCTCCAGCAGGATGTGTTGCATCTCTGCAGGTTTGTTTGACAAGAGTCACGCCTTAGGGGTGTTTAGGATAGTGATCGTAGTTGGCTATAGCTGCTTCCACCTCTTCACTGCTAGGACATAACCACTTGTGATGCAATGTTAGGGAAGGTATGCAGACTGTGGCCTTCTACCTGTCGCCTGGTTCCCCAGTGAGATCTGCAGGCGTTTGATGGTGCACTTCTACACCGCCATCATTAAGTCCATCCACCCCTCCTCCATCACCATCTGGTATGCTGCTGCCACTGCCAAAGACAGGAGCAGACTGCAGCGTATCATTCGCTCTGCAGGGAAGGTGATTGGCTGCAATCTTCCATCTCTCCAGGACCCGTATGCCTCCAGGACCCTGAAGCATGCAGGTAAGATTGTGGCTGACCCCTCCCACACTGGACACAAACTGTTTGAGACACTCCCCTCTGACAGGAGGTTGCAGTCCATCAGGACCAAAACCTCACGCCATAAGAACAGTTTTTTCCCCATCTGCAGCTGGCAACATCAACAAGGCCCGGGACCACCACTGACACTAACTCTATACTCACCTATACTCACAAAAAGGCTTGGAGTGGCAAATACTTTGGATTATCCAGCTGAGTTAAAGGTTAAAGGTAGGATTCGTCGGTTGCTGTTTGTAAACGCAACATTCAAAGTTGACCCCTCTTCCCCGGCTCAAAACGCACGTTCTTCTGGTGGTCCCACGTGCTTACGATCTGGTAACTAGTCGCTACGTTTAGAGTCCGGCACCTCACACCCTGCGCGCTGTTATTGGCTGGGGGCTACACACCACTGCCCAAAGGTTGATGCTCAGAAGAGTCCCGAACACAGCAAAATAAAAAAGTACAGGCAGAGGGCAGGGTCTTTGCAGATACAGACACCACCACACACTTCTAGTGGGTCATAAGTGATGATTGAGAGGGATTATTTTTGTATGAGTCTATACACTGTTTTTTCAGGAAAATCCTACTCGTTATGCCTTTAAGCTAAATAATTCATTAATGCTTTATGAATTTATTCTAAACCATTTATGACAACCTTTGGAATCCATGGTTTTGAAAAATCCATTTGGCTGATGTATGTTTTATCTTTTTAATTTAAATCATCAGGAAGATCACTCCAAAGGACAGTTTGATCACTTAGCTTCCGGAAAAGAGCTGCAAAGCCAGACCAAAATCCATTACATTCACACATTTCAGCAAGTGTACTATGATGAGGATGAACATGAACAATTTTATATCCTCCACAAAAGAACTGATTAATCAGTTTACCTGGCTTATTGAGACTTATTGAGAAAGGGATCAACCTTCCTGACTTTGTTGTCCACATGACCACTGGGTCATGGAACAGGCCCTGCTAGGACTCACAGAGGACACTAATGGAAGTTAAGTGACAACTGGCCAATTTACCACAGGATTAATCTGATAAGTGCTAATGCTCATATTCCAGGATGTGGGACTTCAAATTTACAGACTCACAGCACTCTGAACTCAGGAAACAAAGGAACTGAGTTTGCAATGCTTTAATTATCTTTATATTAATCGATATGTCATGTTTAACAAACAATATAGGAAGAATGCAAAGTTTTGATTTAATATGCTGATTTTGATGCAGGTGCAATAGAAATTGAACCGACAAGAACATGCCTGTGTGTGTGTCTGCCTGCTCTCGTGGGGGCTTGTTCCTCTTCCTCTGCAGCCCTTTAGCTGAGATATAAGGAACATTGGATGACCTGTAGTAATTCTGTTATACTTATTTCACATGCTATGCCTATATACAAATATAGATGTAGAGATGTACTATATGCATGGGGCAATTTTATGTGTTACTCGTCATAATAACAGGGACTTTTTTTACACAGATTCCCCAATTCTGACCCACACACTCACACACAGGGCATGTGTGTGTCTGTTTTCATCTTGCTCTAGCTAGTTAATTACCAGTAGATCCAAGAGAGTCAGGAAAGCAGATGAAGCTGGTCTACGACCTGTTTAGCTTCATTTTAGCTAAACAGGTAAGTTAGCTATTCTCTGCCAAAAAAGGAAAAGACGTGGCTTCCAACAGCTATGTTCTTACATGTTGTATCTTCTTAGCGGAAGAGCTACTTCAAAGACAGTCAGGAAAGTGTGTAAGCCAGCAACTTCAGTATGAGGACTGATCAAGTGCTTGTTAAACCACAATGTCTCATTTTGTATTTCTGCATGTTACATATGTGTACATTGATTACATTCATACGCGTGCTCAGACTAGTCTTCTCTAGTATTTGACATATCGTCGACGTAAACTTTATTGCCACCTACTGGCCCAGCATGTTTGTTTGAGCGTTTGGAATTGTTTTTGCGTTCTCGTGTGGACAGAAATATTTTGTAAAACGAAGGTCGTGTGGACGTGTGGACGGAAAATATCCGTTTTAAAAAATACCCATGTACGTGTGGACTAGGCCCAAGTTGAAGGTGGGTGGAGCTATGCTGAGAATTATGTCACAGTCTGTTCACACCAACACAGTCCTAATCAGTGAAAAGTGAAATCATCTGTGTCAGTGTACCATGGGTATGCAGGGCCTTCAACTGTTAAGAAGTCATTAATTAATTTAAGTTTCTTCCACTACAATAATAAGTCTAGTCTGGGCTTGTAAATATAAGTTAATGAATTGATATTGCTCTGAATGCTGTGTAGCTCTTTTCTAGAAGGTAAGTGGTTGAACTGTCCATTGGAAAGGTCTTTCTGATGAATTAGCAAAAAAGCTAGCTAAAAAGACAATGTTATACACCAGCCAAAGAGATTTTTCACATCCTTGCAACCATAAAATTGTCCTTATTAATGGTTTACTGATCTATGGATCATCAATTAACCATGAAGCCATTAGTTACACCCTTTTATTAGACAGAAGTACATACATTACATGCGTGTTGAATGACACTATTCAGATTGTCTCATTGCTGCACCATCCATTATTTCTGTATTCACAGCACCAAGTCCTTCCTGGCATAGCTTCACTTGACTGTCTGGTACGAGTGGAGTGGAATATGAGAAAGAGTCGAAGTGAATCACACTCACTCCACAGGGACTTTTTCTGAAAAGGTGGAACTGTGAACTTTCTCACATTTCCAATAAAAAGTCTGGTGCTTTGGGGAGGATTAAAAGCTTCCGAGATGACTCATCTCATTGAGCTGGCAGAGGTAGAAATGGAGAAATGACTCCTAGAGAAGAGTTTAAACAGGAGAACAAACTACTTGTACCACTGCTGATATGTATGTCAGACTGGCTTTTAATGCTTTTAATGTGCTCTTGAACTTAGACAGTTTCCTATCAGTGCTTTATCTGCAACATGTAAATTACTGAAACCAAAGTGAACACTTTGCCTGTTAACTGCTCATCTATCATATTAACCTGTGTCCTCCTACACCTGCTCTTTGAGCCTCTGCTATTAACCCCCAGGGTTCAAAATACGGGGGAGCTACAGGGAGCTTGGTTCCCCTAAAAGAGACATGAGCTCCCCAGAAAGCCTCAATGGAGAAATTTAGGGGGAGCTCTAAAATATTGTGATGTTTGTTGCCAGTTTTTTCTGTATAAATGTATATTTTCCTGTATATTTAGGTTCCTGAAATAAATAATAGAATAGGCTAGGGCTACTAGTAAAGCGCTTGTCAACGTGCGTGTTTATTTATGCATAACAATTCAATTAATTTGTGTCTAATAAACACAATGCTGTCTTCCTGCTGTGGCCATCCATGTGTGGTGGCATGTATACAAAGTGGGGGCATGTCATACAAATATTCTCTATATGAATTGAAATATATTGCTTATGTATATTTTTCACATAGGCAGGCGCATGTGCGTGCATGTGTACAGTACCCCCTCACTTCCCACCCCTGAAAGCCCCAGTGTAATTCGAACACTGCTTTACCTCCATGGAGAAACGTCTGTGCTGGGCCTTGCTGTGGTAGTGGAGGAGGGATGGAGACTGAGCTCCCGGTGTTGTTGGTTCAGGACTCACCGGACTGGCATCATGTGATGGAAGACCCAGCCTGTCTGGAGTCAGGCCTAACAGAGGAGAAATATAATCACTTAACATTTGCAGATGCACAGATGGGTGGCAAAGGAAAAACCAATGATGTGTTGGGCCACCACAAGCCTTTAGAACAGCTTAAATGATCAATGACATAGATCCAACTCTGGAACTCAAAACGTCGTTTCAAAAATTGTTCAGTTGCATTTAGAACTGGTTAACTGTGAAGGCCATAGCATATGATTCACAACGTTTCCCATACATACAGTAGGCTGTACTTGGGCGGCCCTCCCAGGTAGATTAAGACCTGCCCAGGTAGATAAAATCTGAATTCCAATTGTTTTTTTCAATCAAGACATGCAATTGTAATTTCATAGTGCACACAGACCAACGGACCTTCAGCCAACTGCCAAGTTATGAGGTGATTTACATAAGTGTGTGAACATTTAAAAAAATATTTAAACATTAAAAAAAAATATTTAATAGCAATGTCTCCTCTATTCAAATAACGACTCCCTTTTAAAAGTCTGTGTGTCTGTGCTTGGTGCGACAATATCACAGCATCATGTTCTGTTTAACATTATTATCTGATCTTTAATATGACAATCCAAATCATATCCATAACATTGTGCTTGTTAAGAGTAGTTAGAGCAAAATGGGTGGACATGCTGCTCCACCAGAAACATCTCTAAATGCACAGTAGGGTCCAGACTCTACAGCTTATTTTTTATAACATCTTAGTTCTGATAGTGAGTTAGTTAAATCGCTTTAATATCGTCGTAGGAAAAACCAATCGCCGATCGTCCCATCAATCATCAATATATGATCCGATTGCCAATCGGCACAAGCCTACGTTACACATCTTATTTTAACTTACGAGGGTAGTTGGACTGGCTAGCTAGTAATGTTAGGGTTAGGGTAATGCCTCCACACCGAACAGAACACAGGGAATGCCAACTGTGCAAATGAGCACATGACAAAAGGCTGAGGAGACCAACTTTGGACCAAAAGCAGAGTTAAAGCGTTTTGATCTCTTGAATATATTTTGAAAATGTGAAATGTATTTTATTATGTGAATAGGCTAGTTATTTATTTTTAAAAAGTTATTTATTTTGACATGTTCATCAAACAGTAAAATCCGTGTTTTGTTCTTTAATATATTTTAAAAATGGTTAATCTAATGGGAAATAATTTAATGGTAGATAGTTAATCTTAATAGTTATTTATGTTGACATATAGATAGTTATTTACCACAGGTAAATTCTCAACCTGTGGGAAACACTGATTCACATTATTTTTATACTCATGGAAGCATCTGCATTTGCTATTGATCTTCACTCATTTATTTAGGCTGTCCCATAGTTACATAATTACACTACAGAGACATCAAAGGCAAACGTCCATCCTTGGTCTATGCAAATCATTACATCCAACCAGCTTCAAATTTGTATATCTGACCCTGACATCCATGTGGAGATAAAGAGAATAATGTCATTATTATCCTACATTTTTCAATATAATCACCTCTTTATTATCTTTTTTTTCTAATCAACTTCAGTCTTTCATTTTATGTACGAGTGTGTCATTTTTACACAAAACAAACAAGATATAACATGTTAATCAGTAGACGTACTCGTTGGTGAATTTGTCACCTTTGTACAGAGCAAGGCAAGCTGTTTCCTCAGTTTTCAGTCTTCATGCTAAGCTAAGCAAAGATGACTCACTTTTCAGCAAAAAAGCTCTAAAGACCCACGGCCTGCCCCGGCAGCAAACGGCAGACAAAGTTAGCAACTAGCTGATGAACAAAGTGGATCATAGTAGCAGCTGGAGTAGGCAAAGACCAACAGAGCTAAAAGGAGGGTGAACGTTGCAACACGGAAGGTCACCAGAAACACGGCTGAGAATGTACAGCACCGAATTCTAATGTTGCTTTGTCTTCTGGATTGTAAATAGGCATGTGTATGCTAACAAGTTTATGATGCCTTAATATGTCAAATGTGTGTGTGATTAGCGTGTTGTGGGTTCATGCTTCTTCAAAGAATTGTGACCATTTTACAGTTGTCACTGTTTTCTGGTGGGCAAACAATGTAATGATGTCACTGTTTCTATTACCTCAAACAGGGACTTTGATCCTCATCATACAACACTGTAGGTTATGTGATGTGTGTTTGATGCCTGGTCGGTGTCTTTTGAATGCTACCTGCTGTGAGGTTTCAGCTGCAGTTTGATCTCCTGTTTCAATGACGAGTGTTGGCCGCCTCACCATGGCAAGCGTGGGGTGTGAAGTGGACATGTGTCTCCGTATGTGTGTGTTGTTCCCTCCTAGGGGGGGAAACACGGAACGCTTTAACTCCTTGTTTCCATGGGGACAATGGCTAACAAGGGAAGCAGGTCTCAGTGTTAAGGAGGAAATCTTTTATATATCTTTCAAGCCTCCCCCTCAACACACAGATGTTTATACGGATACACACAAACATTAATATCAACTGCATGAACTATGGCCTCTCTCTCATACTACAGGAAATTCAACAGTGTTGAACACACACACACTTCATATAAAAAGCTCCAAAAAAAAAAGATAAAGAAGGCAGACAGATAGAGGCCAATGTGGCTCTCAGATTTTAAAATGCTGGGATGAGTTTAACAGGATGTTTTTTAACAGTGCTACAGAAAGGCTTCTAACAGGCCACTTTGTGTCAGATTGATTGACAGTCTAAATGGGCTGGGGGATGAAATGACAACCTGTTTGCTAGTCATTTGAATATCACAGCTACAGCACTCCTTTGATCTCCTGATGCTAATTAGGGTCAGTAAAGGCGACACACACACACACACACACACACACACACACACACACACACACACACACAGAGTGCCTATTATGCCTATTGAGATATGGATGGATGCCTGCTAGACATCTTGTTAGGAAAAGGACAATCCAATATGGTTGGCCACATGATGTTTTTGCAGCGTTTCTATCTCAAACTGGTTACAGTGAGAGGGAGAAAGAGGCAAAGAGGAGTCTGGAATAGCCATCACAAATAATGGCAAGATGAACCCCCAGGCTATGTCTGAGAATATGTTCATATTCAGTTACACATATTTAAACCTACAAACTGGTCAATACAGTCATCAAACAGCTTAAGGTTAAGTGCCCTCCTCAAGGACAGACACGTATTTTCCAAACATGTCAATTTTTCATCAGGGTGTCACTGAAGATGACTTAAAGTGAGTTTTAACATTCTTTTTTTTATATAAATTTCATGACATGTCAGAATAGCACTAATTTACCATTTCTGTCTCCACTACTCATATCTATTTTAACTACTAACAGTAGCAGTATCTTACAGTTTCTTACTTGGCTTACAAACACTTTTATAAAATCATCCATGTTAGATAGGTAGGTAGAACCCAAGATGGCGCCGTGGACAGCAGCCTCTGTACTGCGCTCTCTGGTACTTTTTCTGTTTTTGTTTATTTGTTTAGTGTTCAGCTCTCCCTCTTTGATCACATTCACCAGGGAGGAACTTTTAGACCTTTGACTATCCACTGGTCAAACTTTTTCACCGTTTTTCATTGAACCGGAAAGTTTTTTCTGAGCTTTTAGTTGGAGGAGCAGCAGCTTTCTATGGGATTTGCCGGACACACAGACGTGGGAAACAAGCCTCTTCCATCAGTCTATCTGTTGAATGTCCACTCTCTGGCCAACAAAATGGGTGAACTGCTGCTTCTCAACAGAGCAAAACATGGACTTTTGCAGATCTGCAGCCCTGTGCTTAACTGAAACCTGGCTTGGTGAGCACATCTCAGATAGTACACTCCATCTACCAGGCGCTCAACTCCTCTGAGCGCTTTGCGTAACGGAGCTGTCGGGGAAAACGAGGGGAGGCGGAATCTGCATCTATATAAACGAATGTTGGTGTACAGATATCACAATTTTAAGGAAATCATACAGTCCTCACTTAGACACTATTTTCATTGACTCTAAACCCAGGAGTTTTCCTCATTTATTCTGGTCGGTGTTTACATCCCACCTCAGGCCTGTGTTAGTGAGGCGTTACAGGCATCAGCCAGGTGACCAGATAACAAACATGGAGCACAAACATCAAGACTCCCTGCTCATTGTTCTTGGGGACTTGAACAGAGCAAACCTCGGCCACAAACTACCAAAATGTAGTGTTTTACTGCAGGTCTGATAAGTCCACACTCACACCCCTCACCTGCTCCAACATCAAGCACCCCCTGCCTCTGTCTGAATGTATCTTTGTCATCATTACCCATGCGCATAGTACGTGTCACATAACACCCACCAAGTTTGGAGCTGACTTTTTGTGATCTCTTCTTCTCACCATTTTCAACAGCTATATTGCACTGATTGGCTGTCTCTACTATGTCATCCCACAGTTGATCACGAAATGTCTCAGTGCTGTACTAAATCAACTGAGGGTGACTATAGCAGGTCAGAAAGCAACTTTGTGTTTCCAAACAGTTTTTGGAAGGTTGCAAGGAGGCCTATGAATGTGAGGTCAATCTGCACAAGCAAACCTTGACTATCAATGGATCTGTCTCTATTATTTTCTGTGCTTATGTTTTGAAGAACACACAACACAGCTGGTAACCTGTCCATCAAGTTCCTCTAAGTTTTTGTAACTCCCTAGGCAGGCCGCCATACATGTCCTTTTGAACATCCAGCCAATTCTGGTGCACATAAGATTCTGACACGTAGACATAGAGCTTCTAAAGCAGTGAGAAGAAGCAATCAGCCTCAGGAACTGACTTCACAGTGTCAACTGTCCAATTACAGTGGACATAAAATGCATTTTTAGCCTTTTTGTCTTAATTCTGGCTGTCACACCTGTTTGCCATTCATCACTGAGGTCCCATCATAACCTTGTCCAACAAGATCTGATTTGTAGTGAAGAGCATAGCTTTCTAAACACTGGATGATCATTTCGCTGAGCCCCTTAGCATCTAGATGTAGGATATGTTGGAAATCAAGAAAGCTTCCATGCATAGCCCCATTTGTAGCAATACCTAACTACTAATGACAGCTGCTTCTTCTTTTTGCAAATCTTTGCTTTTTATCCTTCACTTCCTTCACAATGTAATTACACAGCTCACTTACTAAGCACTGCAGAATTTCATTCTGTATGGTATTGCTGGTGCATTTTGCATTGCCTTGTTCCTTCACTTTTTTGGCTACCACAGGATTATGTTTAACGATCATTTTTAGAATTTCTAAGAAATTCCCTTTGTTGTTAGATTCTTCAGATTCATGGTGACCTCTTTGTGCTGTGTTCTGTGTTGCTGTCAAAAGTACATCTGCAACTGTTTTAATGTAACTGCAAATCTCTTCAACTCTTTGTCAGTCATGTTTAACATAGAATAATCTGTAAGCGCTACCCTCTTGTGCTCATTCCAAGCAAACATGGCATGAATGTGAGACCCAGATTTCTCATGCAACTTAATGACATGAAAATCTTCAAGATTATAACTTTGTCTTTCGCGGCACCTATGGCGATGATCTGTAATTGCAGGTGTGTTTTTGTTTTGGACCTCACTTCAGTTTCAAGTTTCATCATCTGTAGTCATCAATCTTTTCATTGTTTGTTCGGCCATAGTAACCGTTTACTCCCAATGCTAGCAGAGACTGGAAAAAAACAGTACGCTGCTGCACACACAGGTGAGTTTTTGCAGTGAGAGGCATCTTTTTCCAGTTGTTTATGTGCCCTGGGCACCTTGCGTTTTAGACGCCTGGAGTGCCTCGCGTTTTTGCAGGAGCGCTCTGAACGGCTCAAGTTGAAAAACACTTCAACTCAGAGCAGAAAAGGGCCCGACGTCATTTGCGTTTTTTTCCTATTGTCCAATCGGATTACTTGAGAGGCCAAAAGCGTTGACGTCAAAACAAACATAACCCACCGCAAACAAATGCTCAGCTGCTCGGCAGGACCAACAGACTCACTTTGGCAGGACGGATCTCGGTGTCCCTGTGTCCAGCGTACTAATTTGGGAACAGCCTCTCACCCTCAATCAGAGCCAGGGCAAGTGCCCTCCACCTGTCCATTTTTTATGCAGATGTTTCTGGCCAAAATAAAAGGTAGGCTACAGATCTGTGAGTTTACTTCACAGCAAAGTCACGGTTAGGCTTAGACAGTTGATTCGTGGTTGCCTAGCAACAATAAAAAAAACCCGCAGTGAGCTGATCTTTTTTTAAATTGTAAGTTTCAACTAAAAAGGCAGTGTGGTGCGCCTCGCGTTTTGCAACCTGCAAAATGTGCTCTGTCTGATCGGGGCCTTGAAGAGCGAGTCTGTTGCATTAAAAGCCTTGTTAAAAGCCTAACTGTGCGCCGCTTGTGATTTTTCTGGGAGAGTCGCTTCTGACACACGGATCGTAATACTGCAAATGCAAAGGCTTTCATCAGTGGGCCATAGGCTCAATCACCATTGTGTTGCATCATTCTGTGATAGACAGTGACTTAACAGACATTTAAGATATAATCTCAAAGATTTTCATTGAAAGCAATTCAAGCCAGCCTTTTTCTAAATGATATAACAAATCAGTAGGACAACCCAGATGACTGAAATGAAAAAAATGACTATTGCACTTCTACACATATAATTGACAAGTTTCTACTTTAGTTTCAATGTCTGACAATTAACAGTGTCATTGATATTATCAAGGCAATCAAATAAGTGCTTACTGTACTAAAGGGGACTCTGGAACTATCAGGATTTTACATACCCATGTGAACAGCTGAAGTTGGAGGCTCCAGCTGCACAGAAATCAAAAACAGCAGAGCAGAACAGATCTGTTCTGCTCTGCTGTTTTTGATTTCTTCTTTACAAAGAAAGCCTGAATGTTCTGATCTCTTTTCATACTGTACATGTCACTTTATCTAAGTTACACAAGACAGATTTAAATAGCTAGCATTAGCATTGTTGACAATAACCAAAGAATGACGATAGGTGTGCTAGCAAGCTGAGATGATGACAGACCTGCACCACGTTATCATGAAAATCAAAAAAGGCTGGGGAAACTACAGCTTTTACAGCTAAAACATTTTTAACCACTGGCCCATGTATGTGTATTAAAAAGTGTACTCACTTTTTTTCAGGAGCGATAAGTGGCAAAGTGCTAATGGCGGCACGTGCAGATGCGGCAGCCAGTAGCTCCCTCAAACTGCATTTTTGTTTTTATTTGTTATTTTTTGTCTTTATTACTGAAGCATGTATTACCTATGACAGAAAAACACTCAACATTGAAAAAGGAGGCGCAGGAATTGGATTAAGTGCAGCAGGCCTTGAGAAGGTTAAGATGCTAACCATATCATCTGCCCAGAAAATTCACCAGTGTTTTTGTTGCTGCTTTTTACATTTACATTTAGATTTACTGACATTTCATATCGCAAAGAAATCAACAATCTTGCAGGGTGGTGCAAAGAGAACAACCTACTGCTCAATGTCAGCAAAACCAAGGAGCTGATTGTTGATTTTAACAAAGGAGACAAAAACACACACCCATGTCTACACCAGTGGAGCTGAGGTGGAGTAGGTGAACAGGTTTAGGTTCTTGGGAATCAGCATCACAGAGAACCTATCATGGTCATCACACATCTCCACCCTGATAAAGAAAGCTCAGAAACGACTGTTTCTTAAGGAAACTCAAGACGGCAAAATTCCTGTGACAAGTTCTTAAGCAATAGAAAGCATCCTGACTGAAAACATTACAAACTGGCATGGGATGTGCACAGCCCAGGACAGGAGGGCTCTGCAGGGGGTGAGTAAAACCATGGCTTGAGTTGGGCAACATTAACAACACGAAGGTCTTCCCCAGTGTCTTCCAGGACCACCTCAAAGTTTAGAGGACCAACTTTCCTGGTGACACGATATGGACCTTTCCAGAGTTTGGCCGAAAAGGATTTATCACCCTTTGAGTAAGGGTGAGTACGGATCCAGACACAATCTTTGTCTAAAAAACTATTGTCTCTTCTCCCTTTGTCATAGTTCTGTTTTTGTCTTCGTTTTTCTTTTTCCAGGTTGTCTCTTACAAGTTTGTTGAACTCCGCTATCTGGTTAGCCATAGTGTATGCAGGTGTGTCAGCATCACATAGCTGTGGGCTTAGTTCAGCGTCCAAGGGGCATTTCATAAGAGGACTGAGGTTGAGCTCTGCAGGTGTAACTCCTGTGGACTCATGCACCGCTGAGTTCAATGCAAAATGGAATTCAGTTAAGTTTGTCCCAGCTCTTGTGTTTTTCCTCCACACATGAAGCAATCATGGCTTTCACATTGTGGTTAATCCTCTGTCAGGTTTGTTTGAGGATGGTAGGGCGAGGTCTGTTTCTACTTGACGTTTCACTGCCTGCAGGTTTCCTCAAACACAGACGACACAAACTGGGAACCTTGGTCTGAGAGGATTAAAGTTGGCACACCCCAGCGAGTCAGAATCTTCCTAGGATACTGTCTCTGCCATTGCTTTGTGAAGGGGAAACATTTCAACCCAACTTGTGTAATAGTCCACAAAGACAATGAGGTAGAAGTTGCTGTTGGAGCTTTGAGGAAAGGGTCCCATGAGGTCAACTCCTAGCATCTCCCAAGGTCCATGTATCACAGTTTGCTGAAGTTTCCCAGGAGGTTTCCAGGTCTCAGGTTTATAGAGGTGGCAAACTTGGCAACATCGCACATATTCTCTCGCATCCATGCTCATCTTAGACCAATCCACAAGGCCTTGCAACCTTTTGTATGTTTTGTATCTCCCAAGATGGCTGGATAAAGGATCATCATGATAATGGTGGAGAAGCTGTTGGCGTGAAGAAGGAATGCATACCTGGTAAAGGGTTTTGTGCGGTAATTGCACCACTCTGTATACTTTGGGGGGGCAGTCCGAAAAACGTTATATTAAAAAAACAGGAGAAACATACCATCACATAAAGTAAAAGTAATTTTCTGTTAAAAAGCTGGGTGTGAAATTTATGCCTATGACAACTTTGTATAAGCCTCTAGTCTCTATTTTATAATAAATACATATTTTGATATTCATATTAGTTTGAGGTGAAGGGCAGATATCAAGGTACTACTAGTGCAAATTTGAACTAAATCCAAGTCACAGGTGAAACATTACATGAGATTAAGTAGGTACTAGTAGGTATTGAACTGTTTTCGCAGATATTCAAGCTGCTTGTCCATTTGTTTGACGACTTCTTTTTGTTGTTCATGAAATAGGTCTGTCAGTGCTTTGGTTTCTTGTTCAGTATGAGTTGTTATTTCTTTTGGCATTTGTCCCATGTTTTCGTTTAGTCCCCATCGGTGGTGATGTTTGTCCTCAACAATTTTCTGAAGCTGCTGTTGAATCCCAGAGCCAGAAGCATTTTCCTCCAAGGTAGAAATTGGAGGCTGAGGTCCTCCATTTCCATTGCTGTTGTCTGTGTTAACAGCATTTTGAGGAGTTAAGGGACAAGCTCAGAGAATCCAGAAAGGTCCATGTCCAACAGAGAGTATGTTGTGGGAGGTAACTCCTGGGCAGGCACTGGATTTGATGGTGGAGACTCCACTGATCCTCCCTCCATTTCACACAAGAGCTTCTTGTCATTTCTCAGTTTGTACATCCTTGATTCCTTTCCCCACCTCACCTACTGCTGTATTTAATGATCTCTGTCAGAGGAATTCAATTCACGTGGCATAATGTGACAAGAATGTACGGATGTCATAGATTCCCTTCCATGGATCTGACATCCCACATCTCCATTCTCTATATGCCTACTCACCAAAACTTTGCTCTGCGCTCCATAAGAGTAGTTAATGTTATAGATATGATTTGGATTGTGATATTAAAGAACAGATAATCATGTTAAACGGAACGCTGATGCTGTGATATTGTCGCACCAAGCACAGACACACAGACTTTTAAAAGGGAGCTGTTGTTTGAATAGAGGATACATTGCTATTAAATACATTTTTTTAATGTTTAAATGTTTTTTTAAAAAGTTCACACACTGTCAGAAATAATGTGCTAAATTTGTACCTTTAGGGTTACAACGGCTTGTCACTGGGGCAGTACCCTCCTAAGGTAGAGCTGTTGTACCCCTGACATTGGGTACTTATTTGTACCCTTAGACGTGAACAAACTCACTTTCACCTGATGTTTGTCTGAAAAAAAAAAAAAATATTGCCAGAATGTTGCTCATGAAAAACAGTGTGAATCAGTCATATATCTGTACTCAGGATTCAGCACCTTCCACCTTTTTTTATTTCTTTTATCTCAAGGCTGCTCAACCACAGCCTACAAGTTAAAATCTACCTTAAACAAATAAGGAAACAGTAAAATCTTCAAATCTAAAAGTAAAATGAATATTTTACCTAACTTTTTTTGGTATTTGGCCAAACCCACACTGTCTCTTGATATTGTACCTTAACATTTAGAAGAAACGGTACATATATGTACCTTTTACTGCTTGGGAACACACATGTACCTTTTTGACCTCAAAAAGGAACATATAGTTACCATGAGGTCCAATAATTAGCCCTAGGGGGTACATTAGTGTAAATTGTACCTTGGGGGACAGAAACTGCACCCCTATTCCTGAGAGGGCACTCTTTTATAAATCACCTCATAACCTGGTGATCTCGAGTAACCACGATTGGACAATATGAAAATAGAAACGATCGCCCATATTTTATTGTGTGAAGCACTACAAATGTTTGTATGAAAAGTACTGTAGGCCTACAGCTGTGTGTCATGCCTCTTTTATGCGTCACGTCAAAGGATACACCTGTGCATCCTCGCTCATAGCTCCTCTGGCAAGCCTCCTCTCTCCTCGATCCTCTCTCCTCGAGATGCATTTTAGGAATTGAGACATCCTTCAAGATGATGTGCTGAGATCAATTTCCAGGTCACAGGCAGGAGGACGGAGGACAGAGGAGGTGAGGAGGCACAAAATAGAGAAATGAGAAAGGCCTCAGGACTCCTGAGTTAGCAGCCATTTTGTTTTCCTTTGTTCCAGAAATAAAGAAAGTTGTATCTTCACAACTGGTGTGTTCTTTGTTTGTTTGTTTGTTTTGTCATTCAATGATATTTTACTTCAGTCTGTCCCATCTGGATTGCCACTTTTTATGTGACAGTTTTGATTTTCTGTCTTTTGTCATTTTTTATTATTTGATTAGGCGTGCCAGCCAGGTCTCTCTCCTGGCTTTTAGGATTGGTCAGTCAGGTTTTGTTTCATTTGTAGTTTTTTTGGTTTTTAAATGTTTAAATCAAACCTTACAAAAGGATGCACACCAATCAAAATGTACATCCTACATATTGAATGACCATATTCAACCCAACAAGAACAACACAAACACAAAATCTTAGTGCACAACCAAAATAATCATATATTTAAAGACTTTCACAAAAAAGTCCTCAAATCCCAAAATCCCACAGTCCCAAAGTCCACAAAACAAAAAATAATCCAACTCAAAGTTCTTTTTAGTCCAGGTAAATTCCGTTGCCAAAAGAAAAAAAAAGAAAATTAAGTTCAGTTCCCTTTGTTCCCTTAGGCAGTAAATAGCAACCAAACAAACAACAAAAGCATTCAAGTAAAAATAAATAGTTCATGCATTTATGGAGTCAGTCCAGGTTTTTGCTGCTGGGTTGTGGGTGAATGACCAGCTTCCATAAACAACTGAGCAGAATGGATATGGAGCCACCCGGGAGAATGTAGAGTATTGTTGATTGGAGGATGGCTGTCGGTGGTGGATGAATAAGCGGTTCGCAAGGGATTAAACAACCTTACTATATTTACGGCAAAATTGAGTGTGTTGCTCCGGTTGATACTCTCTTCTGCTTTCCTGCTCTCCTCAAAAAACTGAATGACAGATAAAACAGAAGGGAGTTGAATTGTGGCCCGAACAAAGAATGAATCGGTGAGTAGATTGTGAAAATGGTTGTTTCCGGGGTGTACTCAGGCAGTGAAATCTAATGATGAAATCCAGGTTGGCACAGCCTGCAGTACATCAACCCCGGTTCTTCACCCATTCTTTGCCAGATCGTTGTCTTAGCCGAAGTGGTAGTAACGTTATCAGGCCGCTTAACTTTGCTCGTGATCGAACCTGTTATCTCTGTGTTTCATGCCAGTACTCACCATGTTTTTCCTGTGTCTTGCGATCATCTCATTCCTGCCTGCCTGCCTGCTTACCCACTTACCTGCCAGCCTGTCTGCTTGCCCTCCTACCCCTGCTCACTCCTGCCTGCCACCCTTCCACTCTTCTACACTCCCGTCCAGCCACGCTCATCCCTTACACTCTCCTCTCCTGATTCCGCCGGATACCATTCCTGTCATCCACTCCAAACCTAGTAACTGCTGTCTGGCAAACAATACAGAAGTATCGGCTGTCGTACTACCAGACTATAGAGCAGCTCCTTTCCTCAGGCTGTGAGACTAAATTCACCCCCCACACTCCACCATAATTAAATGACATGGAACTTTCTCTTATGCTGGTTTAGCATGTAACAATACCACTACTTTTTGTACAATATATTTATATACAGTAAGTAACTGTATGTATTGTTTTTAATTTTTTTGAATATTTTTATTTATATTCTATTTTCAGTAAAACTCACTTGACCATGAGCTGTATATTCAATAAGATTTGTATGCACAATCCCTACCTATTAACATACCTAGAAAGTTTTGATAGAATATGTAACAATTTCTTGTGGAACAGTAAATGTCCCCAAGATGTGCTTGGAGAAGCTCCAACTTCCAGTTAATAAAGGGGGTCTAGGACTGCCTAAGCTGCTGTTTTATCATTATGCCTTTAGTAGCAGACATTTAGCTCGGTGGGTATTACCCCCAGCGAGGGGGAAAGCGAGGGGCCCCCCATGGTATGAGATGGAGTGGGTCATAAGCTCTTCTCTCCCTCTGTTGAATTGCTCGTCCACCAAATTGTCTCCCCGGTATCAATCTCATCCTATCATATCCCATCTGCAAGATACGTGGAGAATAATATGTCAGATGTTCAATCTAAATCCTTATCTTAATTCAGACTCAAGTAAATGGTTGAATCCCAAGTTACCTTTCTTATGGAAAGAGTGGGTGGATAAAAGCATTCTCACACCGGGAGATCTATATGAAGAAAACACTCTGAAAACATTTAATAAGCTAGTGCTAAATTCTAAAATTTATGACTAAAAGACTACAAGCACAGGTCTTTGGCTCGCCCAGAAATATCCCTCAAAATTCTGATATTCTTTCTGGTATTACTATGGCATATGGAACAGGCCACAAGGCTTCATTTTATTATTCAAAGATCTTTGATCAGGTCAATACAGTACCTAATGCTGTAAAGAGAGAGGGACATGGGTCTTTCGCTGAGTGCACAGGAGTGGGAGGGGATCTGTGGAAAACGTCATGGGATATCCAATTCAAAGTTCTCAACCAATTTTACTGGACAACTTCTCGACTTCACAGACTAGGTCTTAAAGGTGTAGTCTGCAATCCTGGAGGAAGCCTGTTGATATTTGAACTCAACAGCCAAACAAATACACCTCTCCCTTCAGTGCTGCTTCAAACTCACGTGAGTAACGCACAGCATCAGTGTTGTCCTGTGCACAAGCACCAGTTGTGACAAAGTGTCGCTATTTGACGACCTGGGAATGAGAATAGGTTGGTGGCTTGGTCCGAGCCGTACTGTTTGTTTCCCATTTACAGAGCCAGGGCTGTGTATGAACACCGGACTGTTTGTCAGCGCACACACAGAACGGACAGCTAGCGGACCGTGAGGAGATATTCACTGAATTTGACAAAAAGTGTATTGGCTTATAATTGCAGACAACACCTTTAAAGGTATAACGAGTAGAATTCCTCGGTTGCTGTTTCTATAGAGTCCCGCACCTCACACCCTGCGCGCTGTTATTGGCTGGGGGCTACACACCACTGCCCAAAGGTTGATGGATTCAGGAATGGTTTACTGAAATCAGTAAAGTAGCCTCTTTTGTCTTATAGAAGTACTGATAGGTGGGACAAATGTATCAAAAAATGGGGAAAATCTAAGTTTGGGTAACAGGGTCTGACCCCTGCTTGTGTTGGTAGCACAATAGACCTATACGTTACTTGGAATGTATTGGAAAATCTGGCATTCTACTATAACTAGACCTGTGGGCCCATTTTGGCATTTTTACTTATGTTATTTCTTTAATTTTATTCATTTCTTTAATTTTTTTNCTCCTCTATTGCTGATAATCATTGGGAGTGGGTATTATGGCTAAAATCCTCTATCAAAGGAATGCTTTTGCTTAATCTAGTGATTTAAATACCTGACATATCAAGGTACTTGATAGATACATCCAATATTACCATAAGGTAGTCATACTAAGTGATTTGCAAGATTGACCATTGACCACATGATTACATGTAACAAATAAACTTGATTGATTGATTGCTTGACCAACAGCCTAACACACACACCAAGAGATATTAAAGATACCATAGTATAAAGAATGTGGCAAGAATCTATATTGTCTCACAGAATATATTGTCATATCAACCAACCCAAGTAATCATCTGATTAAGTATATTAAACAAATTTGATCAGTATGGAGTAACTATGGAGTAACATACCAATGTTAATATTAATATTATTAATAATATTACAGTATGAAAGTAAATTTCTGACATCCTGATAGATGAAGAAGGCTGTAAGAATTTGGATTACATTACTTGAATTTGTGGATTCCTCTCAAGTGTAACAGTCTGACATGACTCAGCAGTCGTTTTGTGATAAATATTATATAACTTAGCAAGATAGCATTGCTTTTCTTACCAAGAGTGAGATGATAAGATTAATGCTACACCATTATCTGTATGTTAAGTGTGAAGCTAGAACTAAGAAGTAATTAGCTCAGTTTAGCAAAAGCAGGGAAACAGACTGGCTCTCTTCAGTTCAAAAATCCACCTACCAGCACCTCTAAAGCTAACTGATTAACATGATGAATCTGGTTTACTAATCTGTACACAAACAGAAATGTAACAGTTATAATTTGCAGAATTATTTTGCAATATTTTAAGAAATAGTTACAGCATGAACTCCCCCTAAAACCACTAAAATCACAAATTGTTGTTTTTACATTTCTGTTTGTGTACAGATTAAACAAACCTAATAAAACTTAAATGAGTGAGCTTTAGAGGTATTGCTAGGTGCATTTTAAACTCCAGACAGAGCTAGGCTAGCAGTTTCCCCCTGCTTCCAGTCTTTACACTAAGCTAAGCTAATCAACTCATGCAAACAAGCTAATTAGCATATTTCCCAAAATGTCAAATCATTCCTTTTAACATTCACCACATTATAACATTAATATTCTTAATATTCCCTTAATAAATGTTCTGGGCATGTGATGATTGTATCCTGGCAAAAATGTCAGATGAGGTTTTCCATCTAAAGGGCAGCATATGCTGTAGATAACGCTGATATAATCCCTCAAATAGGAGAGAGGAGAGCAAGAGAGAAAAGAGAGATGAATGTGAAAAGATTAGAGAGCAGTGTAAACATCAGACGGCTGCTGGGTTTGGGTCAAACGCTCTGTCTCTCTTTGTGTCTCCTTTCTTCTTCACTCAGTTGTATATCTCTATTTTTTGTCCTCTTTCTCTGTCTGTCTCTGTCTGGTTACCTCATTCCTGACCTTCAGGAGCAGACAGTGATGCAGACAGATGTACTCTGGGGGGTTAAACTACATATCCAGCTGCTTCTCTCCGTCACACAGCTGCATAACAAGCTCACTTACAGTAACTGAACTCTATGTTCACACAGGAGGCAGAAGCCTTAGCTTCCTGATTTTGATTAGTTGACACAAGTGGTATATACAAGTAGGTCTGATGAAACTAATTGATTACAGTACATCAGGCTTGCGTAGTAAAGCTTGTGCACTTGACTTGGAAGCAGTTTCAAGAGTGACTTTGCATTCTGCATGATCCACTTTTCTCCGTCCATTGACTTTGCATGTTTTAGTGGCTTTTTTTTGCATGAAATCTAAATATAAAAAATCATGTCTAAGTTTTATCTCCCACCTTACAGCAAATAGCCGTAAACAACAATGCACAGAGATGACATAGTACAGGATGAAAGTGTTAACCATCTTGGTAGCGCTGCAATTTAAAGGTACATACTATGTCTTCACCCAGTTCATTGTTATTCCATCTCATTGTCCTATCTTCACAGTCAAACTCTACATAATAAAGCAGAGACACTCGAAAACCTAATTCGGAATGCATTCAGGTCCTTTGCATTATCTACCCCTACTTATCCTACCATAACCCTCATTTCCGTTTGAAGCCTGCTGATCCTCTGTGGCTCAGCGCCGGTGGTGGTACCAGTCGTAGCCGGAAAAACCACTGTTAATCTGTGAGGGTCCGCTACAGACACGGAAGGAAGAAAGGCTTTTGTATTTGGTATTAAAACCCAGAAGGAGATTGCAGTTTGTGCTGTATTATTAGACATGAGCTGTTCATTCGTACAGGGACCAAAATACACAAAGAAGTAGAGCTCAGGGTTCAGGACTTTGAACATGCTTAATTACCCAGTGGTTTATTGGTTAGAAAATGTTAGCCACTGTGGCCACCCTGTCAAAAACTGAACTCCCTCAGATAGGAGTGGAGTTACAAAAAATATCGTCGTCTGGAAACCTATAAACATACTTTGCTTAACAGATACATATCAGTGGTTAAAGTTTGTTCAAATGATTCTTTAAAGTTGCACTCCCTGATTTTATTGTAGTACCCCTTAATTCCAGGGAGACTGTACAGCCAAGTATCCCTTGGAATTATGTTTGGACGATATTGCAGCACACAATTGAAATCCAATGCCAATGCAAGAAGCGTGTACCATTTAGCTACGTAGAAAATGCAGGTGTGAAAGTGGGGTTTTGGATGGGTGTGTACTAGCATGTCAGACGGAACTATTCATCCATCTCAGACCTACAAGCAACTTTGCCTGTTTACAACTTTACCGTGGACTTTCCCTTACATTGACCAAGATACTTAAAGCTTAGTTCTGTTTTGGTCTCCATCAAGTCCTGAGAAAATATCTGGCTCTTTAGCTGCTAAATGTTTCACTATGTTCACCTGCTAGTTGCAAACTTTGTCTGTGTGATGTTTGGTGCTGGGCAGGTGGTGCACAGCGGGTTTATCAGAGCATCTTCATTGAAAACAGTTGCCAACACAATTGATGAGAACGGTGAGAGTATACCAGAACAGTAAAGTTGTGGGCCATAAAACCAAAACAAGAGTAGAAAGATGTGAAAACACTTCTTAAATCTCAGGGGAATCCACAGAGTCGAGTCATAACTCTCTGTGAGTTTGTCACTATGAGTGACTCCTTCACATTCCAGATATTTACTTTATCAATTGTTAATACAGAAATATCGATTAGTGCAGCTTTAACTTTAACCAGACTTTAACCATTGTACTAGCCATGCACAGGTTTGATAAGAATATTTGAATTTTAAAAACACTAGCATCTTTGTTAAAAAATGTTGTCACTGAATGTAATACTGGGTTTTAAAAGAATTGTCCAATTCTGCCTGACTAGAGCGTTGGTTTTGAAACTCACCACACTTTTTAATTTCAAAACTTCAATGACAATCTGGAAGAGATTTTAAAATTTGGGTCCCAAACACAATTTGGGAGTATATCTTTAAGGTTACAATATGAACAGGTTCCCCATGGGTGAATGGAGAAATAGGGGTTCTTACCCTGAGTGTGCTGTATGTTGAGCTGGTTGATCTGCTCAGTGAACTCGTTCTCCTCAATGGTCTCGGTGCGAGGAACAGAAAGAGAAAAGCGCCTCTTGAAGTTTTTCATCTTGTTCATGTTGCTGAGGAGTAGACTCTGGGAGAATAAGGAGAGAGAGAGAGAGAGAGAGAGAGAGAGAGCGAGAGAGAGATTCATCAATAAATATACAATCAGTCCTCCATCAATGCATACATATATCCATGTAATACAAACTACAGACATAAAATGAAGATTTTGTGAAACAAAGCCTTTACAAAAATAGATCTGAACTGTTTTTATAATGCACAGAACATAAAGTACACCATAAATCAGAAAAGCTGGTGTAAACACTCCCCAGTACACTGCCAACATGAAACAAGCTGCAGAGAGTGTTGTGCAGCTGTGATGGATCTTTATGTGCAGCTTGGTCAAAGACAGTCTTCCATGTCATCTGATAATGAGGCAGAAAGCAGCAGGAAAGCATCTGATCAATATACTCCCGTCTCAGTAGGTTACACAACCACAGCCAGCCCTACTAGTTAGCTATCACTCTCCTGCACTAGTTCTACTTTTTGTTCTCTCTTTTTCTCTGGTCCATGTGCTGCAGAGACTGGTGTCATGGGGTCTCCATGATTCCTTTACTGACACTGTTTTTTGCATGTTTTTCTGCTCATTATTGTGAAGGCTAAGAGTTGTGTATGGTGGGTTCAATTACAGCAAGACCACACATTCCCTACTGTTATTTTTTGTCCTAAATAACCCACCAGGACATTACTGTCTCTGAGCGATCCCCGCGTATTGTCAGATTACCCTGACTGCAGTACATACACAGTGTGGCTGCTTGAGTCTAATCAGGAACAGGCCATGTACACATATGTATAATACATGCACAGAAATGCATCCAGATCTACATGATAATAATCCACCCCAACTATCTTATATATGCAATAACTGCCGCTAGCAGCAGTGAAATTCTAACCCACACCATAATGCAACTAACACGTAATACAACAGTCGAGTAATGGGATTTTAATATACAGTTCATCTCTGATGTTTGAAATCAACATAAGGCTTTCTGAGCAATGTCATCATGAGATGCACATGCACACGAGGTGAGGAACAAACCAGAATGAAGGAGAACTTATGGGGTGATCAACATGAATTCTTTTTGTGCCTTAAACATGAATCGCATGAATTGCAAAAGTAATGGATGGAAAATGTTCAGTTTCCCAAGAGGTAAACCCCCCCAGTTAGCTCAGAGTACAAATTAGCTATTAGGATTTTAACGATCCCAGTTTCACAAAGATTCTGCCTATGGCTTTGATCTAACTAATAGTCAGACCTCAGTCTAAACGTATCCATTGCAAAGGCTGTCTAGTTCTTGACTATTTTAGGGAGGACTCATTTGCAACGAATTCTGGGTAAATTAAAAAATATATCTGACCTAACAACCACATCAAACCGCTCAGCTCCCATCTCTCAAGCATAAAATGTTTTAAGAATTCAATAGTTGCAAGGATATTTTACTGGGAGTGCAACAATACAAAAAAAAGGTAATAAATTCGGTGGAAAACTTGCATCTACAGTAAATAGTATTAATCCCACAGTCGACGGGAGCTTTAAAGACAGGCTCAGGACAGTCCTTGGTCCTTGGACAAACAAAAATGACTGATATCCTCTCTGCTGTATATTTCCAAGGGATTACTGTGGTCTCTAAAAACCTTTTCCCTTCTCATTGCTCGCTTCACAACATTATTACCAAGCCATAAATTATGAGCCCTATTGTCCTGTTTTTGTCTTTTGATGCCACTTGTCAGCAGGTGCCTCTGATTGTTAGCATGGAAACATGGCTTGGAGTTAGCATTAGGGTAGGGTGGCTAACTTTTTAAGCTTCAAATAAGTCAGACTAGTCTAATACAAGTTAGACAGTTTCACAAAAATAAAGACTAAGAGCAAGATTAAGTCTGGCCTAACACTGCAGACCACTCTAAAATATCTTTGTGAAACTGGCCCAAGTCACAGCCCTGGATTTTAATAAGGAGGTGGTTAGTTTTGCGCAGAATCTGGTGAGGAAGAAAATGCTCGTTTTGAAGTAAGAGCTCATACTGTTACTGCATGTTTATGGCTGTTTAGTGAATACTGGAAATGTTTGTCAGACTCT
>NTHP01000281.1:425709-512424 GCA_003416845.1 Oplegnathus fasciatus
AGAGGAAGCAGCTCAAAAGGTGATGGTGGAAACAAATAATCCCCAGATCAGTGCAGAGAAAATGAGGATTCCATAAGAGGAAAAGCCTTTAGAAATCAATCAAATTTAACTCATGTGACTCTTCAATACACTCTTGGTAACACACAGAGCAAAGTAACTGCCACAACACTCCTAAAAGCAGGAATGCCAACCTTTTTCTGCTGTATTTTCTGCTAATAACACACAGTCATGTTTAATGAGCAGCTGTAGCAGCAACAGAGACCTCAGCTTTATATTTCTGGAACTGGGAAATTGTGTCAGTGATACTACGTGTATCCTACAGTTGGCTAGAATGAACATAAAAACCTGACAATCAATAGGCATTTATTGTTATTGTATATTTTGTCTGCCAGTTAACAACAACAACAACATCAGAGAAGCCTATAAGTTTAGAAAACTGCTATAATAAAAAGCGATCAGATATAAAGCAGATTAAAGGGTTAAGAATGGAAGAGGAAAGAGGCTTACTCTGCAGAGAGAAATCAATACCACTAGGCTGGCTAAAGTGCTGGTGTGTTTGCGGTTGTGGCTGATGTTTTTCCCCATGAGACTTTGAGGCAGCCTTTGGAAAGGCAGACTTCCCCAGTGTCTCAGCAGGGTAGAGCTATACTGTAGGAAGGGAGCACCTCAAGTACAAGTTCAAATGAACAAAAGTAATCCACTCAGGCAAACTGGCATGAGCGTTGAAAAACAACAGTACAAAGGCCTCTTTGTGTCACAAGCAAAGGAACAGTGCTGGGTCCAGTTTGGTTTGTTGTGATCTTTCTGAGGAGGAGGACAGTGTTGATGAAAAATGACCTTTCCTCTTCTGTTCCAGCATCTCTTCAGACTGTAGACTTTTCTATTCAGTGTTCTCAGTCAAATAAGTGTTATTGTATTTGGGTTTAGGACTTCATAGACACTTGTAGTTGTTACAATTGCCAAACCATGCAATTAATATCTTTTGCGACTTGATCATCCTTGAAAACATTTTACTTTTTTTTTCTTTTAGTTGGAAGTTCAGTCAACTCAGGTCTGAGTGGAACATCAAGCATTAGAAACATGCAAACGATGTAGCTTTTGTTGGGGATGTTTTCTTGAGTTTTGACCTAGCGATTCATTCGTTCCCTGTCCAAGTGAATTACAGAGCCATACACTGGTGGAACAGTTATTAAAATCCTTTACCTAAGTAAAAGCAATACCCCAAAGTAGAATGCTCCCACACAAGGTCATGCATTCAAAAACTGACTTAAAATGGATTAACATGTATCAAAAGAGGCATGTTACTGTATTCTGTTTTGACCATCTTTTTGATTGTTTACTGTATATTTTTCAGCTAAAACTTAACTGTGCATACATTTGGCTAAGTGCAGCCAAAACTAGCAATCATATTATCCACTCTACACTGTATGTACAGAAACATTGTTTGCCAACAACTAAATTGCACCAAATGCTGCACGTTCCAGAGTCCTATACTCTATACACCTAGTTCATGACAATTCACATGTTCTTAAAAAACCTACAGTACATTTACATCTTTTCCATTTGCATCTAAAGTAAGGAATAATGTCTTTGTTTGGAGTAAACAAAAAAATAACCTGATGTTCATGAGCAAAGAAAGCTCACACAGAAAAGAGCACCATATACAGAAATGTTTAAGAGGAACCCCACAGATTTTTTCAAAAACCTTGGGGAGTACTACTGCACATGTGATAAAGCCTTTAGTGTCTCCAGAAGGAGCTGTGTAAAGTCTGATAAACTGCCTCAAGTGATGTCACTCGAGTAAGTTGGTTGGGGCTGAAGACGTGAAAAGTGTGAAAATCAAAAAAATCTATTAAGCTTCATCATGGAGCTTACCATCTATTTGTAACATATGTCATGGCAATCCATGGAATATTTGTCTAAGCATTTCAGTCTGAACCAAAGTGCCGACTAATGTGGCTAAAAATCTGTACTGAAGTGGACCCAAAGATACTACCAGAATCATCTCCTCCATATCTAAACAAACATCAGTTTGCCAAAGCCTGTTGTGGATTATCCTCTAAAGCCATATGAAAACTAAACTCTTACAAAACCTTTAACAACTGTTACCATTTGTGTGTGTGTGAAGTTTGGATTGCATGTCGCTGTTTGGAATAAACAGAATAGGAACCTGATATTTACGAGCAAAGAAAGACAACCATGGCTGTGCAGACTTTAACTTCATTAATAAATAATCCAAGGGCACACCACTGCACAGCACACACTGCAGCTTTTAAGTGATATTTATAAAAGCAGCACTGAAACAACACATCAGTGAGAGCTTAGCACCAAAGATTGAGACTAAACAAAGGAAATCAGCATGAATGGGCCATGCTGATTTCCCTACTTGCACTTCACATCCACAGTAGAAGTTTCTCTAAATGAGAAAGCTTCAGTCATAAAGCTTTTCTTGCAGCCTTGGACGAGTGCAGTTAAAACCCAGGGCCTATATGCAGATCTAAAATAACTTCATTCCCAAATATTTGTTAGGCATCACTGAAAAATTACTGAAAATGTTTCTTCCTGTTTACAGTTCAGACCAAAGTCATGGCCAAGAATGTAGCCCAGACAGAATCGTTGAAACATATTTCTTTCCCTGTCTTTTTCTACTGTAGATCCGCCTGTCTGTACTCACAAACCTGTAAATCATGGCTGAAAATCATGCCCTTTGCCAAATCAGCAGTGTTTGTATTCACAGCAAGTGAGAATGCAACATGTTGTCTCACCCAGGAGAGAGACTGCACTGCAAATCTCTTTTTACAGTGAATTCAGTTTCTCCTGTCCTCACTTGCCTTCTCTTCTCTCCTCCCCACTCATCTGTTGCTCTGCTCTGGTGTTCGAAATATAATCTAAAATGTCTTTTTTCTAAACAGGACACAGAGAAAAGCAGCGGCCCCCACTCTGATTGGAAGCCTCTCTTTATTCACTCTGCTCTCTCATTTGCCCTCTTGAACAATTTAATTGCACGGGTCGCGACTGAGAAAGTTCCTGATTGCGATGGACAGTGTGTGCATGTGTGTGTAAAACTGGCAGTGTGCTTCATTTATCTTGTGGACAGCAGACTCCTCTGTTTCGAGAAGGGTAACAATGTAAGGGTTTGGATGCTTGCAGCCAATCAGCAGTATGTGGCATCACTCTCAAAGCTACTCTATCAAAGGTCTTAGGTTGTGTGACACAGTCTGACTACACACACACACACACACACACTTCATCCAAGCGAGGTGCCAACAAATCTCAGTTTGCCCGTAGCGGTGATCCTCCCTGGACACAAACACACTTCACGTTACTGCGGCGCCCACTCGCCTTTTTTTCATCCGCTTTCCTCTTTGATCTCTGTTTGTTTTTCTCAGCTGCTCTCCCCCTCTCATGCATCTTCATGAGGGTTTGTATCTCTCCTGTTTGTGGTTTCACAAATGTGGTTTGGACGTAACTTTGGACTAACTCAGATGACAACCCTCGTACAGTCAGTCAATAGTAGGCTATTCATATGCCAGTGTGTAATATTACAGATGGGAGCACAATGTCATTTGATGTGTTTACTGACTCACAGCACTGAATAATGATGATCAATCCACAATTGATTGTCGGGTTTTATGTAGCCAAGATTCCCAGATTGTCAATAAATAACCTTAAATAAAAGGAAAACTGATGCCTGGAAAAGGTTAAAACAAGCACCCTTCGACCTGCCTGCAGGCAGTGCTATAGCTGCAGAGTTCTCTGTAAAGTACAGTTTGGGGCTTTTAGAAAGACTGTCCTCACAAGACAAATGTCAGCATTTGTTGTTTGTTCAAAGACCTAAAGTAACCTGTGTATATGTTTACCTAACAAAGCCTCTGTTTGCCAAGGAACAAAGGTGGAAGAAGCCTGATATTGTTATTAGCACAGCAAAACACACCAGCAAGCCAGGGAGCTCGAAGTTCTTAGTGCACTATTACTTTGTTTTCTCTTCCCTCAAGAAGGTGCTGCTGTGAACTGACCATATTTTCTCCTGTTTTGTTTTTTGAGTGCGTGAGCGGCAGGGACAGGTTTCCCTCACCTACGTTTCACCTCCCCATAATTGTGTGTGTGGTAATTTTGCACTCTTTTCACAAATTACACCCCTTTCACCCTTTTTGTTGCAGTGCGTGTGTGTAGGGCCTGGGCACGTGTGTGTGTGTGTGTGTGTGGTGAGTAACCTGTAATAATTTTCCCCCACTACCAAACGGCTAACGCTCGTTATAATACTCATTTCTTGTTTCTTATTGTGCTGTAGACGTGATACTTTCACCCTGGAATATATTTGAATATAACAGATTTAAAATAAATAATTGCAGATTTTAACTAGTTCAAACAGTTGCATCACTTGTTTGAATATTTATAATACATTTCGTATTCTTGAGGGAAGACCTAGTCTCTGGCTTTTATTGACTGCAAAGTGTATCGTTATTGAGTCTGAGGGGTTTAGCTGGTTTCTGGTTGCTTTTGTGAAGTTAAAGGGTTCATGGCAATTCAAAGTTCCTCGCTAAATCAGGCCTTGCTACGGCCTGGCCACAAATGGGTAAAAACACGAGCGGCTCAGTGCAAACAAAATATTGTCCTTTTGGCTAGTGACCAAATCCATTGGAGCAGTTCAGTGGTTGTTGCCTCTGGGGGGTTGAGGAGGAGTGTGTTTGATTCAGCAAAAAGCCATATGTCAGTGGTCCAGTGACCCATGTCAACTCCAGTTAAATGAATATACCCAACCCCCCTCATGTGTACTCATTTAGAATGAGGCCAGCTGATGGAAAAGATGTGGGGCTTGTTTAGATGGGCTTCATGGTTTCATACAGGTCAGTGGGCACAGTCATCAGAAAATATGACACACATTCAACAATCTATCCACATGTAAGGCATACAGCACAGGCATGGAGATACACAACTGTGACTCATGCAGGCTGATGAGTTCACATATGTGTACATGCTGAGATTCAAACTTTCAGGCAAATATTTTTCTCTCTCTTTCACTTTTTTCCTCCGTCCAGCTTGTTGAAATTGAATGAATGAATGACCCTGAGAGGCCTGTAAAAAAAGAAGCTCTGGCACAGTGTCAGGGCAGACCATTAGCCCGCTAACAGTGAGACCACAGCTTCATCCGACCGCTGTGTTTGTCCAGTGAAACCTGGTATGGCAGCTTCCTGTTCCTGACAGCCAGATGGGCTGCCAACACAAGCTGTGCTCTCTGGGAGGGTCAAGAGGGAGGAGGCAACGACAGTGATGCAGAGAGCAACTACATGAAACAGAAATAAAAGGTGATTTGCAGAGTACATGCATCTGCTATTTCTAGACCCAACATTCAAGAGAAGATGAAAAAACAGAGGGAGGACAAAAAAGAAGACACAGTCAGACTTTGTTTGTGTAATTCTAAAATGGTTTCTTATTTCCTGGGTATGCACAACAGCCAATCCTGTGACCTAGCATCACAGTAACACAAACTATAAATATTACTGTACCTATGCAGAGACACTAAGTGAGGAGATAATGTATCTAAATGGTTAATAGCATAATCATATTGCTGTGTCATGTGTGTATTGGCTTGAAAACAAAGCTTTTCAGCCTTCATATAAGAAAGAAAGAGGAGCTTCTTAACAGAGATGAAACACTGAGAACACAAAGCTTTAGTTATATCACTCAATGAATGACTGTGAGGAAATCATGCTCCCGTTGCTTTTCTTTGCTTTATTCTTCCATTTTCCTCATACCTTGCTTTGTTTTCCATGCTGTTAGACGGAGAGTGTGTGTTTGTATGTGTGTGTGTGTGTGTGTGTGAGAGAGAGAGAGAGAGAGAGAGAAAGAGAGAGAGAGAAAGAGACGCACATGCACACATCTGTCTGTGTATCTGTGTATGTGTGTGATGGGTCACATCTTCTAAAACTGACCTTGGGCCTGAGGTTACATTACTGCGTGCTCCAGTAGTTCATACGGACTGAAAAAAAATACAGCTTTGCTTGTACAACTGCGCGTGCGCACACATACACACACACGCTTTCCCTAAAGGAGAAGAGTGGTGGTGACAGTGCTGCTTCATACAAACCAGAGTGGTAAGAGAGAATCGCTGTTAAACAGCTGGTGTGTTTAGTCTGTAATGCAGCTAATCCATTTTAGCTGCCATTATCCAGCTACGTTCCAACAAATGGGAACTTATATTAAAGATGTAGCCTACAATTCTAATCCAAAACAGTTTTTGTCAAATTCACAAGCATTCATAAGTGAACTTTTGAGGTGCTCGTAGGCAGATTTCCTTACATTTGGACAGAGTCAGGCTACATGTTCCCCCCCTGCTTCCAGTCTTTATGCTAACCTAAAAGTCTGCAGGCTCTAGCTTCACCACTTGCGCAGTGGTGGAATTCAGTACAGTATCAATACAGAATCAACAACATTTCCCCTTTTGTATAACTTGTAAATTAGTAGTTGTGAATCGCAGGCAAACGTCAGCCTTATTCAAGAAGCCTGGTTACGACCATCCAAGGAGAACAAGTAGAAGTAATAAGCCTTATGTTGGTTTACTCTTATATAATCTTAGGTAAGATAATTTGTTGGATTTAAGCTTTGCTTTGACTATACTTCACATAACAAAATGTAAAGCTGCATTAATTGAGGGTTTTGGCCACAAGCTGAAAACACAACACTGCATACTACCACCTAAGATTTTATGGCTAACATGTTAGCAGACAGGGCAGCACGGTGGTGCAGTGATTGGGTTCGAACCCTCTGGCTGGCTGGGGCCTTTCTGTGTGGAGCTGCATGTTCTCCCTGTGCCTGCATAGGTTTTCTCTGGGTTCCACAGTCCAAAGACATGTAGGTTAGGTTAATTGGTGACTAACCCTTAACCCTAATCATTAAGTGTGAATGTGAGCATGAGTGGTTGTCTGTCTCTATATGTCGGCCCTCTGATTGACTGGCGACCTCTCCAGGGCGTATCCCGCCTCTTGCCCACTGCCAGCTGGGATCGGCTCCAGCCCCCTGTGACCCTTTAAGGATAAGCGGTACAGATAATGGATGGATAGATGGATGGATGTCAGCAAACAATTTCAAACGTCTAACACAGTTGGAGCAACATTAGCGATCATATGGAGTCATGTTTCTGGCCAGTGTTCAGTCTACTTTTAGCTCTGTTTACCTTAAAAGATAAAAGGGTCTGTAGAACTGAGGGAAACTACACGGTTGGGTGATAATTCTGTGTGAGTTCTTCACTACAAGCAACACCTTTCACATTACACATAATAATTTGTAATTTATCTACCACAGCTATCTAGAAGCAATCATTTTCTTCATTAGACAGGATTTTGGCATGGGCAAGGTCATATAAAACTAAAGAACCATGAAGCCCGAGCATTAGCTGAGCTGTGGATGATCATATCTTTGTTTAGTCCATAATACAGAGAGCTTTATGCAGCCCGGTCAGATCACCGTCAGATTATATTCTCATGAACTTGGAACAAAGCTTGAAGAGAGACTCTCCTCTCAACAGTCTTATTGCTGTCTTAAAGAGCAACTTGCTGGTTGAAATTTTGTACTAAATTTATGCTGAACCTTTCCTGAAAATGAAAAAGTTTTCAAATTGAAAAGTTAATGCAGGATTGTATATGTTTTACAAGACATATGGGCAAAAATTCAGAGGAAAAAGGAGCCGTTTGAGCAACGCTCCCAAAAAATGCTTTTTTTAAAAACATCATATTACTTAACAAAAGGGAGTCGGTGTCGGATCAACGTGCGGTAGTACAGTAGGTGGTAGTGAGTCTGAGCTGTTATAATTTAGAATATCAGTCTTTTTTTGGTAGTTTTACGTTGCATTTCATCATTTTTCATCCTGGTGAATTATTGTGTTTGTGCAGGTTGCACAAACTCAGGCCTGTCAGGACCTCCAGTCCACAGTTTTCAGGAAAAGCAGCGGCGTTAGCTCTCGTGCCCAGTGCGTGTTGTGCAGGTGAAGAGACGGACCTTACTGCTCTTCTGTAATGAGAAACGCGGACGTGTGCGGTGCTTATTTTAGACCGGAGGATTATATTCCCAGTGATATGACGGGATGTCAAAGCCAGGCCGGTGTGAGGCTGACAGCTGCTTTAGTTCCTTCAGTACACACAGCTGCTTCATCTGGTCCACAGTCATCAGCACCTTGGTCGACTGTGGGTTTTATTCTAATTGTATAGAAAATCGGATAATTGAAAGAACTCAATAGAGTAATAGATTATTTCTCTCTCTCTCCCCCCTCTGCCTCCCTCTGCCTCTCTCTCTCTCACCCCTGCAGTAAAGCACCGTTAAACGTAGTGTGGGATTATATACAGCACCGCCAGATATGACTGATACAAGCTGAAACTTGTGCATTAGGTTGTGTTGTGGGTAAGTATCAATACTCCTGCCAGTATTACACAACCAATACTAGTTTTGTTGTAGCCTGATATGTGATAGCAAACTTAACAATGTTGTGATGTGAACACAGTGTTAGTTATCGTTAGCTATCATTAGCTCTCGTTAGCCGGTCACTCGCCAACACACCAGCCCAGTTCTACACTGGTTCTCCTCGCACCACAACTCTATTTCTCTCCTCTGGCCGTTATTTCTTATAATCCTGGTCTGTTCCTGGTCTCTGGGACACCTAACAGTCTCATAATTATAAGGCTGTGGTCTGTCATATGTGTATGAATATACATTTCAACCTCTTCAGTGTCAAAACCAGCATTGGGATCCAGACTTCTTAATGTTAAACTGGAGCTAGCTTGGCCGATCTCCCTTTTGTTACTTCACGTCCAACATGTCTTTTTTGATGTGGAAGTAAAACTCTCACAGCGACTCCAGAAGTTACTGTAGTGTATACTGTATACTGTATATGTATAGTTTTTTGAAAATCTACTTGCTACATCATTTCCCTGCACACTGATTCACTGGAGTCTCCAACCTGCAGGTTGCTCTTTAAACAACATTGTCTGACTAAATATGAAGTTGGCATATAACAAAGCCAGTTTTGAGCTCCTCCCCTTTACTTCCTGCAGGCTGCAGTGTACACCAGTTTCACTCTGAACATCATTCTTAAAAGGGCATGTTATAGAGACTTGGCTTAAGCCCTGTCTGCGACGATTGTGATTGGTTTAAGAGATCTGAAACCCAGAAGGTTTTCTCCCCCTTTTTCCGCAGTAATCAATTCTGCCAGACATCTCTCTGCTCCGTGTTGTGGAGAAAAACTTTAAGCCTAGACATACACTAACCAACCTTGAGTGCTTGAACTCATGTGCCTCTAATCAATTATGAAAAATCCAGCGTACATAATCTATATGACGTTACACAAAGCGTGTAGTCACAAATATGATGTCACATTCTCCTCTTCTTCCCTTTGTGTCCAGACTGAAGCTGTAATAAAGATGACCTTTTGTATCCTCCCATCCTGTCTTTTCTTGGAGTTGGGCCTCACTAGACAACAATCACTGCCTTATTTGCTCTGTTTTATGGCTATGCATCACACTCCTTATTCCTCTGCTTGACAAAATTATCTTTCTTCACTTGTTTATCTCTCATTGTCCTTGGCTCCTCATCTAACTCACTTCTTTTTTTGCTTATTATACTTTAAGGAAAGTGCTAATAATGAAGCTGTCACTAGCAGCAAAATTGACAACAGTGTTGACAACAACAATAAATCCCTCTGTCTCTGTGTCTGTCGACATGTCATCCCCTGCCCCCATGTGAACAGTAGGCCTTCTGTGTCCGGTGGCTGCGAGTGAATAACAACAGTGCTGGGGGGTCAACATCAGACAGGCCACCATGGTTTGTGCAATAGGCCACACATGTCGTGGTGGTTGTTTTGTTTGGAGATTCACAGGTAATATTTTGCAATAAATTGTCCAATGTACTTGATATTGAATTCTAATCATCCATGAATGCATCTGCTTCTTGCTACTTTTCCAGTCTGGGTGGTGGCAGCAGACCAAGTTACCATTCAGACTGAAAAAAGCTCTGCATGAATAATTGCAAGGGACTGTGTTGTTGAGGGTGTGTTGCTTCAGGGTTTGGGTATCATCGGATAATCCGTAATTCCACTTGCTGTCTGTTCACCGTTCTGCTGTCTGTCCCAAATGAGAAATGAAAAAAGGAACTGCCTAACGTTTTTTGATTTTGGTTTTCTCATTTTTCGTTTGGAAACAAAAAATGAAAAAAACACGCGACTTCCGTTTTTAGTTTAGTTTAGTTAACGAAATAACAAATTGGCTGAACGTATACGGACCTCTTCATTCTTCAATTCAAAAAGGAACAATGATAAAAGGAATTGCCAAAACGGGCCATTTTTGAAGGTTTTTTTGTTTTTTGATTCTGACACCAAAAACGTTTCTTCCATTTATGGTTTTGAAACAAACAACAGATTTATTATTGTTTTCGTTTTTTAATTTGAAATGAATTACAGATTATTCGATGATACCCAGACTCTTCAGGTGAGATAATGAAAACCAGTTTGAGTAAAGATCTATGAGTTTAAAGGCTTATCAGATGCCAAAACACTGCATATTGCTTTATAATATTATGATGAAGAATTTCACTGCTATGGTTATCACAGCGGCAAGCATTTTAGCTTTTGTTGCAATGATCTTGAGGTAAACAGTAGAATGCAGCCTTCATGTTACAAAGTAATCTAACAGGAATGTGCACTTACACATCTGTGATTGGCCAACGCAGTGTGATACTGGATAATGTCTCACTGCGTACGACCCTGTGAAATCCTTCTCCTTAGCCACGTCCTCCAGCTCTTCCTATGTAAGCCTCCAGCATATTCTGGGTCTGAGCTGGGGGCTCCTCCTCGTTGGATGTGCCTGGAATACTTTGGCACAGAGGCATCCAGGAGGCATCCTAATCAGATGCCCAAACCAAAGCATCCCTGACCACCACTGCCTGCAGCTACCAAGGACACTCTCCAAACCTTGGCTGTGCATACAGATTCTGTCAATTAGAAACTGGAAACTGAAATGGTGACAAAGCACAAACCTGCCGAAGCCCAACACCCACTGAGAATGTGCTTGACTTCCAGCTGAGAATACGGACATACAGACGGGTGACAAGTTAAAGGAAAAACCAACATAAAGTGTCTTAGTAAGGCGTTGGGCCACCACGAGCCTCCAGAACAGCTACTGGAGGGATGAACACCATTCTTCCAAAAGATAGTCCCTCATTTGGTGTTTTGATGATGGTGGTGGAGAGCGCTGTCTAACACGTCGGTCCAAAATCTCCCATAGGTGTTCAATTGGGTTGAGATCTGGTGACTGTGAAGGCCATAGCATATGATTCACATCATTTTCATACTCATCAAACCATTCAGGGACCCCTCGTGCCCTGTGGATGGGGGCACTGTCATCCTGGAAGAGACCACTCCCATCAGGATAGAAATGTTTCATCATAGGATAAAGGTGATCACTCAGAACAACCTTCTATTGATTTGCAGTGACCCTTCCCTCAAGTGGACCCAAACCATGTCAGCATAACAGAGCCACAGGATCCCCTCACTGTAGGGGTCAAGCATTCAGGTTTTTCCTTTAATTTGTCTCCCGTCTGTATATCACAATGATCAGATCACTCCCAAAAGAGTTGTGATGGGGTGCTGGGGACTCCCACAAGATATCCTGATATCCTATATTCATAAACCTGCATACCCACAAAGTACATGTAGAGTGGCATTCTACCCAAAGGTCTAAAATCAACACAAATTTAGATATACTGTATACATATACAGAGTTACAGAGACAAAATTTAAATGGTGTCTGCGGCCCTGTAATATGTCTGTTTGGAAGGTAGAAGTAAGAAGTAGAGGTGGGTAAGACAGAAGTGCAAGTGGGTAGTTGAGCAGCAATAGTCATCATGGCTGAAAAGACAAGAACGTCAAAAAATCTGAAAGTCATGTGGAAAGAAGAAGAGTCAGGAGATATAAAGAGAAAGAGAGTGGGAGGATTTTTCTTTTTGGAGGAGAGAGTAGCAACACAGAGAGGGTCAGTCTAATGGACGTATGTTTGTTGTGACTGAAAGCACAAAATTACTCCAGCGAGGCTGAAAGGGTACACTGTAAAATTAGATTGGGGAACTTCTTGCTGACAGGAAAAAAAATTAAGTTCAGCCAGAGCTTTCTGAACTGCAATTTACAAAAATCTGCAAATGTCCAAATCTTATTCAATCATTCATCTTGTTCATCTGTGTTTGTGGACAACTGTGCACAACTCTTGATGTTATATCTGTGGATGAGACAGTCCCGGATGGATCTCAAAGAAAAGCTCAGGGAAGCTCTGCTCTTTAGCGGAGATGGGGAAGTTGACAAGACATACATTTGCCAAAAAAAACAGTTAGTCCTCATACTTATAGTCTTTTCTCTTGTAAATGTAAAAATTATTGATTGAAAACACAATAAAGAATAAATCTTACCTTTGTGTCATTTGTCCAAGTCTGTTTTCAAGTCTTTTTCACCTCATTTTCATACACACTTTGACAAGCAACACAAAGGTGAAATTTACCTAATTACAAGTGTTTACAAACAATATTTTTCAGTTTTACAAGAGAAAAGACTTCATGGATGGAGACTGACTGGTTGTACATCTGGTTAACCTACCTCTGCTAAAGAGCAGCGCACAGCTGCTTCGCTGAGCTTTTCTATGGGAACCATCCCGGACTGTCTCCCATGCAGTGGATGGCACAGTCCCAAACTGGGTTAGTAATGTATACAGCAGGGCTGTGTATCTATCACTCTGAGGCAATTTGATACGCAAATCTAGATACATGGTCACGATACAAAAACAATACAGTTAAATATATTTTAAGAAAAAGCTGATACAAATATGCTGCAATTTAATACCAATTCAGCTCAACTTTGATTTGACTTGATATTTCTACTTGGCAATAAATGAAAATGTATCACTTTTGAGTAGCAGTAACAAAAACCTAAATTATAAATATGGACAGTGATTCAGTGATTCACCTTTTAGCTAGTCCGTAAAGAGGATACATTTTTACTAAAATGCTTGCATGACCTTGTTAATAAAACAGCTCTAGGCTTCAATTATTGTCTTAGACTGGTTGGAGTTTGGGCTTTGGAAGTAGTATTAGCAGCTACCTGCCTTGGATTGATTGTTCCTGCCAGCAACATTACCATTAGCAATCACCTCGGCCTCTTAAATTAGTAGCAGGGTTTGTGGTTGTTTTGCAGTGCAATGTGCACAGTAGAACAGGTCATTTCTTTCAGTGTTGGAATTTCAGTAGGTGGGTGGCTAGAATTTAGTATGTGATTAGGGAATGTATCTAGTGAGCAGAAGAGGCACTTTTGACAAATTTCACACAGAATTAGGTTTGGATCTGTGGTTGTGTTTTGATGTAGACGTATTGTTTCTTCTTTACACCCTTAATGTGTTGCAAACTTGTACAGTACACCTGGGCAAGGTTTACTACATGAAGCTAAGCCCTGCATGGTTGGTAGAACATTTCTTTGTGTCTTGGAGATGACTGGACTTTTACCAGTGAAGAACTCTGTACTATTACTGGCTTGTCTGGCTGCTGACACATTATGTCTTTATTTTCCAGTTCCATTAGTAATCATTAGGTCTTTCTTTGGATGGTTATTTACTTTAAGAAATGAGTGTTCAGAATTACTTCTTAATTGTTTGACTAAGCCGACAAAACAAACCATGACCATTTAATAGTGTAGATAAAAATCTTTTTCAGTTTAATGTCAGAAATGTGCATGAAGGTTTTAGACCTTTACATCTGTCAGATTGCTTTAGATCACATTATGTGTGTGATTATTCTGATGTGTTGGTTGTTGGGACTTTTCCCTCAGGTTTTGGCTTATGGTCCTGCTTCTGACAGGAGCAGCTCTGTGACTCACAGCTTACCTCACACCACTCGCACACAACACATTATACATTTCCCAAGGAGGTTTCTGCCTGTGTGCCAGCCAGTCTCTAATAAGCCATCACAGCTACAGCACTAGACTAGCAACTTGGTAGAAATTTATGTAAAGCACCCAAACACACCACTGAGCAGGACAGTTAAAAGTGAACACACTGGCTGCCCTCCTGCCCAAAGAAGCAAATCCTGGACTTCAGGGTGCCTAACCAATCATCAGACAGCTTCTCTCTGCCAGACAGTGCCTATCACAACATTTGTGTGTGTCCAGTGGTCCCTGAAAACAACATAATTCTATGTAAAGCATTGGCAGGGTGGATAATTTTAAATGAGCTGGATAGCTCAGCTGTGAAGAGCTTTTGAAGCATGTTGGGCGTGAGTGAGGAAAGCATGACCAGCAACACTTTAGGTCGTTTAGGTCTTTTTTTTTAGTAATTTAATGTGACCATGGCAGCAGCAGTATGTATGTGGTTGCTGCTCATGAACACAAAGACGGTATTCCACCATGTTCTGGGGCTACTTTAATATGCAAATAAGTATAGAAATGTGCCAACAAAGACAGGGAAGAAGTAGACTGCACGCTAGTAAATATGCATGTTAACAATGCACCATTACAGATCGATTTTATGAGAAAGGAAATACATTCACATTTTGAGTTTTGGTGAATAACACTGAATGTAAATATAACTTTTGTATGTTTCCAAGAGAACTCCGCAAGGTATAATGTAAGACTGAGGAGTGTATGCAATGTGTAAATTGTGTGCACATTCACTGGGAGCTGCAGTGGTTACTACTTTATCAGTGTATACTGTACTAGATCTCGCTTTACTGTGGGTTTATTTCAGTTTATTCAACTGTGCACTGACCTATTAGAAGTACTGTCCAATGAAAATAGAGCAATAATGTGATGATATAGCTAGTGTGCATTTTTTTGCAGTTAAACAGTAGTGTAAGAGTGGAAAGTAACGAGAACACACTGGGAACACGTTTCTCGGTACAACTGGCAATTTTGCATGTTGGCATTTCAAAATGGCAGCAATAAGAGGACAACTGCTTTACCTAGAAATTCTGTAACATTATTAACCTGTAAATAGCATACTCACGTTTGCCCACACAGCCAGTCTATTATCTCTTCACACAAAAACACTAAAGCAGTGACTGAGCCGACATATCCAATGTTGCTGATATTGTTTGAGAAACAGGCTCCACCACCAGATTACAGCCATCGTAGCATAATTAAGACAACTAGTAAGCAGCCATGGAGTCTCAGGTTACGGAGAAGATGGATCTATTTTCACAAAGGTTGCCTGCTTGCTGAAGCATTTACCTTTCAGTGTTTCATCACATTAACCAGTAGACTCAATGCTGTGTGAAACGCAAACTGCCTTCCATTTGGTGTGTTTGACCAAATGTTTGCATGTGTTTGTTCATGTATGAGATGTGTTTAGTGCTGGTGCCAGGGCTATTGTTGAATATGGTAGGTTCTATCTTCACATTATCATGGCTGAGTGGGCCCGGGGGCTGTGTGATGAATCAGGGACTCAATAATAAACTGCTTATGTAAACATCACCATTGTGTCTCAGCTGTAGCATGCTAAAGCAAACGATTGCTACTTTGGATTCAAAATTACAGTGACAACCATTCTCAGAGGCAGAAGGCTAACTGTTCAATAATGTAACTGTACTATTATCATGTGAGGCAGGTATATGAGCCCTGGCTCTGGAACAAAGCTGGCAAAGATCAACAGAATAAGAAGGACAGCAAGAATGTTTAGTAGCATATTACAGCACAACATATTATAGCTTTGAACTTGGGACCCTTCTATGATGACTTTAGGATAAATACAGTGTTCTGTATTTAACTTCAAACACTAGTGATGTAATACACACCTGAAATAAACACTGCTGCTTACTGTCACTCCTTTCTTGGTGTGTTCACATGGACATGAGTATCCCGGTTATGAGTGGGTTTTTGAAGTATTCCGTGTTTGTGTTTGTGCATGTAAACATATCCCATTTTCAGAAACCTGGATAAGCCCTTATACTCCGAAAGAAACTAGGATACTGTTGGTCGTGTATACATGTTATCCAGGTTTCTGACCGCTGCCGACTACCTGCGCAGGTGCAGCTCAAAGAGCTACTGCTCAAAATCTATAGTAATATAGCCCTACATTTTTCATCAGTTTTTTCAGCAATTTTGCCAGCTGACAAATGTCATTGGCAGATTTGCCAGCTCTAGCTAGCAAGTTAATAAATGTTAACTCTGTGAGCTGGTAATAAACTCCGTCGCCTGTTGACTCGTTCATACTTTATACACATCAGCATCATGATGTAGTTATTTCTACATCCTTTTGATCTTTTTAATGCAATTAAATCACAGCAAAAACGACCAGCACCCACCACAACACAGACTCCAACACAGACTCCAGGTAAGCTCAAAAAAAAAGTTTTATCTAGTGAAGCCCGTCAAAACATCAAAACAGGAATGTGGCCGACATCAGGGAAAAACTGGGGTGAACATATTTTGCTACAACATTAGCGCATCGATTCAGCAAAATGAGAGTTGCCATGGAAACTATCACGTCAATAATGAAGTGTGGCAACACATTTTATTTATAATATTCCGTTAATGTAGCTCTGCTGACGTTGCTGAGCCTCTCGGTGAAAGCTGGACAAACAGCGATTGATAAAGCTGACTAGCAAGCTGTCAACATGATGCCTGTCAATCACGTTCAGTCTCGTGTGTGTCACATCACTGTTTTGGCCGATGCCTAGGATGCTTGCTCGCACTGACTATAATTGACTTAATAGTCACTGGTGTCATTGTTAGCAAGCATTTTCTGAATATTACATGCAGAACTTTTAACAAACAGCCTATGTAATTACCAAATGTCATAGCTGCAACAAAATTACACTTAATTCAAAATAAACCTGCATACTGTAACACGATATCTCTAATAAGACATTCTGATGCTTTTGAAGACCCTAAAACGTAATTATAATCATGGCTTGACACATTAATTCAGACTTGGTGTGTTCAACATGCAACACTTTCAACAGAAGTGTAACTTCTCACTAACATGTTAAGACCCAGTTTTGTGATAGCACTACAGCAAAGCTGCAGTCTGAACTCTCCATGATTCAACAACACATGACAACAATATGGAAAAGGGAACCAGTTTTGTGCGTGTACAGTGCACACACACCAGACACCCAATTACACCCGCAGGCCCTTATACTGCAGGTAAACAGTGCTGTGTGTACAGCGGTTATGGATAGACTTCTGTATATTTGAGTGGCCCTTCCTACGTTACTTCTGTTCCAGTGTCCGTTTACATGTGAGTATTAATGCATGAGGCTTATCAGAGAGAAGAGAGATGGATGAGTGAGTGGGTTGGTGGGTGGGTGCAAGGGTTTCAGATGTCCTAAGATGTTCTTATTGCAGTAGTGGACACAAAACAGAAGCAACTGTTTTAGACATTTCAAATCAAGACAAAAAATAGTCTATTCAGGCATCTTCATCTATCCTCATACTGTGTGACACTGTTGTACTTACTGTACATAGTGTACTGTTATTATAAATGCGCTATATAAATAAACATGTTAACTACAGCATGACCTTGTATTTGCGATTCTGTTTTGTTTAGAACAATATGTGCTTTCACCCGTTAAAAGACAATAGTGTCACACAATTTATATCGGTTTGATATTGTGCGTTGCATTGTAACTTGTAACTAAACAGAGCACCATAAAGTTCAAACTCAAGACAGCTTCAGACCAAAACGAGAGTAAGGTAACCACCAATGAGGCCAATTAGACCCCCTGAGATGTCCAGTGAGCTAGTGGGTAATCCTGGAACAAATTTCATCCTCAAAGCACATGTTCAGCCTCATATCAGCAATATGTACCTCTGTCTCTGCCTCCCCTGACCTCTGACCCTTGCTGTAAGGTCGTTATGTCTAAATGAAAAATGTGAGTGTGTGTGGCTGCAGCAGAGCTACTTACAGAACAGCACAGGTCATCCACACACACGGGAGGGATGGAGGAGGGTAGCAGACTTCTGCCTCTCTGCTCAGGTTTCCCTTGCCTTCCCAGGTGTCACTCACACAGAGATAAATCCACAAGATGCAGGCAGCTCTATCACAGTGATGGACAGACGGTTCAGCAGGAAGACATGGAAAATGGACCGACCTGTCCACGAGTCTCTCTGACAGCTCACCCTTGCACCCTCCCTCTGTCCTCCAGACAGAGCACTGCGAGCCGCCTAACTGACCAGATAACAGGAAAGACTAAATGATACAGCGGAGACAGCTCGGGCGAGGAAAAATTGTTGCTCAGAAGGGTTTTATAATCAGCCAGCAGCTCCTCCCCCACCAGTCTCTGACTTTGGCCCTCCCTTGTTGGTATGGCAACGGCCAATCACCACTCAGCATAGCACAAGCTTCCTCCTCTCTGTCCTTCTCCTCCTCCTCTTCAGCCAGCCCTGTGTTGACAAGATTGTCACACACCAGTGAGAGCTATGAAAGCATGTGTGTATGTTTGTGTATGTGAAAGAATGTATATGTATATAAAAGTAAGAGTGTGTGTGTATAAGTCTGAACGCATGTACTGTGTGTGTGCGCGCATTTGTGCATTTAAGCATGCGTATCTGTGTGTCACTACTGATGTCTGCAAGTGTGTGCATTGTATATATGCATATACTGTGTGTGCGTGTGTGTGAATGTGTGAAGCCTATACACTTGTAACAGAGGGTGGATGCATGTACATATCTGTGTGTACTGTATGTGTGTGTTTATGCTTGCATGTGTATGTGTGAGTGTACTAGGGTATGTGTCAGTGTGTGTGTTTGTGTTTCTTTTATTAGCAGTACAGTATTTCTCCATCAGCTGTATATTTATTCCTTGTAGTTGTCCTATTAGCACAAATTAAGTGCAACAGGGTGAGCAGCTGCTGACAGCATGAAATACATATATATAAGTTGGAGAAGCAGTGTTAGACATGCAGCTAATTCATGACCCGCTGAACATTATGTTGTACAAAAGATCCTGGAATTCAAACTTAGAGGTGTTTTATCACATATATTTTGAGGCATGAGTATAACACACTGTACTTGTCTTTGTAACTCACACTTCTGGTGCAGAACACTTGCCATGTCGACCTTACATCTCCCAGACCAGACACTGTGTGATCTCCACCTCTGCTGACAGCGCTGTCAGTAGCACAGCAACTGAAGACAGGAATTTTAGCACTGAACTGGGAAAACTATTCATACTTTTTGTTTTGTTTGATTGTGTGACAATTTGAGCAATTTTCACTTTGCTTTGTTGCTGTGAGACAACAGCATAAGGTCTGAAGTTTGAGTGTCATGACTGAAACGTGAGAATTGGCGGGTAATGTATGGATAATTACCGTACACAAAGGAATAGCAGAGGTGTGCTTCATAAAGCATATCTGTTATGCTAGGCTTACTTCAGTTTTCAGTTTTATAAGGCAGGTGTAGTTTGGTTTTATTCCGTCATAAAACAACATACTTGGAAAAAAACACTTTATAATAAGGCCACCTTTATAGAGAGTTTATAAGTTGTACCTAACTCAATATTTATTAACATTTACTACTGACCTATTGATGGATTATTGTAAAAACCTCAGTGACGAATATATATCTGATAACTTTTGCTGATGGCTTATTAGAACGCAAGAAACCATGACCCTTTATAAATAACTTTATTAACATGTGTAACTGCAGAATTTATGGTTCATGCCTTTAATTAATAATGTTCTAACATTTATCACTGCAGGCTTATTGGCCTATTATAAAGTGAGGAACTCCTGAGCATTTAATAACAACTTGACTATTAGTGAGGGATTTGTTGTTTTGATGTTTATAAAGGGTGTCTTATGAAGAAGTGGTACCAAAAGTATAAATAATACACATTGCAAAGAAAACGTTTGACCCAAGTCACCATGGAAACTTGTCTTTCCAGACTAGCCTGGTCCCGGTAAGGCTAATTTTCATTTATACTTATGTCACAGGCACATGTTGTACTTGTTACTTTGGTGAGATTGACTGCTTCCTGCAGTTGCTTCTTGACGTTCAGTTACCAATCAATAGGACAAATGACAACCTGTGAACACAGGAACTGATTTATAGAGGGGTGTAGGACTTTACCTACACCCAACGATTAGCTACACCTGTTGTCGTAGCACCATTTGAAAACATTCAAAAGCCTTTATTGATCCTCTGGGGATCAATCTGGTTTGGAAATGCCTCGGGATCCCTCAGGAGGAGCTGGAAAACAGGGCTGGGGAGAGGAACATCTGGACTACCTTACTTGGCCTGTTGCCACCACAACCCGGCCCTGGATAAGCGGCAGAAAACGGATGGATGGATGGACTTTGGTGATCATCTGAATTTTCCTCTAGAACCACTATTAGGTCAAAGTTTCCACTTATCCAGTGAAATATCTACTGGAAGGACTGGCACACAGTTTGGTGAAATTTGGTTTGGTTTCTGACTTTATACCTGCAAAACTAATGGCATTCCCATCAGCCTCAGCTTTGTGTTTAGTGCTACATCACAAATGTTCACATTCTAACACGCTAAACTAACATAGTGAACATGGTAACATTATACCTGTTAAGCATTAACATGCTAGCATTATCGCTGTAAGTGTGTTAGCATGCTGATGTGAGCATTTAACCTCACAGAGCTGCTAGCATGGCTGCAGACTCATAGTCTCTCTCACAGTTTAGTGTAGGGGTGGTGGTTCTTTCATGTTTTGATCCATAAGCTTGAATAAAAACTGTGCCTAGCAGATGTTGTATTACAAATGTCATAAACTCAGTCATGACCTGCAATTTTCAGTTTTCTTCTATAGTACTAAGAATTAGCACCAGTAAGCCACATTTTATTGAGGATTGTAGAAATAGTTTTAACTCTAATAGTGCCCTTTTTATCTTGAACGTGGCTGCACTCATCTAAAATCTGACAGTATCAGAATGATTCACATGTAAACTCTTCTTCACCTCCTATACTGGGCTCAGTGGGAAACTAACGCCCAACCCTAAAAAAAAGCTCTCTTTTTCAGACCTCTCCTTCTCTGTCACAAAGACATACATACAGAAGTTATTCAACCCCCCACTCCCTCAAGTTACAGTTAAAAGTAAGTCCTACAGTAGTGAGTCAACAGCTATCACAGTCCATTTGCAGACATTTCAAATATATTGGGTTATATAAAGAGTAGTTGTGTGCAAGTCACTTATTACTTATTAGGATTAATGTCAGAAATAACATGAGAACATGACACATTGTGCAGGAATTCAGGCCCCCATGTGTTTTTATACAGTACACAAACACAAATGTGAAACTGTGTGAGTTTGCCTGGCCACAGTTTATGCACACACTGCGAGGGTTGGTTCATTCATGCTTTGTGAGACCTGAGGTAAAAGACAATTCTCTGAAATGTGTTGCTGCAATAAAGTTTATTTAAGTAATCAAGATGCTGTCCTGAAGCCTCTGGTAATATATAGGTATTATGTGGAAAGTACAAAGGAGCACTCTCTTCACAGTGCAATCAACACCCTGCACTTTTCCACCCTTTCTGAGTGAATGTTCCAGTTCTCTCAGATCTGGAAGCAGGTGTGTGTTCTGCTCAACATTGCTTTTGAGTTGGATGCACATGTTATCTTGTACATAATGATTTGACATGTGTAGAATAAGACGGAACTAGTAGGGACAGGCATTGCTGTGGGGTGTGGCATTGGTCTATGTTCATCCCATTTTAAAAATAAACATTAAATATATAGACTAATGATCACCGTTTAAAGGTGTAGTCTGTAATTCTAATCCAAAACACTTTTTGTCAAATTCAGTGAATATCTCCTCACGGTCCGCTAGCTGTCCGTTCTGTGTGTGCGCTGAAAAAAAGTCCGGTGTCTGTACACAGCCCTGGCTCTGTAAACAGGAAACAAACAGAATGACGCGGACCGAGCCACCAACCTGTTCTCATACCCAGGTCGTGAAATACCGACGATTTGTCACAGCTTGTGCTTGTGCACAGTACAACACTAATGCTGTGCGTTACTCGCGCAAATTTGAAGGAAGACTGAAGGAAGGGGTGTATTTGTTTGGCTGTTGCATTCAAATATCAACAAGCTTTCTCCAGGATTGTAGACTACACCTTTAACCAGTTCCATTTTATGCTACTTTATACTCATCTGACAGCTTTAGTTACTTTTCAGATTAAGATTTTACATACAAAACATTGTTAAAAAATTAAAGCAGTGGTCCCCAATCTTTTCGGCTTGTGGGAAATAGCACAGTTGGAAGGCTGGAAACCACTGGACTTAACTAACTATATATAAACTATTTAAAATAGCTCCACCTCGACCAGCTACACTAGTAAAATGCTGCATAGGAATCAATGCATCAGTATTAACCTAATCATGAAACAAGTACTTTTACTTTGGATGCTTTCAGTAAATTATGCTGTTAATACTTCTGTACTTTGACTTAGATAAGATTTTGAATACAGGACTTCTACTTGTAATTTCTATCTTCTATTTTTACAATATTGTATCGGTACTTTTACTTAAGTAAAGGCTCTAAGCCGTGTTTGAATTAAACCATGGCTTTTGGGGAGCCCTATTTTTTGGGAGTGGGGGGTGGGAGGGTTACTGTACACAAACACGCACCTACATTAATGCACCCGCCCTAAGTGCAAAAGTACACTATCAATACATTTAAATTCATACAGAGAACATTTAGTCTGGGACAACTAAGGAACAGAAAAAATATATATCTTCTACCACTGCTTTGAACTATAATATGTTGAATGGACAATGTGCTAATATTAAAACGGTTATCACCGTCCATGGTGCCATTCTGGTGCATTCACCTTGTATGATGATGTAACAGACAACAAATTGTCTCCCAAAGCAGGTCTCAATACAGTATTTCCGCATTGTCATCATGGAATGAGGAGAGAATCTTAAATTGGTGCATTTCCTCATTTATTTGGTTCGGCACTTTAACAAACAAAGAAGAATTGAACTTGCTATAAAATGTTAGAGCAAAACTCAACATACATTAAAGGTTTTCTGTGATTTTGGAGTGGTCTGGGTGCATACCTTTTAGTTTTCCCTTGGAATAAAGTGGTTTATATAATCTAACTAAACCGTTGGTTTGTTTACAACCTGTCCGATCAACTGACTGCTCGTGTTTGTTGTCCCAACAAATGTCTTTGTACAGCAATGTCACCTTGTTCCCAGATCTGAGCAATTAACTTGGTGAGTACAATATTAGCATAACCAATAGGAATGGCTGCAACACTGGAGACACTGGAACTGCTGCTTTTGAATCCTGATAAGCGGTTGTTATTGTTATTAATGTTACTGATAGTTTTATTATTTAGACCCAAGTGAAACTGGCAGTTTTTATGTGACCTGGAGGCAACATTATCCATCACCCAGAGGTGTGTGTAGCAATATATCTCCAACTTCTCAGATACCAGAAAAATAAACTCACAGAAATAGTTAGATAAGAGGACTAATTGAAGAAACAAATAGACTCCCCCTGTCATAAATAATGACAATAAACTCTGATATCATGATGACACAATCTTAAGTCATATCATTAGAGTGAAATATTTCACATTACAGAATATATATAATATATATAGAATATACTGTAGCAAGTATTGAAAATACTGTAATAATTACACACACACATTCATGTACAAGCACACACAGAGACACACACACACATACAACTTGATACACAACAATGAACAGGGTGCAGCCAGAACATTCTTTAGTGCGATTAGATTGCCCTTGTCCTTCAGTACAGGGTAAGTCTCTCTCTCTCTCTCTCTCACTCACACACACACACACACACTCACACACAGAGGACATAGTGTAAAAGCATACAGCATTACAGAAAATTAAAATCTATCCTGGGGAGCTGCTGGCACTAAGGAGGCTGTTTCATATTTTGTGAGCAAACATGGAGCTCTCTCTCTCTCTCTCTCTCTTTACTTCTCTAATTCCTTTTCCTTCTGCCCAAGGCTGGTTGAACCCTCACAGGTGCAGGCATTGAGGTAATAAACATCATTTCATCTATGCTGTTTTACCAATACACTGACTGTACAACAAATCAGAAAAGCTTTATTGATAAAGCGACCTACAGTGTCAAATGGAAACCGAAAACATTGGAAATGAAATACTGAAGCTGGAGTCCATAATTGCGCTCTGTTGAAAAATCTCTGCCACAGATCCAACTAATTAGTGTTTATTGCAAAATGAGACAAATGACCCAAGGACATTTTTACTGAAATATAGCAGGTAACTAACATCCTAATATTGGAGAATTGTATGCCTCAGATATATTGTGAAATGAACATATGGCAATGATTCTTTTCTGCATGTAGTAATTGGTGTGTTCCTCTTTCACTGTATGACTATATATGGCTATAATCAATATTTAACAATGGATCACTCCCTGCTGTGGTCAAGAAGAAGATACTGGATACACCAGACCAGCACTGAGAGGCTCAGGAAGAGCTTCTACCCTCAGACCACTAGGATCCTAAATGAGGACACTGACTAAGGAATGTACTAAGACTATTTTTACTTACTTTATTATTCAAAGTCACTACTATAGTTAACATTATTATTTATTACTTATTTCTATTCTTTATTCTTGTTCTATTTTACACTTATTTCTTACTGCATAATTAAAGGAGCTAACGGTGACACATTTCACTATGATTATACCCTGTATGATTATATGTGACAAAACTTGTACTTGAACTTTACTTATATGTGAAAGGGGTCAGTCGTAGTGACAAACCCACATAATTATTATCACCTCACTCAGCTCCAGTGTTTATTGTCTTTCAGCTTATTGTTTTGGTTTTCTGGCTTGCAACTTTGCAGCAAGCAGCTATGTTCAGTGAAAAAGCTCTGATAAGCCCCTCTTCCTGCCCAGCACCAAATGGAAGACAGACAAAGTTAGGCAACTAGCTAGTGAACATAGTGGAGAATCTAGCAGCTAGTGAGCCTGATATTCCCCTCAAGTGTTTGTGAAGAGCAAAACAGCACTAAAAGAAGAGTGAGTACATTATACAAGTACAAATGACTGCTAATGTTGCTCCTTAACTGCTGGATGTGTAAATAGGGAGCTGTTTGCTAACAAATTTGCCATATCAACTTAAACGTGGATGTTAAGAGTTGTGTTTACAGCTTCCCCTGCTCCCAAGTGGCCAAAAACAATCAGTTATAGCAGGTTTAGATAAATGTATTCCATTTCCAACTTAATTTGTCACTCATATTTCCGGCTTTTTCAGCAGTTTCATGTGGAATTTCCAAGAGGAAAAGCAATTTTTTCCCTAAATGTAGCTTATCAGCATCTGGTCAGACAACATATGAGTCACAAGGAAATTCTGTGTCACTGTCTGACTGGAACAATGTGTATGAGGCAGCTAACTGTTAGCAGTTAGCCTACCGCTGATGTCAGTGACTCCAATGTTAATACAGTGAGAGCAGCTGTGTAACCAAGGTAGGCTGCAGAGGCAAGGAGGGCGGCTCCTCACCAACTGTGAGGAAACATATCGAACAACGAAAACAGAGCAACATCAGCAAGTTTTATTATCTAGTCTGGGTCAATAAACAGTGTTTATGATATTAGCTATCTAAGCTTGCTACATTAATTGTATCAAATTACTACACTCTTAAAAATAAAGGTGCTAACTAGAACCATACAGGGTTCTTGTCCCCATAGGTTCCTGGTGGAACCTTTTATAAAGGTTCCACCAGGAACCCTTTCAGAGAGTTCTACCCTGAACCCAACATAAAGGGTTACACTTAGAACCATCTGTGAAAGGTTCTGCCCAGAACCCCCTATGAGAGGTTCTACAGAGAACCCTTCTATGGTGTAATTGTTCCACCCAGAACCCTCTATGGGGTTCTATGCAGAACCTTTCAACCTTCTAATGGTGCTAACAAGAACCCACCCAAGGGGTTCTACCGAGAACCCTTTTATATTCCAAGGGTTTCACCTATAACCCTCTTGTCTTCTGAGGGTTCTATGAAGAACCATGTTGTATTCTACAGATGAGGCAAAATATTGTTGAATCCCATATATTGTATATTGTGGTCATTCATAGTTTGAACACTCTGTTACAACTACCAGTATTTAAATTGAGGAAACATTCAAACAATTTTTAATGAGTAAAACATTTATTCAAAAATCTTGAAACAATGTTGGATAAGGAGGGGAGACTCTCTGAGGAAATGCCAACAGAACAGGAGAGGCTGTGTAGGTCCCGGGGGAACAGTAACATGACAGATAGGACACAAGCCAGGCCCATCAGGCTGTCCTCAGCAGGCGAATTCATGTAATCTCCAGCAATGGTGACACAGCAGAGAGGGAAGAGAAAAAAGACAGTAGCATCATGCCAAGGTCCACTCACTACACCAGATGAATCATAAGCCATCTACAAACAACAAAGTGATGCAGGGTCCAACGACAGCAGTAGGAGTATGGGCACATAATAATGGTGACAGTGGAAAAGATTGAATAAGCCTGTCCTCTAACTCCTATATTGAGAGCCTCCACTGGCACACCTCATTGTTTGTCCAGGCTGTATAGTTCATTTCAACAAAAAAGCAAGAAACAAATGCTAGCATTAAAATAGTCCACCTTCCACCATAAAAGTTTTAACCTTAGCTAGACTCAAGCTTGCTGAAATAAGATAGCAAATTTAGCTTACCTTGATTCTCTGAAGTTTCTGATCTTCTGTCACTTCAATCCAGCTTCTAGTATCAATTCATACACAGATAGACAGGTGATCACACTTATAGACAGGTGATCACACAACAGAGTGAAGGGGTGTGAACAAACTCGCAATCAAGGGTGGGTACTCTAATTGTAGAGACACCACAGTAATCACTATTGATATGTCACACCTGTTTTGTAGAAGAGGACGTGTGACAACCTGAATGTTGCTCTTAGAAACACTCTCTGTTGGGGTGAGTTATTAGTGTAGTGGTTAAGACATATGTCACTAAGCCTGCATGCTTTTGTGGTGGGGTTATAGTTACTATGGTGAAGACGCCAGCTGACGTGGCAAAATTCAATATTCAATATATTCAATTCAATATATTATATTGTACTTGGATTGGCGGCTGCATTTGGCAACAAAATACTGCAGCGACGGCCCACATTTCTCATCATGCCTAGTGCTGGACTGAGTAGTTTGTTTAGTTTGCTGTTTTATGTTCCAAAATGCAAATGTTACTTTTTGTTTTGTAGTGTTTGTAATGTGTCTGTTCAGAACATGGTGGTTTATGTTGGTAATTGTCATTTTTGTGCTGGTTTATAGTTGTAAGGTTAGTGAGGTGGCCGTTACATGTCTTGACACCAGCTGTAGTTTGCTGCTATGACCTGATATCTTATCCCCTGTGTTGAATGACATTCAATGGTTGACCCCTCACAGAGGTGCTTTCTACGTCACATTCTGCGCTGCCTGCCACAATACTGCAACATAGTTGAGTTACATTTTCAGTATAATTTGAGAAATACTCAGTTGCTTATTAGAGCAGGTGAGTAAATGAAACTTCAGTAAATTAAGTTGCCTTTACTTTAGTGGAGTGGGCAGACCATTTGTTATTACAAAAGATTTTAAGTTAAATCAACTTGGCATTTAGTGTAACAAGTCCAGCCCTTCAAGGATTAAGTTAAATTCACTCAAGTTTTCATTACACATTATTTAACAACAATCGTTGAAGAACTCTTTCACTCTCTTTCTTCCAAAAAGGGTTCTTTGGATGAAAAGGGTTCTTAATGGAACCCTTAGTCTAACAACAAACCCTTGACGAACCCGTTCTTCAAAAAAGGGTTCTTCAGAAGCAAGGTTCTGGGTAGAACCTCAGCCCTTCAGGAAGAACCCTTTTGGAACCCTTATTTCTAAGAGTGTAATTATCTCCTCTATCTTAAGCCATAACCTGCTCTATTTAAGAGTAAGTGGACAGCTACCTGCAGTGTATGGTGCATGCAGGATCGGATGTAGCCAATAACAGTGGTGGCAGAGTTGCACCATGCTGCCACCCATTAAAAATACAGAACACTGACGTCACTGGGCAACAGACGAATCTGTAAATGCTCGCTGTCTAACATTTTAATTTTGACCATTTTAACCACCTTAATTTTAAATAATTATCACATGACACACTTTTTTAAGAATATAGACCATCTAACCTACTAATTTCATATTATTCTCTTGCAATATAAATATTTACAGCTGCTCTCATTACTGTCTAGTAGGCTATCTGTTTGAAAAAATCTGATTGACTCACTACTGCGACTTGAAAATCATTTCTTGCATTCTTTCACTTGTCCTGTTTAAAGAGCAACTTGCAGGTTGAATTTTTTACAAAATTTATAATTAACGTTTCCTGATAATGACCATTTGAAAAGTTAATGCAGGATTTTATATGTTTTACAAGACATAAGGGCAAAAATTCAGAGGAAAAAGTAGCCATTCAACGCTCCAAAAAACACTCTTTTTTCCAACATCGCGTCATATTACGTAACCAAACGGAGTCGGTGTCCCGGCTCAACATGCAGTAGTAGGTAGTAGTGAGTCTGAACGGTTGTAATTTAGTGAGTGTGTCTTTTTTCAGTAGTTTTGCGTTGCATTTCATCATTTTTCATCCTGGTGAATTATTGTGTTTGTGCAGGTTGTACAAACTCCAGCCTGTCAAGACATCCAGTTCACAGTTTTCAGGAGAGCTAGCTCTCGTGCCCGGTGCGTGTTGTGCAGGTGAAGAGACGGACTTTTGAGAAATGCAGTCGTGTGCTGCGCTCATTTTAGGCCAGAGGATTATGTTCCCGCTGATACGATGGAGTTCAGGATGGGATGTCAAAGCCAGACTGGTGTGTGGCTGACAGCAGGTGGTTCCTCCAGTACACACAACTGCTTCATCAGGTACATTGTCATCAGTACCTTGGTCCTAATGGTTCTATTTGTATAGAAAATCAGGTAATTGAAAGAACTCAACAGAGTAACAGATTATTTCTCTCTGTCTCCCCCCTCTCTCAGTCTGCCTCCCTCTGCCCCTCTATCTCTCTCACACCTGGTTCTCTCTCTCTCACCCCTGTGGTAAAGCACCGTAAATGTAGAAACTCTGGTTATTTCTTGTATTCCTGGTCTGTTCCTGGTCTCTGGGACACCTAGCAGACTCAAATTATAAGGCTGTGGTCCGTTATATATCGTTTGAATATACTTTTACAACCCCTTTAGTGTCAAAACTAGCACTAAAACTAGCAAAACTAGCACTGGGATCGACTTCTTAATGTTAAACTGGACCTAGCTTGGCAGCTCTCCCTTTTGTTATGTCATGTCAAATTTGTCTTTTTTAATGCAGAAGTAAAACTCTCTCACAACAACAACTCCAGAAGTTACTGTAGTGTATATACTATGTATGTATAGTTTTATGAAAATGTAGTTGATTTGATAAATTGATTCGCTGGTGTCTCCAACCTGCAAGTTGCTCTTCAAGCTATGCTAGGGGGGTGTACAGTATACTGCTGATGATTGCCTGGCAAATAAAATCTCTCTGTGTCGTTACTGTTGGCAGATATGACATCCTGATCAGCTTTATTTAAAAACAGGTCACAAATATATAGTTTAATTAAAATAACTAAATGAATAATTTCCTGGGCACTGTAGTTTTTAGCAAACATTACTCAAACAGGAGTAAATAGTACATTTGATGTACTTTTTCAGCCATGTCAGTTATTTAATTGACTTAAATACCACAATACAAACATATAAAATAACTCGCTACATGACACTACATGACACTACATGACAAAATAAAAACATCATTTGAGTTGTGCTTGAATGGTATGAGTCTGATGACATAACAGTACAGGTCTTTAATTCTGCATGTCAGTGCAACACAAGCACATGTGTTGTTCAGGTGGTTTGCAACTCCAAACTCTTCTGAGTTTAATACATAACTGCTTTAAACAGAGGATAAACAGTTTCATCTGGCTGATGCAGAGATCCTAATTCACTCCTTTGTTTCATCCAGACTTGATTATTGTAACCTTTGAAATGTGTTCAAATGGTTCAGAATGCAGCAGCTTGGACTGCAACTAAAACCAGAAAATGTGACCACATCACACCAATTTTAGCTTCCCTTCATTGGCTCCCTGTTCATGTCAGATCAGACTCTAAGGTGTTTCTCATGACATAAAATTGTAAATGGGCTCGCCCCTTTATACTTGTCTGATCTCCTTAGACCTTATATTCCATCCTAGGCCCTCCGCTCTCAGAATACAGGGCCCCTGTCTGTCCCCAGAGTTAAGAAGTCAGCTGGCTGCAGGGACCCCTTCTGTTGGGGCCTTTAAGTCATTAACCCTTATCCTTCTGGCTGGTCGGTCTCAGTCTCAATGAATCTCTTAACCCTAATACTGGATGTCTGTCCTTCAGACAAAAAAACAAACAAACTGTAAACTTTATGAGAGTCACTGCATTTCTCTAACCCTCTGTTGTTTCTGTTTTGGTTTCCCACAAGCAGTCAAGCTGTGTGCGTCAAGCTTTCTCTCTCTCTCTCCCCCTCTTCCTTTCTCATCTCTCTCTCTGCTTCATCCAGACGTTGATCTGGATCATCGTCTCCCAGGAGATTCCACCTATCCTCCTCTCTCCCTCTCTCCCAAGTTTGCATGTTGTTGTGTGTCTCTCTCCCTTCACGTGTTTGTTTGTCTCTCCTATCTGTGTGAAAGCTGCAGTCCTCTTTTGTATTTCTATGGCCTGTCCTCTTTCCAGGTCTCCATGGTAGAGAGGAGGTCATGTGGATCAGGTCCTACCTACCTGAGCTTTCTTCCATTTTTTCCTTGTTAAAGGTTTTTTGGGGGAGTTTTTCCTTATCTGAATCGAGGGTCTAAGGACAGAGGGTGTCCTCTAGAGGGTATGCTGTACAGACTGTAAAGCCCCTTGAGGCAAATTTGTGATTTGTGATATTGGGCCATGTAAATAAAATTGACTTGACTTGAAGGAACGTGTCACCCAGTGCAACAAGTGCAACACCAAACACACCCACGCACAGTAATGTACATAGCAGAAAATAGCAGAGGGTAAGAGCTGATGTCAGAAGGTCTTTCAATTATTAACAGCATAGAACAAGGTATTCCCATCACCTTGCTTCTGTATAGGCACAGTATGTGCCTTTTACGTTCATTTTATTTTATTACACAACCGTCTCTATGAGACTACAGAGAGAGCACACACATGGGTAGACATGCACATGTTACCCACCATCACATGAAGCTCACAGGCTGTCAGGATCACTGAGGTCGTCTCATTCAGCCAAATGAGATTTTCCCTGCAGGGAAACAGATGGGGGAGTTTCCCCTTTGGATTGAACAGCGCAGTGAGAGATGAAGAGCTGCAGAATAGCTCTGCTCTCAGCAGGAGAATAAATACACCTCCTCCTGCCTCTCAGTCCTGCTGAGACCTCTATTCTCTCTCAACAGCTGCACCACCTCCAATGCAGACAGCAGGGATATTTTCAGTAACAGTGGCTCTCCTCTGTATCTCTGGTATGTGCTTTGGCGCGAGATGAAATTAAAATGGCAATGGCGTACGTTAGTCTTTGAACGGTTGTGTATTCAGCTTCTGTATACTGCCATTGAAAACATTCTGTCTAACTGCCACCAGTGAGAGGTCACAATAAAATCATCCATGTGGGGGATTTTGAGCTCCTTGAGACTTGAGATGAGAATAAAGACAACAAATTATGCATATGTTCCTAGTGCTAACACTGAGCATAAACTATGCTGAGACCTTGCCTGACATAAAGAATACTTCAGTTAACATCAGAAGAAACTCTTGCATTTTTTATGAACCATAGTATTAAGCTTCAGGGAAAATGAGCAATGGTGCTACATCTATGATGCGACCATTTAAACCTTCATCTAGGAACTGATCACAAAAAGAGATACATCAGGATCTGTCTAATTCAGCTCAGTAGATGAAAATCATTGACTGATCTATCGCATTGTGTGTTTGCTTCACTGCAATAAATCACGAACACGATGCAATGTCAAGAAAACAGAAAACCTTTTGAGGTTTTACAAAGTAAAGACAAATAGCTCAGTCAGTCTCCATCAGGAGGGGATGTGTGAGAAAAAAATGAAATTAGAGTTGTCTGACAATCACCACATTGACATGTGTTTTACTCAATAGTCTTCATCATGTTTAAGTTTAAAGTTCGTAATGATCAGCTGGGCTTCAAGCTGGGCAGTTCCTTGTAGTTTAGTCAATGACTGTGATTAGAGTTATTTTTAACTTGCGTTAATTGATTTTTTTTAGTCATTAGGGGGCAGTGCAACAGTCTGCATATTATAAAGTTGATATGGTGAATGTGTTGCCTAATTACCCATCAAGCAGTCTGTGTGTTCCATTCATCTGGAGTTGCATGTATGGTCACCTTATGAATGTAAGTTCAATATTCATTCTCCTTTTAGCTCTGTTTTGGTTTCCACCAACACCCAAGAAAAATAGCTCCACTATGTTCACCAGCTAGTTGTCAACTGTGTCTGCTGCAGATGGAAACAAGTTTGAAGAGAGCTTTGAGACTGAACCTAAAGTAAAGTTGTGGCAATAAAACCAAAACAATAAGCTGAAAGACATTAAAACGTTCTGTAGAAGTGGGGGAACTGTAAAGTCAGGTGATAATTCTCTGTGGGTTTGTATCTGCACCTTTCACATCACTCAAAATACATAAAACCTATAAAAAATATTGATTAGTGCAGCTTTAAAGAAGAAACAACTCATGTTTGAAAGAGAGTTCTTTTATTATTATCACACACACAGTTAGGTGAAAAGTTTTAATTCATGTTGATAAGTGAGACTCCAGCCAACAAAGTAAAAATCATCTGGTTTGGAGATTGTTTGTGAAGAATGCAAATAATGTTAATTAATAATTAATTAATTTATTAATTAATTATTAATAATAATAACCTACATCATTGTACTGATCAAGGGTTCAAGGTTCAAGAGTTAATGTATTTGTCATTATACAACACAGGGTTGTGTAGCAAAATTCAACCTGTAGTCCATCATGCTACATACAAAAAACAAAAACAAAACAATAAATATTGATTATGGTGGAGTGTGGAGGATGAATTGAGAAGTCTCACAGCCTGAGGAAAGAAGCTGCTCTGGAGGGCTCAGCAGGGTGAACAGGCTGTGGCTGGAGTGGGTATTTTCTTTTAGTACCTTTTGGGCTCTGTGCAGGCACCTCACCTCATCGCTATCACTGGTGCTCAGTAGATGGGTAACAATGATGTTCTGGGCGGTTTTAATCACCAAAATCCCTCCTGTCCCGGGCCGTACACATCACAAGCCAATTTGTAATGTTTCCAGTCTTCTTAGGTTTCCTTAAGAAATACAACCGTTTCTGAGCTTTCTTAACCAGGGTGGAGGTTTGTGATATCCAAGACAGGTTCTCTGTGATGCTGATTCCCAGGAACCTAAAACTGTTCACCTGCTCCACCTCAGCTCCATTGATGTAGACAGGGGTGTGTGTCTTCATCTCATTTTTCCTAAAATCAGCTCCTTGGTTTTGTTGATGTTGAGCAGTAGATTGTTCTCTGTGCACCACTCTGCAAGATCTTTTTTAAAAATACTTTATTTACAGTTTTCAATTTGACAATCAATGACAATGACACAATATACTGAAAGGGCATACAAAACAATACAAAGAAAATACAACACAAAGTGGAACACAAACAGAACAAAACAAAAAGGCTGCCAGACAGTTTAGAAGGTTACATAAATCATAAGTCTAATAGTCGTAAAATGTTGTCACAATAGTAACATCTCGGGAGCAAGGTTAAGTAACATGGACAAAAGAATAGAGTTAAACACCACACCCGCTCATGTAGCCATGCAGGTCAGAGTCTCTATGGATGCGGGGTAGTATGACACTGTGCCAAGAAAGGTCCCCATATTCTCTCAAATCTATTCTCTGTATTGGTTTTATGCAGACGCAGTCTTTCCATTTGTATAATAGACAACGTCTCCTTGAGCCAATGCGCAAAGCAGGGTGGAGTGGTAGACTTCCAAGTCATGAGAATAAGTTTCTTAGCAACCACCATCCCTGTCGTACGGCAGCTAAAAAGTCTCTGTAGAGCATCCAAAGATGGCCAGGTCGTGGTTGGGCTGAATGTCTCTGGGACTGCAATTTTTGAGTGGCTCTCAAAAGCCTATTCCAAAGTTGTATAGTGTAGGGCAAAACCAGAAAAGATGTACTAGTGATCCTTCAGCAGAGCTACACTTGTCACATTCAGGAGACACTCATGAAAGATGCGGTTCACTCTTGTTTTTGAGTAATGCAATCTATGCATCACCTTGTACTGGATTAACCTGTAGCGTGAGTTAATAGAACAAGTATTAAAGGTATTAATAAGTCTTAGTATGAAGTATTAAAGCAATTCCCACACTTTTAAACTAGCTGCCTGGAATCTGGAGAGAGTGAGAGATTCTCAAGAAAAGGATGAGTGGTGGGGGTGAACTCAAAGTGTGGGCACTGTTCCTTAATGTAGTGTCTGACTTGAAGATATAGAAAAAAATGTGGATTTGGAGCATTGAACTTCGTACTTGTTTGAACAAATGATGCAAATTGGCCATCAAGGTACAGATCTAAAAAGGTTCTGATACCCCTCTCTTTGCAGACTGCAAACACCCCATTTAACTGTCCAGGCTTAAATGAGTGATTCTGGCATATGGGAGCATGTATGGAGACACTGGGAGTTTGGCAAGCCACTTTTATCTAATTCAATATTCGTAAAGAATTTTTTAAGGTAAAGTTTGGTTGAATTGACTTGTCTACCAAAGTAGAACTGGAAAACAAAAGAGCAGGAAGTGAGGAATTTTTAACAGCAGAGGCTTCTAGCTGTAGCCATGAAGGGTTCTTTTCAGTCTCTGCACCTCCGCATTTCCAGTAGGTAAGAGCCCTGGAAATCCCAGTAGTAGTGTTTGAAAATCGGCAGACCAAGACCACCCTTCTTTGTGTAGGTGGCCCCTGTGTGATTTGTAACCCCATATAAAGGGCAATACGATAGAATTGAGCTGCTTAAAAAAGGATGCATTTAAGTACACTACTCACAAAAAGTTAGGTATATTCGACTTTCAGGTGAAATTTATGGAAAATGTAAAAAGTTAATGGTACAGTGATATTATATCATGAAAGTAGGACATTTAAGTAGAAGCATGCAATGGTAATTTCTTCATCTCCAACAATTTATTGAAACAAAAGCTAACAACAGTAGTGGGTATACCACAACAAAAAATGTCAATGTCTCATGCTGTTCACAAGTCGACTTATTGTCTGCTGAGGCATGGCATTCCACTCTTCTTGAAGGGCTGCCCTCAGGTCATTGAGGTTCTGGGGTGCGGGGTTACGACCCTCTACACGACAACTCAGCTGATCCCATAGGTTTTCTATGGAGGTCTGGAGAAAGTGCAGGCCACTCCATTTGAGGTACCCCAGCCTCCAGCAGCCGTTCCCTGATGATGCGACCTCGATGAGCTGGAGCATTGTCGTCCATGAAGATGAAATCAGTCCTGTGTTGCTCATGCAGAGGCACAATGACNGCGTGACACTAGGGTGCCTCTCACCTCCCTTAAATGTGCCTGGAGTTGAGTGGCATTCACCATTCGGTTCCGCAGGGCACTGTTCACAATGAAGCGGTCATCAGCATGGGATGTGGCCAAAGGACGTCCACTTCTATGCCTTTCTGTGACTCTTCCAGTCTCTCTGTGTCTCTGTTGCAACCTGCTGATGACACTCTGTGACACTCTAAGCTCAGTGGCAACTTCCCTCTGAGAACATCCCGTTTGAAGCCTCGCAATGGCCAGATACTGTTGATCGATTGTTAGGTGTCGTCTTGGTCTCATGATGTCAAAATGTGAACACCATGATGAAGAGGACTGTTTAAATACAAATTGTCATTGAACCAGAACATTTAGTGGTCGATTCATGGATCAGACACTTGTGATTTTTGCGGTTAATCACCTTGTTAGAGAACAGCATGTTATGCAATAAGTACTGAAACACTGAACAGTTGGACATGTGCATTCAAAAGTTTAGAGAAGTTCAAATTAAGTTCACCTGTAAAGGTTATAGTGCATTTTAGGTGCATTCTGAAATTTCATCCGAAAGCCGAATATCCCTAACTTTTTGTGAGTAGTGTATATAGACAGGTTTTGGAGAGGATATAGAAACCTCGGTAGGCTCACTATTTTGATTGCATTTACCTGTCTAATCATGGATAAGGGCAATATCCTCCAGGACTCGATATTCACTCTGAGTTTTTCTACTGATTCTGTGAAGTTAAATCGGAAAGATGCTTTGGGTTCTTGGTCAGTTTAAGCCCCAGATAAGAGAAATAGTCCTTCACTACTCTAAAAGGCAATTTTCTCAGGAAGTCCTTAGTAAATTGATCCATAAAAGGAATGAATTCGCTCTTTCTCCAATTTATGGTATAACCAGAAATACTCCCAAATGAATTTATATATTCCAGTAGGATGGGAATAGAGACTGCTGAGTTGGCTAGAAAGACAATGAGGTCGTCCACATACAAAGTCTTGCGGGTCTCAATACTGCCCAATCTATCTGGCCTAGATAGCTAGATTTGATGTCTGGATGCCCCCTAATATGCTGATTGGCAGGGGCTCCAGTGCATTGTTAAACAGCAAGGGGGATAATGTGTCCCCTTGGGGAATGCCACATTGTAAGGAGAATGGGCTGGATCTATCCTCATTTGTGAGAATGAATGATTTTGGATAAGTATATAATATTTTGGCCCATTCTATGAATGTGTCGCCAAACCTCTTGAGTGTCGCAATTAGATAGGGCCACTCTATCATGTAAAGACAAAATTGCAGCTCCACTTTGCAAGATGTTTGATTTCCTCCCAATATGAATTCTCATCATTGTTTGAAATCTGGCCGATGATGGTATTATTGTTCGCAAACTTCACAACAGTGAGTTCTTTCCATGTCATGGATATACAGCATGAACAGGAGGGGGCTGAGCACACAGCCCTGGGGGGCTCCAGTGTCGAGCACTAGAGTGGAGGAGGTGTGACCTTTAATCCGAACTGTCTAGGGTCTGTTTGTGATGAAGTCCAATGTCACATATCCAATATCGTGGCGCATGTTCTTAGTACATGGCCAAGGATGTTATCAGGCCCAGCAGCTTTACTCATATCCACTCTCAGCAGGGTTCTTCTCACATCTGCTGTGGATCTCAGGATCTCTCCTGATGCCTCCGCTTTGCCTCCTTGATGCCAGCTTTCAGTCTCGCTCTGGTGGTGTTTTTGGCTCTGGATAGGGCCCTCACTTCTCCACTCATCCAGGCTTTCTGGTTGGGGAATGTTTTTATTGTCTTTGGTATCACCACATCATTAACACATTTGCTGATGTATGATGTCACTGATGATGTATATTCCTCAAGATTGATGTGATTCTCCTAGGTGGCGGCATCTCTGAACATGTGGCAGTCTGTGCACTCAAAACAGTACTGCAGAGTTGCTGTAGCTTCGTCTGTCCACACTTTGACTGTCTTTTCTGATGGTTTTACCCTTTTAATGGGAGTAAGGAGGTGGGAAATATTGTCTGACCAAAGCGGAGGCAGGGGAGGGCTGGACATGCTGGTGGAATTTCGGTAAAACTGTTCTGAGGTCTGTTTGATTAAAGAGGATAAACACTAATTGACAGTTAAAGCGAAAAGATGAGTTTTCCGCTTAGATTTAAAGGCCTGAACAGAGTCAGACTGTCTGATGTCAGCAGGAAGATTATTCCAGAGAAAAGGGGCACGATAGGAAAAGGCCCTGCAGCCAGCTGACTTCTTTTTAACTCTGAGGACACACAGGAGCCCAGTATTCTGAGCGTGGAGCGCATGGGTCGGGACATAAGGTTTAATGAGATCAGACAGATAAGAAGGGGCGAGCCCATTTATAATTTTATAAGTCACCAGAAGTATATTAAAGTGTGATCTGACATGGACAGGCAGTCATTGAAGGGAAGCCAAAACTGGTGTAATATGGTCAAATTTTCTAGTTTTAGTTAAGATCCTAGCTGCAGCATTCTGAACCATTTGAAGACTTTTAGTGCTTGTGCGTGGCAGACCAGATAATAAAATGTTACAGTAATCCAATCTGGATGAAAAAAAGTCACCAATTAGGATTTCTACCTCAGCCATGGATAGAAAGGATCTGATTTTAGCGATGTCGCGTAAGTGGAAAAAGGCAATCTTGGTGATTTCTTTAACATACTGATCAAAAGAGAGCGTAAGATTGAACGCAACACCGAGATTCTTGGCTGTTAAACTTTGGGAAATCACACAGTTGTCAAGAGTTACTGTTACCTGATCAAACTGGTGTCTGTGTCGAGCAGGGCCAATAACTAGCATCTCAGTTTTATCAGAATTTAGGAGCAGGAAATTACATGACATCCAGGATTTCATAGCGGATAAACAGGCCTCTAGATTTCTAATTTGAGCATCATCATCTGCCTTAACAGGCACATATAGGTGAGTAGCATAGCGTAGCAGTGGAAATTTATTCCAAAAGTGCATACAATTTTGCAGAGAGGTGAGATATATAAAGACAAAAGTAAAGGGCCAAGAACAGAGCCCTGAGGTACTCCATATTTCACATCAGAAAACTGTGACGTAACATTATTATAAGAAACACACTGTATTCTTTCTGATAGATTTAACCATGCGAGAGCCAGGCCAGAGACGCCAACTTGGTTTTTGAGATGGTCTAGGAGTAGGCTATGCTGTGATCAATAGTATCAAAGGCCGCACTGAGATCAAGTAATAAAAGCACAGAGGTGGAATTAGAATCCATGGTAAGCAAAATGTCATTTACCACTTTGGTAAGTGGAGTTTCAGTGGAAAGACAGGCCCTAAAAGATGATTGAAAAGGTCCAAAAAGATTACTGTTAGTTATGTAGGCCGAAAGTTGCTGAGACGCATCTCTTTCTAATACTTTTGAAAAGAATGAAAGATTTGAGACTGGTCTATAATTATTCAAAGACCCTGGATCAAGGTGTGGTTTAGGTAAAGGTTTAACCACAGCAGTCTTAAAGCTAGTTGGGACATTGCCAGTTCTTAATGATAAATTAACAATATTCAGCATTGTAGGTCCAAGAGATGGCCAGAGATCCTTAAAAAGTTTAGCTGGTGGGGGGTTGAGGAGACAGGTGGTTGGTTCTGAAGCTGAGACCAGTTTAGACAATGTCTCAAGAGAGATAGGCTCAAAAAGAAATCTAAGATTTTGGAGAGGATATAGAAACCTCATTTTTGTTACACTGTAGAGTAACCAAGCTCAACTGTAACAAAATTATATTGTTGGCAACTGACAACATAACTAAACATGCAAGCTAGCTAAAGTTACATTGTTAACTTGCCATGGATCGCTGGTGTAGTTTGTCCACTTTGGATGGAGATAAAAGGTCGGTGGATTGGAAAGAAATGCCAGGACACAGAGGGTTCCCTGGCTGCTCAAACATAAATCCCCATAGGCTCTCTTTCTTTCTTTCACCGGCATCTTTATGTTTTTTTGCGCTTTCGCTGAATGACAGCGTTGCGTACTTCTGACTGTTCTCGTCCGGGCAGATGATAAATGATTCAAGCTTCAGTTGGTGGTTGCCCTCTACGTCCCATATGCAGCTGCACATCACACCAGACTTTGTTGACAAGACCCTCAGGTGTATTTGGATTCAGTGCCTGAGAGTGCTTGATGTTCTGATAGTCTGCCTCAGTTAAACTCGGGATCTTTCAACAGACACCAGGATCGGCTCATGGGTGGATCATTGACGTCATTGATTGATTGGTGTCATCATTATTAAGCCCGGCATGTAGGCCAACATAACTGCTGAAACCATAGGGCTTACCTTTCCCGTTTTTCGCAGTGGCATAAAACTGAAGGAGAGCATGGTTTAGCTCCATGTTGATGATTGTTTTAAAATCAAACAGTCAGATATTTCTTAGCACACCCGGTCTTAAAACAGTGAACTGCCCACATAGTCTGTTTAATGGTCCTGGCTTAATTTCTTGACTTTTCCAGTTCTTCAATTTCTCCCTCATTAATTCAAGTCTCCTTTCTTTTTTATCTCCCTCCTCTATCCTGTAAACCTCTTACAAACACTCATCCAGGCTTAGCCCACCCATAAAATCAAAATTCACAATAAAAACTGACATATTGAAACAATTTGTTTGGCGCATTAATACTGACGTAATGTGGTCACAGGTGTGTGTTTATAAAGTATTTTACAATGGGTTTGAACACGGCTCAGCCAATCATAATCAAGGACCAGAACTATCCGTTTTATAATGGTCATTCTACAACACAGGGTTGCAGAATGGAATGCAAGTTGTAGTCCCTTTATGCTACACAAGAAAGACTAAACTAAAAAGAAAACAAAATTGATGCTCAAGAAGGGGTTAGGCAAGTAGTCAGTTACTAAATAGCTGAGCCCACTAGTTAATGCTTCTGTCTGAGATGATGAGAAAATGTTACAGACATGATTACTTTTGTTGGTTAAGGTATGTCTTTATTATTCACTGTTTTTTATTGCTATAAAGTCTTGTAATCTGTGTCATTTTACAGTTGGGCCAATACAAGATTTTGTATTACTGGTCACAATATCACCTTCCTCATCATTTCAAATTTTGCTCTTGTTCATTCAACCTAAAATGAATTGTAATCACCTTGTAATTGGGCGTCCGTGTGTGTGTGTGTTTGTGTAAAAGCCCATCATTGACAGTCAATTTTCATCATGAATAATGCATTCAGAGACAAAAGAAGAATGAGTGTTGGGGCTCAGAGATATGGCTGCAAAAAGAGAAAGAACAAAGAGCTGTTAACCAATAGCTAAAACATGGCCAGTGGCTTGGATTCACTACACAGTGAATGATATGTTAACAGTTCAATTGCATGGGGTTTGTGAGCAGATGATACTTAAGAAGCTGTTTGATTGCAGTGCTATCTGCTCCAGTGGATTCCAGACAGACTGACACATAAGCAAAAAGAGAAAGGAAGATGGATAGATAGAGACAACAATACCACACAGCAAGCCAACATGGAACACAAAAATGTGTTTTTCTCACTGATTATCATGCACTCATGTACTATACTCACTAAGTTGTGTTGTAGTTTAATGAGTTCTTGAAATGTGGTCATCACACTAGACAACATGAAGCTAAAAAGCTGCTGCTGAAAATCATATTTGGGGATTTTACTCTGACAGCAGGATGTTGTCATTCAGCTCCGTGAGGTGGAAAAAACAGACAGACATCTCGGTGGGAAGCCAGCCGGAAAGTCTGACAGACAGACAGCCAGACAGACTCGCAAGGTGGGTCCTAGTACAGAAGTCAACCAGAAAGACAGTGAGGTGAGGCAGGGTGAGGCCAGTCAGGCAGCAGAGGAGTTTTCTCTCTCAGTACAACAATCTGTAATTACAGTTACGAGTGAATTTAGTTTATTATAGAACTTTTCCCTTCCCTCTCTTAGACAGCACATGAAGTAGCGATGATTATTTCTGCCCAAAATGCCAGAGACACACGTGCACACAATACTCCTCTGCAATGCTAGAAATTGCACTGCATATATTGTTGAGGTGGCTGCTGGGCGCTGTTAGCGGCTACTAGAGGCTGCAATGTTCATTACAGCAAACAATTCAGCATACAATTTTGGTTATTAGACGGTTACTGATGTTAAAGTTTTTTTAAGTCTTGGGTTGTGCCGAAGATGACTGTGCCCTCTAAATTTCATGGCGATCTGCAGAGGAATTTTTAGTGTGTAGAAGAAGTCGACCTTTCTTCATTAGCAATCAGGAGCCATTAACATATTTTCCATATTCCTTGTCCATGTGGTTATCAGCTCTAGAAAGCCTGTTCTGTTCTGGTATGAACTGTGATGATGATTTCAACTGTAAATTAGCAAGCTACGTATTGTGACTGACTAGTGCTAGTATGTTCTTGGCTGGCTAGTGTGTTAGTGTGCCAATGCACAGATTCATTTTGCTGTTTCTGGTGTGATTGTGCCTTAACATCTGAAACTGTCTGTTGTCTAAAAAACGATTGTGCCATTCAGTCCTCCTTGTTTTGGCTGGACTAGACATTTGCCGGGGCTCGTCTTGTCACAATCGGCTTCTCTGTCCCTCCCTCCAGCCACATCCCCACTCCTCCAAACCTGTTCATGGCCATTTTCTACCTGTCCACCAGATGCCCTCTGACTTTTTCTCCTGTCTTCCTCCCACATCCAGCCACCCCCTCCTGCCCTGCAGTCACCTGAGCCTCCCCCCCTTTCTCCCCACCTGCATCTCATTTCTTCATCAGCCCTGCAGCATATATACCAGCCCCTTTTCCCCAGTTAGTTGTCAGATTGTTGCAGTTTATTTGTTGCCATGTTTCTGCTTTCGTGCCACCTGCACCTACCTACCTGCCTGCTTACCTGCACATACTGTCCACCTGTAAGCTTATTTGAATCTTCAACTGGTTAATCAATTAAATCACTGAAATGTCTGTATCTGACTCAACTATCTGCATTTGGGTCCTTCTCCTGTTGCCTCACACTCACCTGCCTGACACCTCTCACTGTCAATTGTAATAAGTTGACTACTTAAAAAAAAGTCAGGAAACCAATTACCTCAAAATTTCCAAGTACAGTATATCATTAATTTAAGTTGTTAAAGCTGAAAAGAACTGTATTTAGGCAACTCAGACAACTTAAGAGTTATGTTAAGTAAGGAGGACAAGTCTAAGCAATCACATTACTAGGAAAATATCAGGAAACTGATTGCCTTAACATTTTTAAGTAAGCTGAAATAAAGTGTAAGCTTTGAAACAATGAGAGACAACGAGTCCCACCCCGGTCACAAACTGTTTGAGACACTCCCCCCTGGCAGGAGGCCCTAACAGTTTTTTCCCGACAGCAGCTGGCCTCATCTACATGGCCCGGGACCCCCCCATTGACATCCCAACCTACTTGGCAATAAACCTGATTCTGATTTCGCCATTGACTACGATGTGTAACAAACTATAGATAAACAAACTCAATTTGTCAATTGGGCTACAGGACCAAAGGAAAAAAAAACATCACTTTTACAATACTAGTAAAGAGTTCCATTGGAGATAGAAGGGTAAAGGTCTCAGCGTGACCCAACGTGTCGCACCCCATTCACATTGTGAAGACATTCACTCACTTTGAGTGATTGTATTTATGGTTTTAGGGATTATGTCCAAGTGAAGCACTCTTTGAATAAAGTCAAACGTGTTCTTCAGTTGTTGAGGGTACTCCAAATTCAAGGCATAAATAAGTCCAAGGAGTAGGCACATGGCATGCAGAAGATTTTCAAGGTAATCTATCACTGCTGTTTCTTCCAAAATGATTGCAGTCGTTGCCTCTAGGTGCAGTGAGTGAGGAAAAGCCAGACTGTCTTCAGCAATCACTGTCAGGATCCCGATGGAGGTGTGGGACATGTCCGGAGCGTCATCGCAGTCCTAACAACAATAGCAGCATTACAACCACAACTACATGTCAAATGTCACCTTGCATTTCTATGGTAGAAAACACAAGACACAGCCACTAAGAGGAAGCTATATTCTGATATTATTAGATAATCAAGTAAAGGAAGATGCTGCAGAGTGAGTAAATACTGTACATGCATAAATAATTAACAGATTGATTAATTCATTTATCATTTGATTCACTGAATGATTGTGAAATAAATAGATTTTCAAAAGGGCAAATGACATTTGAGTGGAATAATGAAGGCAAAATTAACATAAAGCAGAATGTAGAAGAGCCAGAGAACAACTGGTTGATGCAGTGGCATCACAACACAGAGTGAAATAGAAATTTCAGGAGGTTGATAGGGAGACGTGATCAGGACCCTTTGGTGGTATCTGCTGTCTTTCCAAAGGGTCCAGTTACAGCTTCCTAGAGTCACCCCATGCAAAACCCAGATACCTTCAATAATGAAAAAAGTACACCCAAACGGCTATCTGTACACCTTCACCTGTCTGCTTGAAAGTAGAAGAGTTCTACTAATATTTCCTTCCACCAAATGCAGTATAAAATGTGGGTAAACACAGCCATGTTCTATAGGCTTGTCACGGTTATACTATTTTAAATATACAATTTGTATATTATTTTCATTTAACTTACACTGAAGAATACTTAAGGTAATGTTGACCTGTTTCTTTTACCTATATACACTTTTTACACTTGAGTCCCCTTATTCACCTCTAGTAAACTGTCACTAATATTTATCTCCTATCCTTAAATACCTCTAGCAAAAGGAATAACCAAACATCACACTGTAACAGTTTTAGAAACACATTTCTATTATTTACTTTTGAAAAATGCAAAATAAACACAATGACATAAGTTGTTCTCCTTGAAATTCCACTTTTTTTCTTTCCCTTTAATAGCTAGAGTTACAGCAATAATTCCCTTCAGCAGGAAACAACACCATCAAACAAAATTCAGGTTACCTTCAAATCAAGTTCACACCAAACTCAGTGGGCACACACTCACTAAACACACACACACACAAGCTGGCATAAAGTAAGGAAAAAAACTGTTGCAGGCCTGATGCGACGCTTGGGAGTGGGGAGGCCCAAAACTATTTGGCTGCTTCACTCAAGAGCAATAAAATGAAATGGGGTACCTTGGTTAAGAGTTCTGAGTCCAGTCTGCAGCTTTTACCAGTCTCTCAGTCTCTGGTGAAGGAACAGGATGGCAGGTGTCCAGAGATGGTGTGGTCCGTCTCGCATAGTCCAAGGAACTCTGAGCGTTGACTTGATAGCTTGTACCACTGTCTGATAAATCTTCAGGGTTTTCAGGTCGAAAACGATGAACTAAAGCCTCTAGTGTCAGCTGGGTTAGCTATACAGTGGCTAGGAGTCCATTCACTTTGCTAATGAATGCTAACAAAACACTCAGTTGACTAATAAGCTAACATACACACGTGAAGCTGATACAGACACGTGGACAACTGTACGACAACTTCGAGTAGAAATATCTCCAGCTGCTTGCAGAAAATGTGTAGAATGAGGACCCTGGCGAAGACTATCGAGTAGATAATCTAAGACACCAACTACATACTTGTTTGCATAAACTTCACACGCTTCGTGTCACAACTTAGTCAGTCAAGCGACCAAACTCAGGCTCTTCTTTCCGTCCTCTCTCTTTCCATACACACCTGTGATCCAACTCACCTCAACCAATGAATGACCAGTATTACTCTTAATCTCGAATACCACTTCCTCTTACTTCCATGAACTCTTCACAATAAAACAGAATATTTATAACTATACATTTGTATCTTTTTAAACATATTTATTACACTGTACCCTTTTAAACTTTCATGAAATGGCTTTTAACCATATTTATGACAATCTTTTAACCTTATTTATAACAATACCTTTATCTTTCTTTATTACAATTTATGGCATGTTTTTAACCTAGTTACACCTATATTACCGAATTACATCACTAGAAAGCATCATAGGTTTGTCATACACCACCAGTCTACCAGTTTCCCGCGCAATGAGCCAGAAATGAGAAATGTTGTTTCTCACAGCTTTTGGGGCAAGCACCCGGGACACAAAAAGTATCGATAAGTTGCATGCGTTTTTCATATCTCTCACAATTGCATCATGCATATCAAAGTAACATAAGGAGCAGCATTAAATAGATTGGGCATCCTATGGTGTGAAATTAAATAATCACGACTAAGACTACTTACAAAGCATGTCTTGAAGAAGTCTGCGTTCTGATCTCATCACTGACATCACTCCTAAGTGGTCAAGGACAATCAATTCACTAGCAAGGACCATAGCATCAACAAGATGCATTTAAATGACTTATTCCAGAAAAATGATTGGTGTGCAAGGTTTGAAGCCTGCTTGTAGTTTTTCCGCTTGCTGACTGCATTGTGGGGAAGCTTTGGTAGGGAATCTGCTGTAGCATCCGGGCATGACGGACCCCCTCAGGTCCCTACAGAGAGGAGGAAGGAGAGGAAGAAACAGGGAGAGAGAAACAGGGTGGGGGGAGGGACCCCCAGAACCATTTTGTGTGGCCCTCGAACGTGACATGAAATGCATGCATTATATTTTAATCATCTGTGGTCCATTTCAGTATTTTCACTTTCAAGAGCCTACATTTAATACACTACCTGGCTACTGCGTCAAATTGCACCCCTTAACAAGCGTCTGCCAGGTTAGGTCACAAATCCTACAACAAGTTCATGGGTGAAGAGGGCAAACGTTACAGTTTCAACGAGGCTTATCTGTGTGCATTTTTCATGTGTGGCCCTCAATTATATGCTGACTCCCTAAATTGGCACTCAGTCATCAAAAGTTTGAGAACCCCTGGTTTAAATGATTCATTACAGAAAATGATTGGTGTACAAGGCTTGAAGCTCGGTTGTAGTTTTTCCGCTTGCTGACTGCGTTGTGGGGAAGCTTCAGTAGGGAATTCGCCGTAGCACCTGGGCACAACGGACCCCCAAAACCTCCAGTTACTTGAGAGAAGATAGAGCAGATCTGAGATCTTTGAGATCTGAACCGATTTAGTGGTGATATGCTTGGAAAGACCAGTGGCCCATGATTTGTATTAAGTGATCTGGGATGCCGTTGCAGGAGGCCGAGGTAGTGGCTCCGATCCTGAAGGAGTGTCCGGAGTAATGAAGAGGAGAAATGCCAGACAAGGAGAGTATGTGGCGGAAGTGCTGGTGGAACCAGAATCGTGTAGCCACTCAGAGATGAAGAGAGGATCTGTCGATGTTATCCTTTCTGGAATTGGAAGTAGTTTGCAAGGGTCTCAAAGGGATTCAGTGGTTGTACTTTGAAGTAAAAAATGGGTGTAAGCTGGCCGGATTGATTGGTTTTAGTTTGCTTTAAGTAGAATATCATGAGAAATAAGACATGTCTGAATTGCAGGTATGACGGCATGGTTCTAGTGAAGGCTTGAGGTGGTGAACTTTGATCATCAAAGGAAGCCGAAAAATGCAAGCAGGGACATGGCTTCTGGCGTTCGAGCAACATGAGGAATGCTGTGTCCGGAGTGGATGGTGTGGATGCATACTGACAGCAAGTCAGCAGTAAGAGGAAGGCGGCGAGGATTTTGAGCAGGCTCTTGGCGTAGAAGTCCTCTAAGAAGTGAAGTTAACTGGGGATGGCTGGAGGCCAGGTCCGGGCTGCCGGTTAGGAGTGTAGAGAAGAAGCTAATGCCGCTAAGGTAGAATTTGATGGTATGAGTTTTGATGGCATCATGGAATGGGCATAGGTGACAAAACAAGTCATAGTGACGAGATTGAATGATGGGAAGGTTATGTTGTACTGGTCGTGAAGAAGCGGAAACTCTTCCAAGCTTACCAGTAAGGCGAGAGGGTTGAGGGTGATAGGCTATTGATGATGGAGTTCTGGGAGTTGATGATCAAGGCTATTAAGGCAGGATTTACAGGTTGAACATCAGTGCCAAATATGGAGGAACCGGTGTTGGGTGGGTGCCTGCAAGAGGGGCCAAGTTTCTGAGCTTCTGGAATGAAAAACGAGAAAGAGAGTCAGTGATGGCGTTAGAATGACCGGGAACATGAGCTGCGTAGAGAACATATTGGTGTGTAACGGAGTGCCAGATTAGGCAGCGCATGAACGGCATGATGAATGGGGCATTGGGGCATTGCGTCCTTTGTTGATTCTGTCTATGACTGCGAGGTTGCCTGAGTAAATAAGGATGGATTTACGGAACCATTCATGGCCCCACAGAATGGCTGTGGATATTATGGGGTAGATTTCAAAGAGTGCGGAGGAAGCAGCTTGGCAATCACTTACAAGCTCATTCTGCTGCGAATCATCTTCAATTATAGAAACCCACAAAACCAACAGAAGGAGCGGCATCTGTGTACAGATGGAAGTTGTGTGGGTGTGTCAGTTGATCACTGTAGAAGAAGGTGATCCCTTTCTAGTTGGTGAGAAGATTGAGCCAAAGAATGAGTTCGGCACAGCTTGAACTGTCCAGTGAGATGGAATTCAAGAGTGATGGGACGGAAGAAGTGATTGATAGCAAGTGAGAGATAAAGACTTGCACTTGGGGAATGATGCATAGGGTGAAGTTGAGGTGGCCTAGGAGGGAGAGAAGTTGACGTTTAGTGCAGCATGTGGGGAGAAGGCAATTAGAAGGCTGATTCGGTTGAGCTTTTTGATCGGGAGTGAAGCCTGAAACAGATTTGTGTCAGGAGTGATTCCGAGGAACTCAAGGGATGTGGAGGGGCCCTCTGTTTTCTCAGCAGACAGTGGAACCCCAAGGCCAGAGTGATCAAACCGGAAGTGGGTGGCGATGAGGGAGGGGAAATGATGAGGAAATCGTCCAAGAGATGGACAAGGAATTAATCTTATGGTTGTTGGACAGGATCCAGCAGAAGGCTTCTGACAGGGTGTTCAAGAGTTTAGGGCTGCTTTTGCAACCAAAGGTGAGCCTAACGGCGAAGTAGTATACACCTCGCCAGCAGACACCAAAGAATTGGCAGAAGTCAGGCGATGGGGTGCTGAAATATTGATGATAATACATTTCAGAGTATTTCGTGGTTGCGATACTGAGGGGGCTGATATGGAAGTTAGGAAATGGAGGATGAGCAAATGGGCCAATTGACGGACTCTGGCTCGTTTATGGCTGACTGGAGATTTTTGCATTCACGAGAGATGGATGGTTGTGTGGAAGTTCCAAGGTGGAAATCTTCTTTAAACCCCTTGATGACGAACTGAACAAATGCAGGATCAGGGTGGTTTCAAAGTGCTGCTGCTAAGGCTGGAATGTTAATGGGCGTTGATAGGTGCTTACCTAGCTTTTACGAATGGGGGGTTGTGAGGGTATGCTGAGCGGGTGTAGGAGGGCCGCAGAAGGAGCAGACGTGGAGGAAGCGGCCATGAGACATGGTGCATCCGGCATCATTGAAGTTGTTGCATATGACGCGATCTCTTTGGTGCATGATGGGCCTGCCTTTTTTATCTATGCCATTGGCTACGAGATAACAGATGAGGCTGATGGTGCTGGCTTTGGGACCGAGAGAAAGCTGAAGCTCTTGTTTGGGCTTGAAGTGGCTTAGCATGGCCGGGAACGGAGCAGGAAGAAGCTGGCTGAGACAGGGCACCACATAGGGAGCATAGTAGGGCTGCACGGGTGGCAAAGATGCCCCAGTATGTGTCCTCATTGAACTGCTGAAGACGGACTGCACTTCGGAGGCAAAGTGGATGTGGTATTGGTAGAAACCATTACCTCCAAAATGGAGGGCCAGATTGAGGAAAATGGCCATGTAATCATCCATTTTTGCCAGCGGGTGGGAAAATGTGAGCAAAGCACATCTCTGAAGAGAGAGAAAGCATAAGCAAACTCTGTGGGAGTAAGCTATCTGGAGCGGGTGGGTGTTCTCCCTTTCAGGTGGAGTGCCATTCATGTCCTTCAAGGAATCTGTCAGCAGATGGTTGATGAAGGGAAGCCATAATAAGGAGTGCAAGATCTGTGTAATTACCATCAAATCATCTGTTTACGTAGACTGGTGGGAACAGGAGAAGGACGGGAGATGAAAGAGTTAGGATGATGAATGGGAGGGTTAGCTGTAGACAGGGTGAAGTTGATTACTGCCTGCTGGGCTAGAATGGGTTGAGAGGGAAGACTGGAGTTAAGTATTTGCAGCAAGGACTATGGAGGAAAGCTGGGTGCTGGCATCCTGGTGCGAATGGCTCCAGCTGACATGAGCTGCAGGGACTGCAGAGTGTGTGTGGTGACATCACCCAGAAGGGAACCGGTGTTGGCGGAACGGGTATGTCAGGCTAACATGAGAGTGTTGAAAAGCTTTGCTTTACTGTCTGTTCTGTGAAATGGAATTCCTTTGTCTTTTAGTGTTTTTTGAAGGGTGGCTACAGTCCAGTTGGACATTTTTGATGAAGGCTGGTCATCAGGGGACCTTGCTTGATCGTGGTGACGCTGCGACCAACTACGTGTTGTGAGTCCGGAGTAGTCGGGACAATTCTCTTTTCTGATGAGGGAGGTGGGCTGGGAAACGCGTAGGATTCGTCAGGTGAATTATAGTAGTCTTGTACGTTGAGGAGAGATGAACCAAGCGGGACCACGGAAGAGACTGTGTTGAAGCTTGCTGGACTCATTCGCTTTCTGGACGTCTTTTGGATGACAGAAAGCAGGGTCTCAGGCAGGGAGGTGGCGGAGAAGTTTTCGGCTTCTGTTGCTGGGTCTGCTGGAGTGGGCTGATGTAAACTTTGGACGTGGTCATCCTGATTTTGTCTGAATAGATCATCATGATAATCGTTCAGTGGGGACAGTGAGATGGCGTCCATACTCGAGATGAGGTGAGTGGATGGATGATGTTGCTCGTAACTCTGCTAGATAGCTTCAATTACCAGCTCTGCATATACAATGCGGTTGCCCTATTTTGTTCCCCGCATAATAAAAAAATACTTTATTACTAAAAATTACTTTGTGTCTGAGAAACTTACCCCTGGTGTGACTTGTTGCAGATACTCCTTAAGTTTCTGGCTGACACTTCCCCCTTGGACTTGAAAACCTTGAAGAAGCGAGGAGTATATTTGTCAAGTTCTTTGAAGAATTCTATTTTCAGATATTTGCTTGATAAGTCACGGAACTCTAGAATCCAGAATCTAAAGGTAAAGGTAATGTTGGACAGGAATAACAACAGGAGGTCACACTGGGCAGAAAACTGGTGTTGCACTGGCATCCAGATTGAACATAGGTTACTGCAATTGCCATATCCAATTAGCTCTGATGAGTGCCAGGTGACGTAAGGTGTTTTACAAAGAATGGTAGGTAACACTGCACTACTCACTGATTACATTGGGGGTGTCCCCATGACCCATGCCATACATGAGGAGGCGCCTGGAAGACACACCGGAGGTCCACAAGCTGAATTGTTCTGAGTGTATGCAATGAGAGAAAGTATAGAGGAATGCAAGTGGATTGCAACTGTTGAGTTTAAAGAGTTTTTATCAGTATAGTTCAGTACAATGTTCAGAAAGTTCCCTGCCATAATCTGTACTCAATGTCCACAGGAAAATAAGGAATTTTAAAGGTGTCTGGACATGGAGACTGAGTACGAGATAACCGACTTTCAGGGGAGGAAAAAGAGATGATCTCTGTGTCAGCTGTGCTTGGTGTGGGTGTTGGCACCAGGGCAATTACCTTTAGGGTTGGTTTGTCAGGCAGGTCAGAAATGTCAGTGAGGTTGTTGTTAAAATCGGGATCCTCAGACCCAGCTTCTCCTCAAGCTGTTCAACAAGTGAGTCAAGTGTCTGTGGTTTCCCATGGAGTGTAATTTTCCTAATGTCACTGTCATGTACAATTATCCTTAGCGTGGTCTTTATCTCCATTGTTTATTATAACTCTACAAAGGATCAAAAAAATGCAGTTCAAATACTTCATGACATCCAAATCTTCAGCATCCAATCAGCACAAAATATAATGTCTAAGGGTAACAAATGTTCTGCTCCTAATTCTGTAGGCTGCCAGAGGAAACAGGTTATTCAGATCAGAGAGCATTTTGACTGACGGTGATGACACATGATTGCGTAGCACACAGATGTAGAACACAGATGCTGATTATACCATGATGTCAGATGTTTGCACACAAACAAAACATCACTGTTAATGACAAGGATTTTGTGAATTTGCCTAAAATCAATCAGGTAGACATGAACAGGCACCAACAGACACAATCATATCTGGACTGTATTTCATGCTATTAATGCTCACAGATGATGCGACAAAGACAGTGTTCTGAGCAACATACCTTTGTTTCAGCAAGTTCTGAATATTCTCGGGGAAAGATGAAATGTAACTGTAAAGTAAACTAAAGTAACTGTCACCTTGTCCATTTGGATAGATGACTTGAAAAATGAGGAGTCCATATGGTATGCCATCTTTTTTGATGCCGGACAGCCAGAGTTTGAAGGAAACCATAAATTCTTCAAAAAACGTCAAAAAGTCATTCACAACACAAAACACTTCAAAAAAACTCCCACAAAGCGCATTGTCCACATATCTCTGAGTGGCCCATACATCCTCATCAGCTGTGAATAATGTTCAATAAAGTGGTGCTTGGGGTGCAATGTGAAATGAGGAAATACTGTTAAAAATAAACCTCTGTGCTCTGAGATCTTGGCATCAAGAAAATCAAGAGAATCTTCTGTTAATCTAAATGACACTGTCAGTTCTAGGATGTCCTTTAAAAGTATTAAAACTTCTCATGTTTAATCATTCTCTGGGACATCTAAACCAATCATGAGTGGAGAAGCCTTATGAGTGCCCAGTTTTTCGTGGGCATTACTGCCAACGGTACCTCTAGAGGCAAATGTGGCTAGGATGGTCTGAGGCTGATCAGTTCTGTCTGTGAATTTGTAAGGAAACTGTTTGATGGCTTCATTCAGCGACTTAAGCGTGATGTACTTCTTGGAGATCAAATCATTAATGCACAAGAACATCTCAATAGGGATTATACCTTCCAAGAGGTCATGCATTATGTCAGGTGGAAACCCAGTGACAGTGTAAAAATGTTCATGAGGACCTTTCACACCATACTATATCTTTTTTTAAATTTTATTATTCATAGTGCAATACAAGTGAGGAACATGAAACAGACCATGTAATACAGGAGACCAACAAATAGTGCAATATAAGTGACAAACATTAAAACATACAAATAAAACATATGACACAACACAAGACAAGCCAGAGAATCAGAGACAAAAGCATCTAGCAGCAGCGGCAGCAACAACAACAAAAAAAGGCATTATGTTGAACTGAGTTTTGTTATTGTAGTGAGCATGTGTTTAGATGTGTGTGTGTGTGTGTGTGTGTGTGTGTGTGTGTGTGTGTGTTTGTGTGGGTAGATGGGTTTCCTGTGTGAAAGACATAGGGGGGAGAGAGAGCGAACGGGGGAGACAGTATTAACCAAAGAAAGATAGAAAGGAAAAATAAGAAGAGAAAATAATAATAATAAATAAATAAACAAACAAACAAGCAAACCAAATGAATAAAAAGCTACAATGATTTTAAAGGGCATTTCTGGGTGGGCTCTAAGGACAAAGGCGCTAGGGTGGATCTGGGGTGGGTCAGGTCAGGACTGCTGGACCATAGTAGAATTTTATGTATTTATTTATTTTCCCTTCATTTTTCACCATTCTTTTTATTGTTTATTTTTATTTATTTTACTTTACTTTTGCCTGCTTTAGGCCACCACCAGACCCATAGGAGGCCTGTTGCGGGTCTGATCCCCTTTAGAGCAACCCCCCACCCCTCCAGGAGGGGTCTGTTCAACTGGGTCTGAGGAGATGGGCTTCGCGGGAATCAGGTCCTCTGAATCTTAGCTGTCCCAAACTAGTCCAGTTCCCCAAGCACACCCCTATCCCCAGGGCTCAGTCCGAGGTGGACCCATTGTTCAGCTACGGCTAGGACGAAGGGATGCATCAGACATAAAACAAAAAATAGATAAATGAGTATGTAACTAAATAATTAATAATGATAAAAAAATAAAAATAAAAAAAGAGAGAGAGAGCGAGTGGGAATAGAAAGAAACGAGATCAAGTAGATGAATAGAGTGGGTTGTTGAGTGAGGAGGTTCAGTGTAATTGTTGATTGTATGTCTCAGTAATGCCATGTCTGTGTATTGCCACACTTGTAAGATGTTATAAATGAAAATAGTTAAGTAAGTTCAGTAATTGAACAGAATTTAAGAAACTGATATTGGTCCTTGTTACAAAATACTACATTTTCTAAATAAAAATAAATAAATAAATAAATAAATGAAATGAAATAAAATAAAAAATAAATAAACAATACAGAGGAAACAATTACTTGTGTGCTATTGTGCGTGTTGTCTGCTGATAAATGAAACAAATTATTTTCCGATTCATAAATATATTCAATAATAAAATTCATACACAAAACAATGCAATAACAGCAACAACAAAAAGTATTAATAATAATAATAATAATAATAATGTATCAGCATCAACATCCTCCACATTCTCATCCTCATATATAATAGTATGTGACATATGTAATATTATAAGAATAACAATATTAGTCTTCTTGGCGATAATTGGCTGAGGAGAATACTAGAGGCAGTGCTGCGTAATTGTAATGCTGATAGGTCGCCTAAGATACAGATCTCCAGGGATAAAGGGATGTGGCAGTCCAGTAAGTGAAATAATTGATCTGTAACTTGGAGCCAAAGGTGGATGATTGGTGAGCACTGCCAAGTGGAAGTAAATGTCAGCTGTGTTTTGTAAACAGTGAGTGCATCTGTCTGATTCATTAATTCCCATCTTGTGTAATTTCTCACCAGTGTAATGTATTCTGTGAATAACCTTGTACTGTATGAGTTGTAAGTTTGTGTTATTGCTCTTGTTGAAGTCATTCTTGCAGATTTGGATCCAGAAGTAGGCATTGGTGTTAATAGAGAGGTCTCGGTCCCACTTGGAGACTGGGAGAGATATCAAAGTGTCTGAGCTGCTGAGAATTATGTAGATTTTTGATAGGATTTTCTTTGGACCTGAGCGATTCAACATTTTATCAGTTGGAACTGGATGGAATAGATTGCTCAGATTTCTATTGAATTTTGATAGGATGGTGGATTTTAATTGCAATACTCCAGAAACTGTATATTCCCAATGCCGAACCTTGAATGATATGGTGAAGATGTGTAATTCCTTTATCCTTCCAGGCAGTGAAATTTAATGTTTTTTTATTGATAGAGAAGTCTGGGCTGTTCCAAATTGGTGAGCGGAGAGATGGTAAAATGTGGAGTTGGTGACTTGAAGTGCCTGTTCAGTTTCTAACCAGATAGAACTGAGTTTGGGGGGGTTGAGCCATTTTAAAAGATATCTGAGCTGATTGGCTAAGTGATATAGTTCAAGGTTTGGTTCTTCTAATCCCCCCTGGGATTTTGGTTTTTGTAAGATTGTGAGTTTTATCCATGGAGTTCTGTTTTTCCAGTAAAATGTTGAGATAGCCAAGTTGAGGGATTTAAACCAGGAGGTGCTGGGAAAAATGGGGATCACTGAAAATAAATAGTTGATTTTTGGTAGGACTGACATTTTAATTGTTCCTATTCTGTTCCAATTAACTCGAATGCTTTTTATGCGTCAAGTGATAGAATTAAGGTGTCAGATTTTTGGTGATTTGAAAGTTGCATTAGGTTGAATAGTTCGCGAGTGTTGATAGATAACTGTCTGCCTTTAATAAAACCTGTCTGATTGGGATGTATGAGAAATGGGATGACTCCCTCCATTCTTGATGCTAAGGCCTTACTTATAATTTTTATGTCTGTATTGATAAGGGATAATGGACGATAATTAGCTCGATGAGTGGGATCTTTGTTGGGTTTCAAGAGTAGGGTGATCATTGCTATATTCATAGCTGGGGGTATTTTGGAGGTGATTGTGAGTTCTGCTGTCATTCTTATGAACAGTGGGGAAATGATCGTCCAGAAATGTTTGTGGAATTCAGCAGGGAAGCTGTCCAGTTTAGGTGCTTTGTTATTGGGCATGCCATTGAGTGCACTGTAAAACTCGTCAGGGGATAAGGGTTCATCTAGAGTACTGACTGATTCTTGAGTGAGGTGTGGTAAGTTTATAGTACTAAGGAATTTATGAATGTCATCAGTATCTGGGTTATGATCTAAGGTGTACAATTTTTTGTAGAAGTTCCTAAATATGTAATTTATATCTTTAGAATTATGGAGAGGCTTCCTTGCTGAGTCCTTAATAACTTGATTTGTCTCTGTTCTGTTTAATTAGACTTGCCAGGTATTTACTGGATTTGTTATTATATTGACATATGTTGTGTCGGAGCCTCTCCATAAGAAATTGTTTTTTTCTGTTGAGATCATCCAGTTCTAGTTTTTATTTTCTTAATTCACAGTGTACTCTGTGGGACTGGTGGCATAGAAGTTTTCAAGTTCTTTTATTTTTTCTTCCAATTTAAGTTCCAATTCTATGCCTTTCTTCTTTTTATAGGGTGAGTATGAAACGATCCTGCCCCTTAATACAGCTTTGCCAGTTTCCCAGAGAAGTATTGGAGAGGTGTTCGGAGAATCATTTATTTCCATAAAGGATGCCCACTCTCTCTTTAAGAAACTGTCAAAATCTTGGTCCTTTAGCAATGATGTGTTAAACCTCCATCTGGTTGATTTCTGTTGGAGTTTTCTGTTGAGCTTAAATGAAACTGGTGAATGATCGCTTATAGTGCTTCTGAAATATCTGAGTGGAGGGAATTGCTAGTTAAAAAAAAATTGGAAAATTCTGGAAGATGAATGATGTACTTGTGTACTTGAGAAAAATAGGAGTATTCTCTTTCACATGGGTGGTTTAACCTCCAATTATCGCCAAGGCCGTAGTCCTCCATATATTGTTTTAAAACTACTGTGGATTGGCAAGATCTAATATTACCTCCAGTGCTAGATCTATCTATTAACGGGTCTAGCACAGAGTTAGTCACCTCCTATGATTAATTCTGAACTGGGGAGGTTGTTAAGTAGAGACAAGAGTTTGTGGAAGAAAGATGGGTCATCTTTATTGGGGCCGTATAGATTAGCAATTGTAAACAGATTGTCATTATCAATATCTCTGTTCACAACAAATTGTCCTTCTGGATCTGAGATTGTAGTGTTGTGGGTGAACTGAATTGTATTATTAATCAAGATGGTGACTACTCTTTGCTGTGAATTATAATTGGCTAGGAAGATGTGGGGGAATTGAGGTGACTTTAAAACCGTGCTTCTTGGGTCATTTAAATGAGTTTCTTGTGATAGACATATCCACTTATAACATAACTTTAATTTTTTTTTGCCTTATTTCCAATGCCACAAATGTTCCAGCTAACTAACTGAATTGATGACATGACTAGTTAACATATATATATATGCATGGGTATTGGTGTCTCTGTGTGTGTGTGTGTTTGTGTGGGTGGATGGGTTTCCTGTGTGAAAGACATAGGGGGGAGAGAGAGCGAACGGGGGAGACAGTGTGTACTATTTTCACCAAATTCAGATCCTGTAAAACTTCAGAAACTTGCCTGTCATGATTCTAGCTGGTTCTGCGCTCAAATGCTCTTGACCGGACCTCTTTCTGCTGATTGTCACTCCTCTTTGCCATGCACCAAGGGACAAGGGTGCTGCACTGTGAAACTCTCCCGGAAACCAGCCAAAGAATGAGCACCTACATTAAGTTATCGGCTGACACATAGAGCACAGTTCCTTTCACACACTTGCCTAACTGCTCAACATAGCCAACATGGCAGGATTCTGGGAGACGAGACAGCATACACAGGTTTCCAGCTCCTGGTTTAGACAATCAGACTGGCCTTTGGATTGGGAGTGATATCCGGAGGAGAGACTGGCAGTGGCGCCGAGGAGGGAGCAGAAAGCCTTCCAAAACTGGGAGATGAACTGCAGCCCCAGTTCGGACACCACATCTCTGGGGAAACCATGTAGGCGAAAAACATGGGACAGCATAGCCTCCGCTGTCTCCTTAGCAGAGGGCAGCTTCGGTAGAGGAATGAAGTGAACCATCTTATAAAATCTGTCCACCACTGTGAGGATAGTGGTGTTACCTTCAGAGGGGGGTAACCTCGTGACGAAGTCCAAGGAGATGTCAGACCAGGGGCGATGGGGCACAGCCTGGGGAGACCACAGAAACTTGAAATGGGAGGAGGTTAAAGCATGCAATGGAGCGACAACAGTACTAAAGTTTCTGATGAAACGCCTGTAGAAGTTGGCGAAACCCAGGAATCTTTGGATTGGCATGGGCCAATCTGCTACTGTACTGACCTTGGCAGGATCCATCCGAAAACCGTTTTCAGAAATGATGAAACCCAGGAATGCGACGGTGGGAGCATGGAATTTGCATTTCTCCACCTTCACGAAAAGCTGGTTGTCGAGGAGGTGCTGCAGGACCTGGCAGATGTGCTAGCTGTGCGTGTCTTCGTCAGGGGAGAAGGTGACACAAACCGCTCCAGAATGTCTCAGAGGGTGTCGTTCATAAGGGCCTGGAAAAAAGCTGGGGCATTTGTGAGACCAAATGGCATGACCAAGTACTCGTAATGACCAATAGGAGTGTTAAAGGCAGTCTTCCATTCATCCCCCTCCCTTATTCTTACCAGGTGATAAGCATTTCTAAGGTCTAGCTTAGTGAAATTTTACCATCTTGCAAGAGTTCAAATGCGGAAGAGATAAGAGAGAGGGGGTACCTGTTCTTAAAGCTGAAGTCAGTAGGATTGACAAAAGAGTGGACTTAGCTTGAAAAAACTTCCAGGTCCCTCCCCCTCTCTCTCTGCTGCACTGCAGCTCGCCTCCAAAGCCCCTCCCCACAGCATCACTCAGTCTAATTCTTTCCTTTTAGCTTGCTTTTCTTCATTGGTCTTCTTCTGTTTACTTGTATTTGTCATGTAAGCTGACAAAGGAGGGATGGGCAGTTTTCTCATTGCTTGGTTGTTTGGTGGTTGTTTACAAGTCCGCCATTGCATCCGCTCCGAGTTTGCGCATGCGCGGGGCAGGGGAGCTGCCCGCAGCATGTGCAGGACATGCCGTCAGATACTCCTCCTTCTCTGATTGGTTGTTTTGACTAGGGATTCTTGCAAATGGCCTTAGGGGCTGGAGCCAGCTTCAATTTGAGTCTCTTAGCTAACCTCCGGTCCATAAAACTCTCATCCGCCCCTGAGTCTACCAACACCAGGTGGCAGAATGTCCAGAAAGGGGTGATGCAATGAGCCTGGGTGAGAGGTCCAGAAGGAGAAGTGGAGGAAGTGGTTTGACTCACCAGCGCCCTTCTCTTCACTGGCGAGCCCTTTCTTTTACGAGGCAGGAAGACATGAAGTGACCGAGTTGAGAACAGTAGATGCATCTACCTTCCTGTAGACGGCACTGTTGCTCTTCTGGAGTGAGTCTGGCTCTTCCCAGCTGCATGGGTTCCTCCAGCGCAGTAGGGGGCACTGAAGGATCTGCCGTTGGAGAGGGATGAGGTGGAGAGCGCCACGAAGAAGAGCAGAGGGCAGTGGGATGCTCCCTCAGGATGGGCGGGGAAACAGCCGTATGGGCCCGCTCTCTCTCTCCAGGAGACAATCTTGATGGCAAAGGAAATGAAAGAGTTCAGGTCAGAGGGGAGCTCTAGGGGAGCCAACTGGTCCTTGAGGGAATCTGTCAGACCAAAGCGGAAAGCGTTGATCAGGGAGGAGGAGTTCCAGCCGCTGTCAGCCACCATGATGCGGAACTCGATGGCGTAATCTGAGACCCGGCGTTTCCCTTGATGGAGTCCCATGAGCCAGACCCACTCCAGAAGAGCGACAGCACCATCAGACCAAAGCGGAAAGCATCGATTAGGGAGGAGTTCCAGCCGCTGTCAGCTGCCGCGGTGCAGAGCTCGATGGTGTAATCTGAGACACAACATTTTCCTTGACAGAGTCCCATGAGCCCTCTCGCCGCCTCCCAGGGTGGTATCATCAAAGATCTTACGGAAAGTGTCAGTGAAGAGCTACAGCAAATTGCAGACAGGGGAGTTTCTCACCCACTCAGCCGTTGCCCAGGCCTCAGCTCTCCCAGTGAGATGAGTGATGATGTAGGCTGCCTTCCAACTGGAACGAGGACGCCTGCAGCTCGAAATGTAGACCACACTGCACCAGAGAGGGCTTACAGTTCCCAGAATCCCCTGGAGAATTGTTCTGGTCGGGAGAGATGGGGAACTGGAACCAGAGTGGGAGCCAGGGCTGGGCCTAGTTGAGGAGTTGATGCCAGAGCTAGACCCGAGACTGGGACCGGGAGGGGGCTGGAGCAGGAGGCAGGGAGATGAGAGCCTCTAGGCGGGCTGTGAGCTGCTTCAATTGTTCATTCAGGTGGCAAACCTGGCTGCCCATGAAAGCCTGGAAACTTTCATGCCGATCCATGAGCTCTCTCACCCCAATGCAGACAGAGGTAAGTTGCTCCTCATGGTGAGCTCGAAGTGTCGCAACCAACGAGTCAGAGTCAGCTAAGTCCATTGTGGACAGTTCATACTGTATCAACTGGGAAACCACAGGAGACAGGACTCAATAGCACAACTCAGAGACAGGCAGTTGAGAATCAAAAAACAGTCTTTACTTGCAAAGTTCAGTGCACAGACAGTCAGTCAGCAGGGAGGTAAACAAGTCTGGCAGGGAGAAGACACAGGCAAGGTCAGGAAAACTAAGCTAAGATCAAAAACCAGAAACACTAAACACTAGGAAAGACGCTGGAAAGCTTGACTCAAGGGACAAAGACAAACTGGCACAGTGGTAGAGACTGATGAGGAGCAGGTGGAACTAATCTGGGCGGGGCCGATAATCACACTGGTAGGAAACACACAAAGGCAGGAAGTGAAATGTCTGAAAAGAGAGGAGAGGTGAGTAACACAAAATAAAACAGGAAATGGTGAATGAATGAATGCATACTGGGAAAAACATGACTAGTGCAGAGGGCGGGATGTAATACCTATCATGTACTTCATGGGAGTGATTTCTTTGAGGGCATCTGTGTGGAGGCATGGCATTGGAGTAGTTCTGGTGTAGCTTCCATGTTGTAAGCCATAGTGCTTGAATAGTTGAGCCCTCTTTCCAGAAGAAAACAAGCAAAACTTACACTTCCAATGCATATCTAGGTTTCTCTCTCCAAAGATCAAAACCTACAAAAGAAACATCAAAAGCAATCAGTTAAACTGTAATTAACTCAAGATTTTTTTCCAGTCCCAGTTATGCCCGAAGCCAGAGCTCTCTGAGCAGGTTGCTCTGAGTGCAGTCTCTGACAGGCTGAAGACGTTTACGTATGCAGACCGTTCATGTAGCGGCTGCTACACTACGCTTCCACTATAATCAATGAATCCCTCAGTGGTAACGAAACGTTAACGGTAGTTCACGTTAGACGGCTAATGTTAGAAGGCAAACATTGGAATATGTTGTAAGCTCTGTAATAATGGTGATGCGTGAAATCAAGTGAAAATGAGTGGACTTCACAGACTCCCACTCAGGTACGGGCTGGAGGAGGTGGAACCGCCCACCTCTGATAGGAGGGCATTGACACTGTTTTTGTATATAAATTTCATGACATAGAGGAGTCCCAACCGGTCGCCTCTGTCTCATCATTGGCCTCAAACGTTTGTCTTCAGTCTCTTTTTCCTGCACAACAGTTCCCTCTGCCTCACTCCCCACTGCTAGGAGACTACTTCACCAGGAGGAGAGCAGGTGGCAGCTCCGGAAACTGACCCTCAGTTAGCAGCTGTAGTAACTCAAATTCAGTCCGCACAAACCCCAGCGCCAGGGGTCTGATCCCGGACTGCCGTCACTCCCTGCCGGATCAGCAAATTTTCTGTTGCTGCCTTTACACAGGTTAGACCAGATTGGAATTCAGATTTTATCTACCTTGGCAGCTCTTAATCTAGCCTACTGGGAAGTACTGGGGCGGGCCACCCAAGTAGAGCCTATGTATGGGAAATGCTGCTTCTATCTGTTTTATCCTGTTATTGTAATGCACACTGACTGACAAAAAAACAAAACAAAACAACTTGATGAATCTCAGTTGACTGAGGGGTCTCCAACAGGTGATTTGACTCATCGACTTTCGGGGGGCAGCCCTACTAGGTACTTTTTATTGTTGCCGTTTTATTCGATTTGAATAACTGAATGTTAGTGAGAAGAAAATGTCTTTGTCAAGACCAATAAAGTACCAGAAGTGGGATAATCCTATGTCAGGATGTCAGGGAAGTTCAACTGTACCCTAAAGTTCCACCACTTCCCAAAGGATGAAACCTCAAGAAAAATATGGATACGTAATGTGAGATGCGAGAATTTGGTAATTAAGAGGACCACGACAGCCTGTAGTAGACATTTTGTCTCCACGGATGTCATTCAAGGTGAGCGATCACATTTAACATGTGAATGTCTACAGCTTGTGGGAAATGGGAAATGGTGTTTGCAAATGCTGGTAAAAATGACCAGAGGATGAATTTATTGAAGAGGAAGAGATGGATGCAGAATTGTTGCTTCAGTGCCACAGTTACGACGCAAAACCAGAACCATCAGCTTTGGGTGCAGCACATGAGGAAATAGAGGCCCAGCAGTTGGTGATAGAAGAGCTGCAAAAGAGGCTGGATGAGGTTACAGTAAAGCAGTCGTTTGGCTTGGAGAGTTTTCAGCATCGGCTGATGACATCAGATTCTATACCAGATACGTATTATGTCATACTATATGATATTCAGCTTGCATGCCCCTGTGGTTATGACTTTGTTGCAGACCTAGGTTGTGTTCATATATATGTTTCATTCACTCATTCATTAATCTTTATTTATACTGGGTGACCAATGAGAGCAAGTCTTTTATTTGGACACCCTGTGAACACAGGACCACACTGAAGTAAATTAATAAAAGTAAGATAAGACTGACATTATCACATAGGGCTACAAATATAAAATAAAATGGTCAGTTATTAAAGATATTAAAATCTCTACTCACTCAATCATTGCTGGTATAGGTACAGTTTATAGTGGATTCAACTTTAAAATCAGGTGATTAAATTTCAGATTACGCTGCAATTCATTATAATTAACAGGAACAAAACATTTAGGCCAGTGTACTGCCACTGTACTGCCACTGCCTCCTGGCAAGATCTACCAAGGCGAACATCAATAATGGGTTATGCTTTGATTTAAAGGTAATAAGAATTTTCTTTCACTCTTTTAGATTTGCCAGCTACCTCCATCTACAGGCATTTTGGAGACAGACTGAACCTGCAATGAAGAGAATGGTGCATGTTGGTACACGGTCATTCACTTCTAGTACAACAGCAGCCCCTGACAAGGTCACTGGTCCACCTTGTCGACCGGTAGGTGTAGTTCATGCTATATCATTTTGTTTTATTTACTCATTTATATATTTATATTTACATTTATTTATATATTTATTGCCTCATTTATTTATTTCAGGATTTATTTCATTGCCATAGTTATTTTTTCCATATTTATATATTTTTTATTGACTTAAATGGCATTCCATAGATATCAGAGTTGGCTGAAGCCATGACACACTGGATTACTTTTTATATGAAAAACTGTCCAAACTTGACGAAACTAACAAGAAAAAGAGAGGATCTGATGACTGTCAGGCGAGATCTTGAAATTATATGGAGCAAAATTTTCATCATGTCCAGGATGGATTTACGCATACGTCGATTATCCTGCGTGGTGAGTGTGTCTGTGTGTGAGACAGTATTCATAGTTAGTTTACTGTTGTGTCTGCGTGCATATTGACTTGGAAGATGGTGCGCGATTTTTGATGCAGATTGCGGCAGTCGGGTTCAAAAGGTTTTATCCCTTTTAATATACAGGTCGCTTATGTAGTACATAGGTTGGTTTCATTCTCTCAATCCTTACTTGCAGTGAGGCTGAGAGCAAGACGCGGAGGCGCCTCTTTGGTATGAAGGGAAAAGGAAGGACCAACTTACTGAGAATGAAACCTATGTGCTACATAAGCGACCAGTATAAAATGGGATAACAGTAAACTTCAAACTTCTCACGCCATTCCTTACCTTCACTATCGTTAACATAACCAGCTAACATCTGCAGACTGTATTTGAATTTTGCAGTCAAATCTGAACATGTGTGGGGATAGCCATTTATCTAGAAGTTGCCTCCCCTACATGTTACTCAACAGTTTATCAAGGAACTTGTAAAATATCCAGGTAGTTTAGCAAATCTAATTTCACAACACTGTGATTTTCAATAGCTTTAGTCTCTCATCACCTGTGCCCATTAAATATAACTCAGTGTGGATTGCCAGATTTTTGGGTTAAAGGACTTTGACAGAGCAGCAGATTAGCTCTCTAGCATGACATGTAATACGGAGAGTTCACTAGGCCAAACTTAATGTAAATACTCCGCCATTTAAAAAAAAAAATCCTTTGGTTACAGCAAAAATATTTCATGACACATGACGTTATATGTAACTCACACTGTATGTTACTTCTGCAGTGGTAAATTGATAAGCAGGTTTAACGTTTTTACTCGTTTTACCGATCAGGTCGCTTCTCCCACAGTCCCCCTTTACTGCACCATTGACGGTTGTACGAGCCATGGACACCAAAAAACTCATTTTTTGTTTAATTAAGACCTGAGAACCAAATTGCATTCTTGCCCAATTGCAGAGTGGCCCTGAACGATAGACACAATTGCTTTTGCAAATGTTAATAAGCACGCTGCGTTTGCTGAAACTTAATAATAAGCTTCAATTTACACTTATTCTAACAGAGTTTTGCAAGGCGTACGTGAAGGACTAGGTAGCTTTAGCTTTCACAGGCTAGCCTTTACATGAACTCACCTCTCTTTTATAGATGCGCCGTTGTTGTTTGTTTGTGTTGTTGGTCCGACTGCAGAGGACTGACTTCCGCAAAAAAAACCCAAAGTATAATTTCGGCTAGAGATTCCCTGACATGGCTAAATTAAGACATAAAGTTAACCTCCAAACCCTGACTAACGGATAAAGAATATGGCAAAAAAACGGCTAAGTTTGCTAAATATATAGTCAGTGAAAGTTAACATTTTGCTATGTAGCTGCAACTACCTTCACATAACTTGACTGAGCAACGCTTTCTTCCTGCTTTGTTCCTTCACCCTTGACTCAAAAGCACGTCTTCAGTGGGCAACTGCGCAGGTGTAATCACTGAGTGCCGCGTTGTGTCGAGTTTCTCTGGGTTTTGCGGATGGTTCCTCCTCACTCATACTTGAGTGATGATGTTGAGTGATGAGTTGAATTACTTTCCTCACCAGAAAGTTGTCTAACTAAGCTTAATTTAGTAGAGTCAAAGTCAAAGTAAACAGAAATTAGTTAAGGTCACTAATTTTTTTAAGTAAGGGGATCAATTACATTTTACAGTGTATTGACTCACATTTAACATATGAATGTCTAGAGCTTGTGGGGAATGGGAAATGGTGTTTGCAAATGCTGGTAAAAACAGACTTGTAACAGAATAAAAAAAACTACTACTATGCTTATTTAGATATATGGAGTGAACCACAAAACATACTATTGAGTACAATTATATGTTCCAAGAATTAATTTTTGGGGTTTTTTTTGCGTCATACAAATGACTGTGATTTTGAATGAGGTTTTCTGAAGCCTGGAACAGCACCTGGAAGGTCATTTCTCAAAGGATTGCCACTGAGATCCAATGTTACGGCAAAATGTCCAAAGAACTTCTTAAAACATGCCTGCAGAATAATACACTTCTCCTGTGGATCCGCATGTTCAGAATGTTCTTTGCAATTGTCGCTTCACCAATAAATGTTAATATGCTCCTTCACTGAACCTCTGGAGTTCCAGAGGAAGCGATAGCGTGACATGGAGGTTGAATTCTTAGTTATGTTACGGAGAAACTGTGTGTGATTCTGTAAAAACAGATACACCTATGGGTATGAGTATTTGAGACTTAAAAGACAGATTTTCCTTTCAAGATTACTACTTACTGCAAACATAAGATGGCTATGTGTAGCTGTTATGTAACTATTTCAAAGGTTCAATGCACAAGAACGGTGTTGATAATAATTTGCACCCTCTTTTACAGTTTGTCACAGCAGAATATTTATTAACTGCAACTTCCTCCAGAAGGCTCAAAGTGTTTGTATGCCAGCCTATTCAGCAGTAACAGGCTGTGTGGTTTCCTCAGATTCCTAGATTTGACATTAATTAGGCTAGCTGACACTAATTATTACCATCCACTGTCAGGGAAGGGGAGTTCTCTGGACGTCTGGCAGACTGCTTTGGACTCAGGCCTTTCAAGGACAGGTGCCTGCTGTAGTTGTGGGTGGGAGGGAGCACTGATTGACACTGGGGAGAAGTGCAGGTTCGCCTGAGGGTGAAGCAGTTATAGAGAGGGATGAAGGAGGGATGTTGGGAGGGAGGCAGAGAAGGCTGGACTTGGCTGAACTGAAGACAGAGTTGTTGTCATGAAAAAAATGCTCTAGAAATGGAGAGAAACGGCCAATACAAATAGAGCAATTTTGTAGCTCAGTCAGTTTTGTCAGTAGTTCTCTCTGTCTCCTAAATATCACTGAACAAGAACAAGAAAGCTGAACTCACCAACAGCTGACCCTTTTTACTACCTCCACCCCACCGGATACTTGAAGACATGTAGTTTTCTCAACTCAACTCTTGGAGGTATCATATGTAATTCAATCATCTTGCTGCTATTTAAAATTATCAACATGTTAAACTGTGACGTGCAGCTTTTACTGTGTTCTGCAGGGCTAACTCTAAAGAGCATGTCTTTCAAGAACCGCCTCGTCAGCTAGACCAGCTAGAGGTAACTACACACAGACTGAAAATCCTTCATTTTCCGTCGCCTTGAAGGAAAAATAATACCTTTCTGCGTTTCCCACCTCAACAGTGATGTAACATGCATTCACAAACACAACAGTCCATTTCCACTTCTGCTGTTTTTCTGAATTTCACTTATTTTTGTTACCATGACAACAGATACACTCCTGCAGAGTTTAATAATGCGGCAGCCATGGTTTCCTCTCAAGACTCAAAATTTTCCTTGTCTTATATACTTCCCAGAGCAATATTTTTTGGGGGGGTTAAACATTCTTGGGTGAGTAATTACTTTCACAGATGGCAGTATACAAAGTGTACTCACATAGCCAGAGTAAGGCCTGTTTGATGTGCATATCCTCTTTTATTTCATATAATAAATAATCAGAAATAACTAAATCTCTTCTCATTGTCCTTTCTAAGTGTGCTTTAAAGGTAAAATTTTAGGTCATTATTCCAACAAGCCAAATGGTCAAAGGCACTGTATTCAAAGTCTTCTTGTGTGAGAAATCAAGTAATTTTTTGTTAGTGCTTGGTTAAAGGTACCTTACTAGAAAACTTTATTGACTCCTACTCTACTACCTACAACGCAACATGCCAGATACACACAAACCCGCTGACAAAACAAACCCTCCAAAAGGAAAAAAAGAAACTGCCACAGACATGGTCAATTTGCTTTCCACGGAAATCGAGGTCCGTGTTTTACAATCCATACAATAAACCAAACGATAAACTCATAAACTTGACCTGCTCATCACACTTCACTGAAATAAAAGAGATGCAATCTAGCTTACAGTTTGCCCATAACCAGATTGAATTACTCCAAAGAGAAAACATATCCCTCCAAACTACCATGGAAACCCCCACGAAACAAATGGATGTTCTGACCAACGAAAACAAGCGCATCAAACCACAGAATCCACACTGGACAATCAAAGTAAGTGAGTATGCGCGATAATCTCATCTCTGGCATTCCGGAAAACAACACATCTGACGACCCAGAAGCTCTCTGCTCAAAAGCTTCAAGCTCTTTCTTATCTCAAAATTCCCTCAGACACTGTAAACAAAATAACCTTCCATCGCCATCACAGACTCTGTAACAGCACCAATAAAGGCCTCCAACCCAACTAACTGATTATTATTTTGTTGTCTGGCCTACCGTGTGACAGTACTAAAAGTCTTCAAATGGTTCAGAATGCTGGAGCTAGGAATTTAACTAAAACCAGAAAATGTGACCACATTACACCAATTTTAGCTTCCCTTCATTGGCTCCCTGTCCATGTCAAATCAGACTTTAAGGTGCCTCTGATGACAAAATTGTAAATGGGCTCACCCCTTCATACCTGTCTGATCTCCTTAAACCTTATGTCCCATCCCGTGCCCTCAGCTCTGAGAATACAGGGCTCTTGTCTGTCCCCAGAGTTAAGAAGAAGTCAACTGGCTGCAGGGCCTTTTCCTATCATGCCCCCTTCCTCAGGAGTAACCTCCCTGCTGACATCCGACAGTGTAACTCTGTTGGGGCCTTTAAATCCAAATTTAAAACTCAGTTTTTCGCCTTTTCACCTAACTTTCAGTTAGCTGCTTATTTGTGATTACCTTGTACCTGTTACCATTATCCTTGGATGGGTCGGTCTCAGTCTCAATGAATCTATTAAGCCTAGCACTTAGAGTGAATATAATTTTGTCATCATGATTGTCCATACTGTAATCTTACTATGTTGGTCTATTCTGTGCACACAACATTTTTAGTATGTCTGCCTGTCCTGGGAGAGGGATCCCTCCTCTGCTGCTCTTCCTGAGGTTTCTTTCATTTTTTTCCTGTTGAAAGTTTTTTGGGGGTAGTTTTTCCTTATCTGAATTGGTCTAAGAACAGAGGTTGTTGTATGCTGTACAGACTGAGGCAATTCGTGATTTATGATACTGGGCTATATAAATAAAAATTGACTTTGCTCATTTACATTTTTTCTCTCTCCCCCTCCTCTCCTCATTCTCTCTGCTTTGTCCCCACACTGTTATTTAATTACCTGCTACAACAACTGTGAAAACTATAGTCCTTGTCACCCCCATCATCACCGCCATCATATCTTTATACTTATCCATTAACTCCAAAAATCATTAATGCACTTAAGTATTTTTTTAACACACACACACACACACACATACTGTAAATATATACACTCCCCTCCAAAAGTATTGGAACAGTGAGGCCAAATCCTGTATTTTTGCTGTAGACTGAAAACATTTGGGTTTGACATCAAAAGATGAATATGAGACAAGAGATCAACATTTCAGCTTTTATTTCCAGGTATTNATATATATATATATATATATATATATATATATATATAGTTTCTCCAACTGGCAGAAACAGGCGTTAATGAGGTTGCACGTGGAGGCAGCATAGGATTGGAACCATTTCCAAAAAAATTATTTAAATCATATTCCTCCATTCACTGAGTTTGGATAAAGACTTTTAAGCTAAAAATCACTATGTCTTCTTTTCATTTTGTGGATAAAGACAGGTGTTCTTTATAAAAGATGTTCTATTTTTGTCTTATACTTGATTAATCCTCTAAGGGCACATTCTTAGTCTTCCTCTGTCAGGTTGCAGGTTAAAACAAGTTGTCACGTCCTGAGTCAGAACAAGGATCTGGGCTATGAGGAAAGAGACCTTAATGAGGGCAGGCAAGACTATATGTAATCAATTCTGCCTCACCTGTATTCTCACTTCCCACACCTATATTGATCCCTCAGTTCATATCTCTGCAAGATTCATCAATACACTGATGTACCACCAGTCTGACAGGAATATGCTATTATAACTGCAATCTGTGGGTATGACACATGCTTTATGAAATATTGTGGTAAATGGCAATTAGGGCACAAGGGGTGTACAGTAATATACATAAAACGGAGACAAATGTCTTCATCTATCAACAAATTAAACATTTGCACCCTCTAATGAGTAGCTAATTCCATTTCCTATTACATGTTTCATCATGCATTAGTACTCACTGGAGTGTGTGTGTTTGTCAGTGCATGGTGTGTGTTTCACTGTTTAAGTCTATTTTTGCATAAAGTTCCTGTATCCTTCCATCTACAGTGTGGTTAATCTCCACCCACAGTATCTCTTTTGGGTTATTTTTATTACTCCTATGTTGAAGTGACAAAGCCCTCTAGTGACCCCAGTAATAATGATGGGGGCAAAGGAGATACTCAGGTGATGTTGTTATAGAGTGACAGAGTCCCAGTAGGGACGAGGTCCAGGGAGATGGATGGGTTAACAAAACACTGGACTTTAATACTGGAGACCTCTGTTAATTTCCCATTTCAAACTGACAATCAGTGTTGTTTTTTTATAAAAGGTTGACCACAATCATTCCCTAATCTTAACCATGTGTTTATTATTGTCATTTTACCCCAAACCACAATGTTTCCCTAAACCTAACCAAGTAATTTTTGTGCCTTTATCACATCATAAAACAAATGTATTTTTAGTTTCTTATATTTTAGAGGGCACAGACAAATTGTCCTATCAATAGGGGCTTCAGATCAGAAAAAACTTCTACGTGTCGTTCTAGAGGGCATGGACAAACTACATATATCGTCTTTTAATTTCGAGGACTTGTTGCAAATGATGGTCATCACACCAGTCCACAAACTTCTTGACCTCAGCTTCATACTAGCTAATGTCAGAGTTACTGGTAACTGCACGATGCATTGGATGTTACAAGCGGAACTAAAATCACTAAAAAAGCTTCAAAAGAAGGTGTAATAGAATGGAAATGATCCTGTCATGATCCTCTCTGAAGATTTCCTGACACTGTAGTGCCACTGGCTTATAATCATTATTTTCCTGAGTACAGCACAAGTGGCCCCAACTAACCTAAAAGGTTTCAGACATTGGTTCAACCACCTGGGGACCCGAAAGCGACTTACACTTAGAGCTACAGTGTGCAAAAATAACATTATCACCATTATTATTTAGTAGCAGTAGTAGATCTTTTATTATTTATATTAGCAGAAGCATATAATCACTGTTTTGCAGAAAGCTTTGATTTCAAAACAATCCCCAGGAAATAAGAACAGTGGGAGCAGTGTTTTGAATTGACCATTCAGTATTTTTGACTTTATGCAGGAGTTTTGGAAAGGTTTTTAAAGGCACAATGATGGCAGAATTTCTCAGCCCCTATGAAGATCAACATTGTAGGAGCCAAATGTATTGTTGGAAAAACAGAGAATTAAATTGCTATTTACTGTGTGTACATTGGGTGTGGCTGTGCAGGTATATAGGTATGAAAGTCACTGTTGTCGTCAGGTGTTTGACCTCGGAAGGGCAAAGGGTTTTTGACTGCTGTGGCGCTAAAGTTTGTTTGTCATGTAGTAAATGGTTTGTTTGGGTTTTCGATGGAAACTGCAAAATGGACTTTATACACATATGTGTACGGCGGAAGCAATAAAGGGATTGTTTTTCTGCAATCAAAGAACAGCCTGCAGATTCTGTACTGAAAGCAACACACAGCTAATGTTAATAGACTGGCTCCTACAAACAGTAGACAGTGGAATTTTTAAAACAGTAGTGTACATGCCCCAGGTGTCCAGCAGAGGGCAGTGTTTACAAGAGCGTTTCGATCCAGCAACAGTGCATTCAGTTACACTATAAATTCTTCCAACATTTGTAAACATTATGCATTTTTTTATGCTGTTATTCTGAGATTCAATTTTACCAAATTACATTGTTTAATACTTTATATATAGCGTACAATACACAGATGGTTTTAATGTACTGTATTTTTCTGAGGAACAGAAGCTCAGTTGGATTGTATAACCTATATTTTTCTGTCATGGAATTTTCTTCTTTTGCTTGTTTCCAGTTCAGGTTTGAATTGCATTGTGGAAACTGATATATACTGTAGTAACAAACAGACCATAGATTGTACGAGATTGCTGTGTAGCTCAGAAAGTGCACATTATATGGCTGCAACAGGAGATCTGGAACCTGGAAGTTGGAAATTCTACTGCATGTACTGCAAAAAGCTCTGATGAACCCACTGTACGTTACCTGCCTAATACCAGATAACAACTAATAACAGACAGACAAAGTTAGCGACTGTGTGAATAAGCAACTGTTTGCTAACAAGTTAAGCCATAACTTTGTAAGCAGATAATATGTCAATGTTTACATTTTTCACCCCATCATCTCACCTTTGAAGAGGCTTTACCTGGTTCATGGCAACTTGGATTTTCTTTATCTCAAAATTAAACTTGTTGTGATTTGGATGATTGCAATGACTTATGGGAAGGTGACCACATGGCGAATATCACTTCTACTAAGTACCACTTTGAAAGACAAAAGTGGCTTGGATCTATTGCTGTTAGATTGAGTGTTGATAGAAAGTTTATATGACTGTACTTCCTTAAAACACTGACTAATGTTAGCTAGCTTGAGGTTGCACTGGCTACAAAGTTAGGATGTCACTATCCCCGCACTCTGCTGTCTCACACACAGAGCTCACAGGGGGTCAACAGTATGTTGTCATTAACACTGCCTGCCTGTACAAGTGTAGCCGGAACGGTCTGCTGGTCCCGACTAAACTGCGTTGTGTTCTGCACAATCAGACGCTGGACACTGGCATGTCTGGCTGAACTCAGGTTTATTCCTGTTTTGAGCCCAAAGAGAGCAAAACGCTGTCATACGAATTCTATCTTCACAACAACACACCTCTCGCAGTCAAAATCATGCAGACTGATTCAAAACATGTAAATAAAATAAAACAAAATAAAAATGAATAACAAATGTTATTACTTGGTGTCTCTAATTACTTGACTTTCATTTATATTGTTAATAACATTTGACTTAAGGCTTAACCTAAATCAACACCAAGAAATTTGAAACAAATCATCTTGATGTGTTTGTCACCAGTCAACACACAAAACAAATATAAATTCCATAAAATTCACAGGTGTTCACGGCTGTCATGAGGACTATTCTGCATCACAATCATCTCATACAATAAACCTGAAATGAAAATTACATTTACTGAACGTGGTAATGGGAGTACAGCAAATATACACATACCTATTTTGAGCCCAAAGAGAGCAAAACACTGTCATACGAATTCTGTCTTCACAACACCTAACACAAGAAAAAAAAGACAAGCTCAAACGTGCATCCCACGAGAAGATAAAATGGCAAACGCCAGCACACACAGCGCACAGTGCATAGTGGAGTGCAATATGTTTAGCTAGTTTGCTCAATCTCTCAAAACTCACTTTACAAGTAAAATTGAAAACTACATGGTTCATCTAGCATAATGATTTTATGAATGAATAAACTGCTCTGTGCACTGCAATCGACATTGGAACTTGGAATTCCCACTTTATAATCGTGCTGCCTTAAATACATACCTCTCGCAGTCAAAATCAATGCAGACTGACAAGAAACCGAAACTGATGCAGTACGTCTACTAATGGTCAGCAGGGGGGCGCAATAACACAAACTAATACATTACTCCCAATACCAAAAAGGGTAGACTTGAAAACAGCAGAACAGGTGAGGGATTTTAGTGAAATTAATACATGTTGCAAAAGAACACATACCATACCAAGAAATAAAAATCACAAAAATTATTTCCTATCATTTCTTATATCTGTTACATTCACCCCTCCTTAATTTCACCAAAATCCTGAATGTACAAATGGTCGTGCATAATACACAGAGTAATCATACAAAGCACAATGTTCACATTCATTGGGTCCAAGATAACCCTGGGAATCTAATTCCCCACACAACATATTAAGCTACTTGCGAAGTAAGTTCAGAGAAAACAGAAGTTGATCAGGCTACTGCTTCTCCTAGTTGATATGATGCCTTTTTACACCACATAAGAGCTTGGCACTCAATCCAGTCAATGTAAACATTTTATGACCCAAACCAAATGAATACATGTACTGAATAAAACATAACGCAGTACTCATGTGCTTCTTCTACTCTGGTTAAAACAAGGTAAGTAAAGACTGTGACCTTCTGTTCAACCCATCTACAATACCCCTTGTGAAAGGTTTTTGCACCATGTTCTCTATCAACTGATTGACTGCTTTAACGACCCTGCCTGTATGCGTTCTGACCATAGGCCTCTCAGGCCCTGAATCTCGTGTAGGCACCTGACTATTAGTCACTGTTGTGGGTGAGATGACGTTACAGGGCCCTATCTCGTCTAAGTCAGAAATGTTGGCTAAAGGGTCAAAGTCCACTTCAGTCATGTCTGGTTCGGGGGACACACTAGACCCGGATAAGTCTCACACAGGTGGGGCTTTCTCTCTTTCTTCTTTGTTTCCACTACCATTGGCAGGATCTGACTGGGGTCTTGCATGTGTCAGCTGATCAGAGCCTCTGGGTGGAGAGTATGACATCTCATCCTCCATTCCTGTCTCTGTATCATCTCCCAAAGACTCACAGTCAACATCAGATGACACACATATCCATGAGCAGGCGCGGTCCTCAGAGGCTTCTACTGCCAGGCCACTCAAAGTATCAATGGACATAGGCTGGGACTCGCTGACCGCATCTAGGACACCTGAATCCAGCTCCTCACTGATTTGTTCTGGCACTGGTAGGAAGCTCACATCCAGTATCAAGTTCTGGTGCACAACCTTGGTCTTCCCGCTCTAATCCGCGACTTTATAGATGTGAATCTAAGGATTCCGATCCATGACAGTATAGACTGTGGGCTCCCATTTATCTGCCAACTTCCTCTTTCCTCTCTCTGCTTTAGTCGCCAGCAAAACTCTGTCACTGACTTTCAAGCAAGTGCCACGGACTCTCTTGTTGTAACCGTCAGCTTTATGCTGCTGCTCTTTCCTTGCATGCTGCTGAGCAATGCTCGCGGCTTCATGAAGGTTTGCCATCAGTTTCTCGGTGTAGGTCTTGTAGTCAACCACAACTGGGTCCTTCAGGACTTGTCTGAAAACCACATCCACCGGGAGTCTGGGGACCCGACCACACATTAAGTAGAATGGGGTGTATCCAGTTGTTTCATGGATGGTGGCATTGTAAGCAAACGTCAAGGTTTGTATCTGTTGTGCCCAGTGTTGTTTTGCTGCTAATGGTAAGGCACGCAACATACTGCCAAGCGTCCTATTGAACCTCTCAGTTTGCCCATTTCCCATGGGATGGTATGCAGTTGTGTGTGACTTTGTGATCCCTGTGAGGCTGAGGAGTTCTGTTATGAGTTTACTTTCGAAATTGGCTCCGCGATCTGAATGTATTCACTCTGGAAAACCATATATGCAGAACACATTATCCCACAGTTTCTTTGCAACTTGTTTTGCAGTCTGGTTAACACAGGGGAACGCATGAGCCAATTTTGTTCTGGCTTGCCCTTGATGCCCTGCGAGATCATGGACTCCACAGAAGGCCTTGACCTTCAAGCTAGCAGGTAAGACAAACTGGTACCTTTTCTGCCTGGTTGAAGGATCTTTGGTGATCCTATAGAGGACTCCGTCCTGGACCTTCAACTGGTGCCACTGTTTGGATAGTGTCTGTGCTCTAGGAGTTAACCTACTTCTCTCTCATCTAAACGGCGGCTTACCCTGCTCCATTAACAGCAGGACCTCCCCGATGGCTGGATCCAGTTTCTGGCTGTTCTGAAGCTCATCGATAGAGAAGGCTGGAAAGGTGGCTTGTTCTGAGGGTGCCACCTGAGGAAGAACCCTGAGAAACTGTACCGCTCTGGACTCTGCTGCTTTCTCCTACTCAATGTGAGCCTCACAGATGGACTTAACATCAGAGGAATCCTGATTCCCAGCTGGCTTGTACCATGGAGCACAGCCTGAGTCATCTGCCTGCAGACTTTGAACCTTGCACCAGAAAACATCCTGGATTCCTTTGGATACCTTTGGCCCACTGACCCGGCAAAAGGGTCTCTACTTAAGGCATGTTTTTTTCGCCCCAGGGATATGTTTAAGATTGAATGTGTATGGGGACAGCCTGTTCGTCATTATGTAGGTTAAAGGATTATTGTCGGACCACGCTGTGAAAGAATGACCCTTCAACCAGTGACTAAACTTCTCACAAACACTTCACTTGAGCGCTAGAAATTCCAGGCGATGGGCAGGATACCTCTTTTGTGAGCCAGTGAGGGTTTTGCTCGCAAAGGCGATCAGATGTGCTTTGGTATCTGGGACAAAACTGCCCCGAGACCATCAAGAGAAGCGTCGATGGATAGGATCAGTGGTTTGGAGAAGTCTGGGTGAGTGAGGACTGTACAGTTTAGAAACTTCTCCTTGAAGCTGAGGAAGGCGGAGTCACAATCATCAGTCCAGTCTGCGGGTTTGAGCTTTCTGAGGACACCAGGATTGTGGCTTAATTTTCCAACCCTCCCTCTGCGTTTTTGACCAGCTTGGGTATAAAATGCTGATAATAAAACACCATTCCCAGAAACTACTTTACTCTCCGAACTGAAGGTGTGCAGCCATCGTCCTCCATTAAATCCCTTTCTGACATTTTGACAATGACTTCCACTTTCTCGGGATCAACTGCTACCCCATCACTGTCAATAATGTGTCCGAGGAATTTCACGGACCGTCGCAACAGATGGCATTTTTTGGGGCTCAGCTTCAGGTTGTATTCTCTCAGCCTCTGAAAAACAACCGGCCTATCGAGGGCTTCTTCCTCATATGGGGCAGAGACCAAAAGGTCATCGAGATAACACAGCAAGCTACTGAAGTTTAAATGGACTGTGCTGTCCATTTACCTGTACTTATATAGCGCCTTTCTAGGCCTTCCGACCACTCAAGGCGCTTTACACACTACAGGCGCCATTCACCCCATCCACACACACAATCATACACTGATGGGGGGGAGGCTGCCAACCACCTCATCATGGTAATGTAATCACATTCACTCACATACACACGCCGATTGCCTTCGGGGGCAATTTGGGGTTCAGTAGCTTGCCCAAGGCCACTTCGACATGCGGATCGAACCGCCGACCTTCCGATTAGTGGATGACCCGCTCTACCTCCTGAGCCACAGCCGCCCATCAGTTTAGGTCACCAAAGATGCTTAGCATCATCCTCATGAAAGATGCCGGACTGTTACAAAGGCCCTGCGGCATCCTGTTGTATTCATGCAAGCCCAATGGTGTTGTGAAGGCTGTGCATCTCTTGTCTTCCTCGTGCATGGGCAGGTAAAAACCTGATGTTAGGTCCATGGTGCTGAAGACAGTGTTTCCGCCAAACAGTCTGACTGATGAGGTACGGGATGAGCATCCTTGGTGGTCCTTGCATTCAGCCACTGGAAGTCTGTGCATATCCTGAGGTCACCATTTTTTTCCAGACCATCACGAGTAGGGAGGCAAATTTGCTCACTGACTTCCGAATGATTCCCTGCTGTTCCATCTCAGTGAGGACTTGGTGCAGCTTTTGGTAGTGGGCTGGAGGAACTCTGCGATATGGAAGATGGAAAGGACGGTCGTCTGTAAGCCGGATTCTATGCACAAAGCCCTTGGCTTCCCTACAATCTAGATGGTGTTTTGAAAACACATCCTGGTATTGTTCCAACATTTTCACCAGTTGGATTTTGGTGGAGGGGCTCACTTGGCAATAGTCAATGTCAACATCCCCCAGGCCAACATTCTGCAGTCTCTGTTTCAGGTCAGCATCGTCAATGTGTTTGTCATGAGTTACTTTATCTGTTTCATTCTCCTTTTGCATACTTCAACATGTTGGTGCCTATGAGAATGTCATCCTTCTGGCCAGCAAGCACCAGGAGTGGGACCATGCACTTTACCCCGTACAAACCCAGCTGAATCTCATACATGCCCTTGGGGCTAACCTGTAGTCCTCCACAGCCAACAAGGATAATGCGCTGTGTTGGCTCTAGCTGTTGTGTCAAAATGTTCGCTGATAAGAGTCTCTGCTCTGCTTCCTCACTTATCGTACATACCATTGATCCCGTGTCAAGCAATCCCTGCAACTGAGCAGAACCGCTGATCATCACCGGTGCATGGAATAATTCGCCAAATGGCTCAACTCTGTGGATATTCTGAATGATTACTGTGCAATCCTCTGGCATTGCCTTGCAAACCTTTGCATACACCTCTTCCAAGTCTTCATTTCCTTCGAGGGTTGATCCTTTAATGCCCACATGTCCCCTCTCCAAATGTGAGTTACCTAGTTTAAACCTGCTCCACCTTGTTCATCTCTGGGTTGTGTCCGGGCGGGTTGCAGTGTGGCATTATTTCTTGACTTACGTTGTTGACATTCTCTCCTCCAATGGCCAGGCTTGAAACAGCTTATGCAGAGGTTTTTCCATCTGCAGTGGATAGTTGTTGAATGGTCAATGGACTAGCAAACCTTGCATCTCCTTTGAGGGAAGTTTGCTTGCTCCCTGTTTGGTGGTGTAACTACTGCTGACTGAGCCTTTTGCTCCAGCACGCGGTCCAGCAAGCCGATGAGGGACTGAATGCAACATTCATGTGTCCTCCTCAGCTCCCCTGCTGTGTGGAGTCCCTCAGGGGTCGGTCCTCGGACCAATCCTCTTCTCATTGTACATGCTTCCTCTGGGTCATTTGTTCAGCTGCTTTCAAGACATGTCATATCACTGTTATGCCGATGATACACATATCTATTTCTCTGCCAAAACCAGTAACTGAATAAACTGTCCTCCCTCCATGATTGCTTAAATACCACCAATGTTTGGATGTCTCTTCATTTCCTCCACCAAAACCCTGACAAAACGGCCTGGGGGCAGAGCAGAGACAGAGCTGGGGACCTCTGGGAACTGAAGGACAGGGGCAGTGCAGGCGGACAGCCTGCAGGCAGGGCGGAGATGGAGCCAGAGACTTCAGGTGGCCGGCCTGGGGGCAGGGTGGAGACAGAGCCGGGAACCTCAGACAGGTGGCATGGGGGCAGGACGGAGACGGAGCCGGAGACCTCAGGCGGACGGCCTGGGCGCAGGGCAGAGGCAGAGCAGGAGAGCACCAACAAACTGCTGCGTTTGTCCCGTCTGTCACAAAATCACATGCTGGTAAGCATATCAAACTGATCAGCAAAGCATCATAAAGCCTGACTTAAGTTTGCACTACTTGAAAGTAAAGACAGCCATAAACATGCATTAACAGAGCGAGCTGACCTTAAATATTAAATAATCTTCTTTTCTACAACATTGTTAAAATCCAAGCCTCTGACAAAATCACTAGATGCAAATAGCTTCCCCGATGTTTCCTTCTCGGGATATCTGAACATTTCTATTCCTCACTTTTTTGATACATGCAGTTTTGTAGCACAAAATGAAACTCTGGTGATTTCCCAGCTCACCGACTGACTGATGACAGCAGCAACTTCGACATTATTCTGAGTTCTGTTGTTGTCCTGTCGCTAATTTCGAAGGCTCTAACTTGGCTGGCTGTGACACCACTTGGTACAGGTCAATTTTTGAGATGGAGACAGTTACTGTACACATGTGAGATCTGCAAAGACTTAATGAATACTGTATTCACAGTTGGAGACAGGGGTTTTAAGAAATACATTTTCAATTATTGATTTTTAACCAGATTAAGTTACTAGGGTTGCAAGAGTCGCCCAGGAGGCATCTTGATCAGATGCCTGAACCACCTCAACTCTACTCTGAGCTCCCTCCAAAAGTCTGAGCTCCTTACCCCCAGCCACCCTATGCAGGAAACTAATTTCGGCCGCTGGTATCTACAATCTCATTCTTTCAGTCACTACCCGAAGCTCATGTCCATAGATGAGGGTTGGAACGTAGATCTCCTTCTTCACCACAACGGTCTGGTATAATGCCTGCATTACTGCTGAGGCTGCACTAATCCGCCTGTCCATTTCACACTCCATTTTACCCTCAATTTGTGAACAAGACTCAGACATACTTGAACAGCTTCGCCTGGGGCAGTAACTCATTCCCAACCTGGAGGGTATAATCCATTGTTTTCCGGCAGAGAACCATAGCCTCAGATGTGGAGGTTCTGACTCTCATTCCGACTGCACATGGTCGTAAGCCTTCTCCAATTCCACAAAACATACTGTATGTAGACTGGATAGGCAAACTCCCATGACTCCTGCAACAACCCTGCAAGGGTAAAGAGCTGTTCCACGGCCAGGACGGAATCCACATTGCTCCTCCTGAATCTGAGGTTCAACAATTGGTCAGACCCTTCTTACGAGCACCCTGGAATAAAATTTCTCAGGGAGGCTGAGCATTCCGGTCTACCACTCCGCAGGCACTGTTTCTGACCTCCAAGCTACACTGAGCAGGCGTTTCACCCAAGACAGACAAACAATGTCCAGAGCCTTCAGCATTTCAGGATCAAATCTCATCCACACCTGACATCTTGCCACGGTGGAGCTTCTTGGCTACCTCAGAGACCTGTGCCAGCGATATGGGTGAGGCTTCCCCTGAGTCTTTAAACTTTGCCTCCTCCACAGAGGACATGTTGGTCGGGTTCAGGAGTTCTTCATAGTGCTCTTTCCATCGTTCGACAATGTCCCCAGTCAGGGTCAGCAGTTCTCCTCCCCTACTGACCACAGCCTGAGCAAAGCCCTAGTTTTCTTTCCTGACTCGTCTACCAGTTTGCCAGAACTTCCTTGAGGCCAACCAAAAGTCCTTCTCCATAGCCACCTGGGTCTTTGCTTCAGCAACCAAAGAAGCTGCTGCCGTTCTGGCCTTCCAGTACCTGTCTGCTGCTTCAGATGACCCCTGAGCCAACCAAGCCCGAAAGGCCTCCTTCTTCAGCCTGACGACCTCCTTCTTAGGTTGCCACTGACAACCTTCTGACCACAGCTCCTAGCAGTCGCCTCCACAATGGAGGCTTTGAACGTGGCCCACTAGGATTCCATGTCCCCAACCAACACATAAGTCCAATAACAAAGCATCACTTTGCACGTTACTTTGCAGAGACATGATAGCCTTTTAAAGGAATGGGAATAGAGATAGAAAAAAATACAATTGACTGGGTTGAAAACTTCACATTGTGAAGATGATGGTTCACAACTCCTTTTTGGATTTAAACTGAATAAATCAATAAAAAGAGATTAAAGGTAAGGCAGTGGACTGGACTTACGCACATGTTCACCTTGTGTGCATTGTGACTACATAAACAAAAAATTTATAGTTACTGGCATTGCATGGAATAACTTTTGAAACGGGAATTGCATATACCCATGTACATTAAATTCCCTGAATTGTCACAAATTAAAACGTACATTTGTATTTCATATTTCCCTGCCAGTGTAAAAAAAGAGTACTATTTTGTGTCTTCATGGTGTTCATTTGCGTGTGAAATAGACAACTTGAATGATAATAAACCATGTCCCCTCATTTCTCTTTTTTGTATTACCTAAATAAGCCTGACAGCAGTCGTGTCCTGTGTCATGTTTTCTGCTACTTTGGTCACGGTCACCTCCTGTCATGTACTTAACAGCACAGTAGTTGAGTGGTGTATAGCCTGCTGACAACCTTGATTTTACACTACATACGCGTAAAGTCTACATTTTGTAACACTTGTTCAGACATATAGTAACATCAGAATGGGGAAGAAACGTGATCTAAGTGACTGACAATGATTGTTGGTGCCAGGCAGGGTGGCTTGAGTATTTCAGAAACTACTGATATGGGATTGTCACACAACAGTCTTTGGATATTACAGAGAATTGTGCAAAAAAACAAAAATCGAGTGAGCAGCAGTTATGTAGGCAAAACTGCCTTCATAATGAGAGAAGTAAAACGAGAATGGTCAGACTGGTTCAAGCTCATAGGAGGGTGACAGTAACTCAAACAGCTGCTTACTGCTTACTAATGTTGTTGACAATAAAACAAGCGTATTTTGCAACTGCCTAATGTCCCCCTCCGTACATACCTTGGTCAGAACTCCTTAATAACTAAACGTAAGGGATCCTTATCAAACAATATTTATATTATGTGTTTCTTTTACAAAAAAAAATTATTATCTGATTTTTTTAAACCCTCAAATACAAATACTGATATCTTCAAAATTACATGTTTTGATCAGGCTCTATACATTAGCCTATATAATATGTCTAATCTATATATTATTATGATTATTATTATTATTATTATTAATAATAATAATAATAATAATATTATATGAATTATAAAACTATTCCCCAAGCCTCCTTTCTTTTAAAAAGTCTCCTGCACTTTTGCTGAAACACTATCTACACATACAGTATATCAGCATGTTCAGCTACCTCTGATGCAACTCACAATTTATAATCTAAGAGCTCCAAGTTGTAGTTTTTGAGCTAGTATTATCTGAATGAGGGTTGTCATTGTCCATATTTCCTGCCACGGCTTGCTGTCTTAAAAGGCTTTGTGGCCCACACAGGTGTATGATGTTTTGCTAAGATTAGATTAGGTATTTTCCTGGCTCACCTTGTGAAACAGTGGTTAGAAACACTGCCTCTTAACCAAAAGGCCTGTTCAGAGCCCAACCCAGGTGAATTCTAAAAGATAATGCTACCATTGTCCTTTAACAATACACCTACCATATGTTTGGAGTTGGCTGGTTTGACACTTCTAAACACTCAGCTAAATGAGCTTTCATCAGAAAATTTTGCCTTTTCTAATTTTCATATAAATTACTAAGGAGTCTGTATTTAGAAATGATTGTTGCTTCATAAGCAATTTTGAAATTGACCTTTAACAGCCTTGGGATACATTTGAAACTCTAATTTACTTATTAATTTGTACCTCCCTGCTATTTCCACAAAGCGTGTTTAATCTGAGTTCAGATCTAAATCGAAACAAAGGGTTAGGGTTCACAGGTTTTTACATACTCCAAGTCAAGTCAACTTTATTTATATTCGACATCCTCTGTCTTTAGACCCCCAAATTGGATAGGGAAAAACTTCCCCCCGAAAAAACCTTTAACAGGGAAAAAAAATGGAAGAAACCTCAACAAGAGCAACAGAGGAGGGATCCCTCTCCCAGGATGGACAGACATGCAATACATGTTGTGTGTACAGAATAAATCAACAAAAATTGCAGTGTGTACAGTTTTGATGACAAAAATGTAGATTGTAGTACAAAAGTGAACAGTATGGATCCAGGAGGACATTGGTCAACTTCAGGGGTTGCCCGAATACCTAGGACCTGAGCCACACCACCTCGTCTCCACCATAGAGACCTGGAAAGAGGACAGGCCATACAAACACAGAAGAGGACAGCAGCTTTAACACAGATAAGAGAGACCAACAAACACACACACACACACACAGATAGACATGATAACATGCAAACTAGGGAGAGGGGGAGAGAAGAGGCTGAATCTCCTGGGGGGCAATGATCCAGATCAACGTCTGTATGATGTACAGACAGCCTGTATCTATTATAATAGATACATCGAGACTGACCAACCCGGTAGAAGTTACAGGTGCAAGACCTGAGGTATCGAACGATAGAAGGGGCAAGCCCATTTACAATTTTATAAGTCATCAGAAGCAAGAAGAAGTCTGATCTGACATGGACAGGGAGCCAGTGAAAGGGAAGAGTGAGGGGAGGGGTATTCAGTTGGTTGCAATCTGCAACCACACCGCTAGATGCCACTAAATCCTTCACACTGGTCCTTTAATGTGCTGATCAAAAGAGAGGGTCGATTCTTGGCTGTTAAAGTGGCAATAGACTAAACTTTTTAACTTCCTCATTCGTTCATTTAGTCTATAACGGAGACATGACAGCAGATGGAAATACTTTAGTATGTATTGAGAAAAGCGAACTGGGTTGGTATATTATTTTATGTTTTACAAAATGAAAGAAACTGTGCAACGGAGACGATGATAACTTATTTTCTGTCTGTTGATTTTCATATGGACAAGTAGATCGATCGATCTACTTGTTCATATATACAATCAACAGAGTCGTAACTCAATCAAATCTGTACACATAGACATGATACACATATTTTTAGATTCTTCATTTTTAGCTAACGGGAAGAAAGCCCTCTAGAAATCAAAAGACAAGTTTCTGGGTGATACAGGCAGACTGACATGCCGCGTAACCAATCAGAGAGCCAGAATAAGCAGCTATGCTGTGACGAACTGTAGTGAGCAAGGTTGGTTGACAGCACTTTTTGTACTGCTCATGTTATGTTATATTTTGTGAAATATATATTGTGGAATTAATAAACTACACAGTACAACAGTTTATTTGACAGTATATTCAATGAAACTAAAACGTAGCATATGCTGTAGCGTATGCCATAAATCGAGCCTTCATTTTCCAGGGAGATCGTACCCGGTGGCAGACAGCACTGCATAGGCAAAGCAGAGGCTTATAGGGAACCAATTTAAATGCCGATGGTGTCATTATTCTATAGCCATTACACTGTGCAATCAACATTTACTTCATAATGATAAGTTAAAGCTAAAAACGTGTCTATTGCCACTTTAAACTTTGAGAAATCACGCTGTTGTCGAGACTTACTGTTACTTCATCAAACTGGTGTCTATGCCAAGAAGGGTCAATAACTAGCTCAGTTTTATCAGAATTTAGGAGATGGAAATTATGTGACATCCAGGATTGCACAGTGGATAAACAGGCCTCTAGATTTCTAATTTGAGCATCATCATCTGCCCATCATCTGCCTATACAGCTGAGTATCATCAGCGTAGCAGTCGACATTTATTCCAAAACTGCATACAATTTGGCCAAGAGGTGAGATATATAAAGAGAAAAGCAAAGGGCAAGAACAGAGCCCTGAGGTACTCCATATTTCACGTCAGAAAATGGTGATGTAATATTATTATAACAAACACACTGTGTTCTTTCAGATAGATATGATTTTAACCATGCAAGGGCCAGGCCAGAGACACCAAATTAGTAATAGAAGTAGAAGTAATAGAAGCACAGAGGTGGAATTTGATTCAATAGTAAGCAAAATGTCATCTACCACTTTAGTAAGTGCAGTTTCAGTGGAATGACAGGCCCTAAAAGCAGATTGAAAAGGTTAAAAAAAATTTGTGTTACTGAAGGTTGCTGAGACACAACTCTTTCTAATACTTTTGAAAAGAATGGAAGGTTAGAGTGGCCTATAATTATTCAGAGATCCTGGATCAAGGTGTGGTTTCCTAAGTAGTGGGTTAACCACAGTAGTCTTAAAGCTAGTTGGGACAGTGCCAATTCTAAGTTCTAAGTGATAAATTAAATGAAGTTAATTAGTTAACTTAGGTTTGGGAGCAGGGCCACACCTCAATGACACCTCTAATCCCCCTTCAAGCCTACTAATACCTGGTCGACCATCTGGCACTGTATGTCTCAGATTTCTCGACCCACCCTCCCTTTCCCTTCCCTTCATCCATTCACTTTCCTACCTCATCCCTACCTCATCCCTCACTCTGCTCATCCCTACCCACATCCCTTCATCCTCTTTTCCCTCATCCCCTCATCCCTCCTATTCAATCTGGTGCACACTTCTCTCACGCCTCATTCTAGGTACCATCTAGGGGCCTGTCATCAGCTCGGGTGGAAACACACCTGACGGACCCCCCACACTGTGTCGCCCAGTCTTCACCCCTCCCCCTTGCATCCATTCATCTGTCCTCACCATCCAATACCTCCTGAATTTTGATTAAACCTTTAAATGAAATATTATTGTGGCTTGGTCCTTGCTAGTGAACACTATTAAGCATTGTAGGTCCCAGAGATGGCCAGAGATCTTTAAAAAGTTTAGCTGGTAGGGAGTCAAGGAGACAGGTAGTTGATTTTGAAGCTATGTCTCAAGAAATACAGTCTTAAAATTTGTAAGAACTGAGACTAGCTGGGATGCAACAGGTGAACATTGTACCACCAATTCTGTAAAGGTAGCTGGAGAAGAGGAAATAATTTTGTATCTTATCTCATCTATTTTATTACAGAAAAAATATAAGAAGTCATGAGCCGAAAAGGGTGAGCAGCTGACAGACGACTGCTTTTGACTAAGTTTAGCTACAGTGTCAAAAAGAAATCTAGGATTATGTTTATTGTTACTGATTAAGCGAGAGAAATAAGCTGTTTTAGCAGCAGACAGAGCACGCTTGTAGTTCAGTGCCCTCTTGTGCCATGCAAGGTAGAAAACGTCCAGTTTTGATTTGCGCCATTTATGTTCAAATCTCCTACAGGACTTCTTAGGAGCACGTGTTTCATCCATAAACCAGGGTGTAGGCTTTCTTGACTGTTTTGGTAGTAAGAGGTGCAACTGAATCTAGAAGGGTAGAAAGGGTTGAGTTTAAGTCACTAGTACAATTTTCAACAGGCTCTGTCACTGTCATGAAAGGAGCCAGGACTGCAGGCAAATGTTCATTAAGTGCAGTTAAAGTTGCCAGGCCAATGTGGTGAGTGGTAAAAACATTGATGCCAACATTAGAAGGACAGGCTAATGTTGCTTCAAATTTAATTAGAAAGTGGTCCGACACCGCGGATGAGACAGTAGAGACATTCAGGGCAGACCTCTCTATTCCTCGGGAGAGAAATAATTCCAGGGTGTTACCACTGCTATGAGTAGGTTCATGTACAAACTGAGTGAAAACAAAAGTACCTGCCAATGGAAAGGCCATTAACATTAAGGACTTTATTACCTGTAAAACAAAAAATGCTATCTATATGATACAGTGCCCATGTGGTAAAATCTATATCGGTGAGACATTCCGCTCCCTTAAAGAGCGTATTCCTGAACATAGGAGCTCCATTAAGAGGAATGATGTAAGCAGTCCTGTTGCAAGACATTTTAAGGAAAAGCAATATCACGTTTAATCTCTATTTTTTACAGGCATAGAAGCAATTAAGCCCCGCCATAGAGGTATTAATGTCAGTTTTCTCAGGAAAAAGAGAGAGAGAAACATTTGGCATTTTTTATTTCAGAAGTTTATTTCTGGAAGACATGAATGAGGACTTCTCAATTAATGAGTTTTTATAGTTGTTCTTAAATATCTCTTAAATATCCCTTATGTGATTTTATAGTGTTTTTTATGATGGATCTTGTTGCTCTCCATACTCTTTCTCTATATTGCACTTGGAAAAAGTCTAGTAAAGTGTCTCTAAAGTATGCCACATCAAATAGGTACATTTTGACCTCTTCTGTACATTTTGACCTCTGTGGGAGTACCACCCCGTAGTTGTACTCCTCCTGTTTATGTACCTAATATGGTGTCACCTACACTCCCCTCCAAAAGTATTGGAACAGTGAGGCCAATTCCTGTATTTTTGCTGTAGACTGAAAACATTTGGGTTTGACATCAAAAGATGAATATGAGACAAGAGATCAACATTTCAGCTTTTATTTCCAGGTATTTACATCTGGATCTGA
>NTHP01000281.1:515056-547770 GCA_003416845.1 Oplegnathus fasciatus
TCAGATCCAGATGTAAATACCTGGAAATAAAAGCTGAAATGTTGATCTCTTGTCTCATATTCATCTTTTGATGTCAAACCCAAATGTTTTCAGTCTACAGCAAAAATACAGGAATTGGCCTCACTGTTCCAATACTTTTGGAGGGGAGTGTATGTCTTTTATTGGGCACTCCCTTTGCCTTATTGTCAGTCTGGGAATGTGATTGGCCAGAGGCCACATGACCATATGCCCAGCTCATCTGTGTAGGTGCCCCATTGGCTGATATGTGTGTGGATGTATATGATTGGTTGTATTTTATATATTTTTTTTTTACCTTTTTAAAACTTATTTTTTTCTGCTTCATACCTACCCTATTTAAATGTTCCTTGTAGAGTATTTTTATGATGACCCTGATGAAGGCCACAAGCTGAAATGTGTCGGTCTAACAATAAAGTTGTTCTAAATACTACAAGTGTTGCTGAAGTTGTGACCTCTTCAGACTTTTTCCCTTCTCCATGCACCTTGGAAGTAGGTGAAGTTGAAACCCAGAAACCCTTATTCTGAAACCAAAAGTACCAAATATTGCCAAAAGACTTTACTTAGCAGGTCGTAAGCTTTATTTAAGTGACTATTAAAATCACTTAGGGCCAGGTGGTCTATAGAGTACCACAAGGTGGAATCAATTTACCTGGACAAGGCAAGTAGTAGTTGATGGGGATGGTTTTAATACCAGAGCTTCAAATGAATTAAATGTATTGTCCCATTTTAGAGTTTAAGTTGAATATAGATTTAAAGATTAAGGCAACACCTACACCCTGTTTAGTGGCCCTAGCGGCATGTGAATTGGTATAGTCAGGTGGGGAGGCTTCATTTAATGGCAAGAAAACATTTGGTTTTAGCCACCCGATTCAGGTGCTGGTGCCCCAATACATTGTTTGGTAAGCCATATACAGACATACGTATAGAGGGCTATGCCAAAAAACAGTTCAGTTTCTTCAGCTGAAGCATTCAGTAGCTTGCTGGGATCCCCTTCAACTGAGTACAGGTTGGTCTGCTTTGCAATATTTTTAAAAGCTTCTCTACCAAGAAGACCTTGAAAGTATTTGATTGGCTCATGGACCGTTGTTGCGCGAGGTAGGATGGCACTCTATTTGGTGACTGGAGGGATTGGTTTTCTTCTTTGCCATTTTAGGTTTTTAGCCTTTTCCAGTATTGGAGGTGCCTCTAATTCCTCCTCAAAAAGCCAAAAAGGTCAAATTACTTTTCTCAAACTTTCTTCATCTACTTTCATGCTGTTGCATCGTCCATTTCACTCAGAAATGCGTGAAACACACATGTAACCTGAATGTACTGCAGTACGTCTCCTCTCCCTCTCTGTAAGCTAAATCTGACTCTCCCTCAAACTCCTCATCACTGAACCCTAACCTTAACCGAATAGCCACCTGTGCACTCTTTTCAGCTCTCTTTTCAGCCTTGCCATAGAACATTAACAGGGTCATGTTCTAAACAAAGGAATAAGTGTAAGCATATCTCTCCATCCGTGCATCCATCTACCTACCTATCTGTGTAATTTGTACAGAAATATTCAAGTATTAGTAAGGAATCATTGGCTCCACTGACTATATAGTTTTATTGTTGTACAATATTGCCATTTGGCAACATACCTAATTTATTAAATAAAAATACAATAATTTAATTGAAACAAGATTTTCATGATAAAAACAGGTCATAACTTATCAGATATTCTTTCAGTATTTTTCAAATGCTGCAGATACTATATATGAAAAATTGGAAGAAATCTGTGCAGTGTGATGAGCTCTTCTTCAGGTGACTCAAGGTCATTGACAGCGTGAGAAAGAGTAAGACTGGGGGATTTAAATGTCATGTGACTTCATTCAAGTACATAACTGGTTAAAACAATACCCCACCTTCTATAGGAAAGGCCATTCAGTGTTTAAGATCATTTTTAAATATCAGGAAATTCCGAAGAAAGGATATGTTGCCATATTTCAACACTGTGGATCAGAGGGTCAAGATATCATTTATTAATAGTATAAGGTTTTAGTGGCCAGCACTTGTGACGGTGAAGGGATACAGTAGAGATTTCCTTAGATGTTTCGTTTTGTAAGACTTTACCAGGTGCTTTCAGGGACATTTCATCGCCGCCAGTGGTGGAGGTTATAATTAGATAATTGTGAGTCACATGTTTAGGGGAAGATAATTTATGAGTAAAACGGCAGGGGAGGGAAACAATCTCAATGTTACAAACCAAGCTATCAGTCTGATAGTCTGCACTATGAGGATTTCCCTGGCAGGACATATGAACTAAGCTAGTGGACTCCAAATTTGCATGTAAACCTAGCAGGCTCTCTAATCACCTGCGACCTGCCGAGTGCTAAATCCCTACTTTCAAACCTGACGCAGACACCTGTCTATATTCCTAGATAAAATAGCGGCGCCTGCGCCAGTAGGATGAAGGCTGTCCACTCTCAGCCCAAACGACTACCGCCCAGTAGCACTCACCTCCACCATCATGAAGTGCTTTGAGCGGTTAGTCAAACTCTTCATCACCTCCTCCCTCCCTGACTCCCTGGACCCACTTCAATTTGCTTACAGACCAAACAGATATACAGATGACGCCATCACCCTTGCCCTCCACACTGCCCTCTCCCACCTGGACCAGAGGAACACATAAACTCACTTGCCACTTCATTAAGTCCACCTTGCTTGACAGGGACTCCAGAAATGCCCAGGCCATTTGAGTATAGTGTCATTGTCATGTTCAAGAAACCAGTTTGAGCTGATTTAAGCTTTGTGACATGGCACATTATCCTGCTGGAAGTACCCATTAGAAGATGGGTACACTGTGGTCATAAAGGGATTGACATGTTCAGCAACAACACTCAGGTAGGCTGTGGTGTATAAATGACAAATTCTGACCCTACCATATGAATGTCACAGCAGAAATCAAGATTCAACAGACCAGGCAACGGCTTTCCAATCTTCTATTGCCCAATTTTGGTGAGGCCGTGCCTACTGTAGTATAGTGACAGGAGTGGCACCCGGTGTGGTCTACCACTGCTGTAGCCCATCTGCTTCAAGGTTCGACGTGTTGTGCATTTAGAGATGCTCTTCTGCATACCTCAGTTGTAATGAGTGGTTATTTGAGTTACTGTTGCCTTTCTATCAGCTTGAACCAGTCTGGGGGACTGTGGTGGAGAGAGTCAGTAGCTTCACCTGACCTGGACTCACCACACCAACACGATCATAAAGACAGTCAACGGCTCTTCTTACTCTGCAGGCTGTGCAGGCTCAACATGGCCTCCAGGATACTCTCCAACTTCTACAGGGGCATCATAGAGAGTATCCTAACTGGCCGCATCACCGCCTGGTATGGCAGTTGCACTGTCCCTAACCGTAAGGCTCTACAGAGGGTGGTGAAAACTGCCATCACCAGGACAGAGCTGCCATCTACAGAGGACCTCTACACCCAGCGATGTAGGAAGAAGGCCGACAGGATCATCAAAGACCCCAACCACTCCAGCCACAAACGGTTCTGCCTGCTGCTGTCCAGCAGACGGTACCGCAGCATCCGGTCCCACACCACCAGACTCAGGGATAGCTTCATCTCTCAGGCCATAAGACTGTTGAACTCTTGAGCTCTCAAGCTCATTACTGTCACTTTACACACACCTTATTAACACTGATGTCACTTTATCTCATACTACTATTACTTACTGGTTACTACCCGTTTACATCTCCGTTACCTTACATTTCCATTAATACATATTTATTACTAACGTTTATACCTGCATACATCACAGTATGTGTATATATTTATATTTACATTTATTTTACTCTCTGTTTACGAGCTGTTTAGTCACCACAGTATATATATTTATATACATTTATATATATTTATTTACTACAATGCCTGTCTAAAATCCTGTTATCTGTCCATAACCAGTCTACATTACACTTTATTCACTCTATCATTAATGTACCCCTGCCTACCACAGTATTATATTATATTTTATTTTATATATATTATATTATATTCCTATATTTTAACTTTTGCACTATTTTATGTCTTATGCCTAGATTCTCTTTTTCACCTGTGTGATTTTCTTTTTATACATATTGTTTTAGCATTGTTGGAGGGAGCCTGAGAATTAAGGATCAAATTGCCAATGACTGCTTCAATGTAACTGTGCATATTTCAATAAAAGAACTTGAACTTGAACTTGTTGCTTCAAATTATTGTGGTGTTTCGTTCCAGGATGATGAGTGGGAGTAAAACTTGATATGAAACGGATACTTTTCTGAGCAACATAAATTTGGTGGTCGCAAAAGAGTGTATTTCGAAGACAAAAACTCTGGTTCTAAAATTACTTTTATATTATTTTTTTATTTTTCAAAATCCAGTTTTAGCGGCAATCACACCTTGCTCTCTTATGACTTAAGTCTCAACTTGAGGTCAGTTCAAAAGGCTTAGCTTAGCATAAAGACTGGAAACAGGGGGAAACAGCTAGTTTGTCCCTGCCCAAAGGTAATAAAAATCCACCTACCAACCCCTCTAAAGGTCTCTACACTTCCTCGCCCAATACGCAAATCTTTTTTGTTAAAAAAAAGTGTAAAAATGACAACTCGACACAGCAAGACATGTTTTTCAACATTTAGTCCCAAATCTAAAATTTGATATTAATTATTTGACTTAAAGCAGTGTCACAGCATTTACATCAGCGGCGGCAAATAAAGCAATATCAGATTTTAACGCGAATTACATAGTACACACAGTATTGCAGAAACGCAATGACTGTGTTTCACTGTGGTCTTCCCTTAATATTCCCATAGCCCTTTAGGATTTAAGTTTTTGTATACAGTACATTTTAGAGGAACAATACACAAATATGTCACTGTATTAGCTTTCACTGTGTATAGTGTTGACCTGCTGTCTGCTAAGCCAGACAGGAGATGAATTCAGTGTTGTATCAGTTAGTCTTTTAGTATGTGTGAGATGCAAAGTAGTTGTAAACTCTTCACAGCTTTTATACCAAAAATGGCTGAATTAAATCTGATGCTGTAGTTCAGCCACTGGGTGGCAGCCAGGATACACCTATCCCAGTGTTTGCTCCGACTGAGACCAGCCACAGCATTTCCTTCACTGATTTTATATGGAACTACAGCATGTCTGCAGGCATTTCTGGAGTCCCTGTGAAACAGTTTACTTTGAACACAAAAGTGTGAGAGGAAAACAGATCATGAAAACATCATCTTGGCACCTGAGAAGGGGAGGTTTGAGAATTTCTTGGCATTCTGTGTCTCTCCAAAGCAAGTCAGTCTTTTGTAAGCAGTGGTAACAGTCAGAATAAGAAATGTGAGAGAAGCTGGAAGTGGCAGCAGCAGAGGACTGTGGGTAGATTGGACAGCTCTACTGTATACACTGACTACTTCATTAAGTATACCTGTAAAATCTGTGATCCAATACAACAGCTCTGCCATGAATTCTACTTTTACGAAGCTTATAATTTTTCAGTTTTTGTTGACAGTGTCAGTAAGGTAATAATTCTACTTTATATTTATTATTGAGGTCGTAGTGGGTGTTGTTGTTGTACTGGAGTGCATTATATTGAAAGGTGGTTTTAATATTCTGCCCCTCTCATGTATGTAAATGGGGTGAAGAAAATATTAAAACCATCTTTCATTTGACTTTGTGATGTGCAAATGTGCACACCAGCCTTGTCACCAAACAAGAAAGTCAGTATTGGACAATTCTGTAAAATCCTGAATAATAACATTTATTTTACATTGTATGCTCACTTTTTTTTTTTTAAGTCTCTCATTCTACAATATCTGCACATGGCAACTATGGTATAGTTAAGGTTTAGAAAAGATGGCAGTCAGGGTGGATTTCAGGATAAAACTTTTAAATTGGTCAAATAATACAACATTTGTACCACATATATACATTTATTTAAATTTTGCACTTGATTTGTTTAACTGTTACAGTGATAAAGTAGATAAAGTAGACCTTAGGCTACCTATTAAGCCTTTCAGTACAGTAAATTAAAAAAGGGATTTTGGCCCCATAAAATAATCCCCCAAATAGCTGTCAATATCCAACATGAATAATTTAATTTTAACTTTCATTTATCACTTTATATTAATTGCAGTGACATAGTCAAAAGTAGTTTCTAACAGTTGCATCCCTTATTGCATGTCTGTCCCTCATTCTGAGAGAATGCCGGAGGTTGGTCTTGGTCTTCAAATAAAAACACTAACACACAATCCGATGTTGCTTTGAAACACCGGCCCAAAAGTAAAATGGATTAGCTGATCCTGGATAGCAAAAAATGGGATTTCTGGATCCTGATGTCACATCTGGGCTAGCTGCTGGTCCACTGGCTCCTGTGACTCAATGCAATCTTTCTCATTGAGAGTTTCTTCTTGGTCTGAAATGTGTGTTTTACCACCCATATTCCAAGATAAATAAGTATCCACCACAGCACTTGCTATTAGAATATGAACTGTTCATGATTTCAGGATCTACACCATTCATCCTTCCTCGTCCATTGTCATAGCTAACCACTCTACTGGCCTCAGGCTGTCAAACTGGTGACATTTAATGATCTTGGAGCCTTGTGAGAAATGCTGGTCCTCAAATGCCCTTAAAAACATAAATAATAATAAACACCAAAATATAAACAACATTACTTTGTTTTGTTTTTTTAAATTCATTATCTTTGTCTAGACAAATGGAGTGAATCATATGACACACTGTTCAGCAACATTATGTTGAATGGCTACATTTGTGGGAATTTGCTGTATTACAAAGGTCAGTTCAATTTTGAATGACGTTTTCTTAATTCTGGAATAACGCACAGGTTCACTACGTCTCAATATTCATTAAATTAGCTTTTAATGACCTTGAATGGTGAACCGTGATGAAAAGGCGGACTTTCTCTGTCATAATTACAACTTGGATGTTGACTGAATGGTATTCACAATTAGAAAAATGACAATATAGATATGTAAATATACAGTACATCCAGCACAAGCAGAGGTCTAATCAAGCAACATAATTTTGGACCATGGATGTGTGGGGTTTTTGAGAGTACACAGTGCATCATCAGCTGTTCTTTGTAGCTGGAAGTAACTGGAACCCTCATGAAGAGAGAATCATTGTGAGATTGTGGGATGTCACTTTTTTGTCAAGTACAGTGTATGCTGTTCTTGTATTCATTGTAGCTCCCAAAGGTTGCAGATCTGCAGTATATTAAAGGGCTTGTGATCCCAAGAAAGATTCACATTCTAATATCATTTCATAGTTTTCATATAAGATATTTTTGTCTTGCAGGCTTGTTTCTTTAGTATGTGTTTGAATAATGTGGTAATATTCAACATCAAACATAACATTGTCATCGATTCAATCACTACTGCGCAACCACAGAGAAAAAGAACATCTGCACTTATTTCCATTAAAATGGAGCAGGTTGTTACTTTCACTTCTCTTTAAAGTTCTGAGCTCTTGGTAACTTAAAACTTTGATTTTGTAACCCGGCCCCTCACCTCACAGTCTCTGACAAACAGAGACACACACATACACAGAGCCCACAGGGAAACAACAGGATGCTGAAGAACACTGCATTTGCAACTGGAGCAGACACAGTTCACCCAACAGGATTTTCTCCAAATCCTTCAATTGAATTTCTCCTTCCCGTGAGGGGAAGATGATGCTCCCTTTCCAGCCCAATATCCCTGAGCAAACACTTGTGTCAGCTGTTTGTGTACGTTATGACTACGAATATTTTAGAGGCAAAATTGAGTTTGGTTTCTGTAACACTTGTCACTTTGAGGAACCAGTGTTCTGAATTAATTCAAATGTGCTTCATTTAGCATCACATAATTATACAGCTTGTTGTGATAAGGATATTTTGCTCAATTGTTAATCTATTGTAGTGAGGAAATGTGGGGGAGGGTCTCTACCTCCCTGTGGACGCTCATGGGGAAGAATTCCCATGTGACTGATGACTCTCACCTGTGTAAGTTGGTGGGGAGGATCATCCTGGAATAAAAATGGGCATTGAACAGCCAGACAGGAGAGAGAAGGACTGAACTGTTTTGGCCTGTGGCACTGGGGGGGAGGGTGCTGTTTGCAACTTGTAGTGCTGCCGACTGTGAAGACAATCAAGCAGGTGAGCAGTTACTGTGTTAGTAGGGGAAGTTAGATACCTCCTGTAGATAGAGAGGGACCGGGGACGAGTAAGTGCCTCCTGCCTGTGTGCTCAGAGGCTGTTGCCACGGTGCCTTGTCATACTACCTTATGCCTGCCATCACCCTCTTGTGAGTCCCAAATGCAGCAAGTGTTTTAGTGAGCACGTCCTTGTTCCAAGGGAGACTCTATGTTCTTGTCGCTAGGCCGGGGCAAGATAAGTTGAACACATTTTCATGTCATACGTTTATGTATTGTCTTGTTACAGGTTTTTCTGTCATAGTCCATGCATGATTTTAGTAGTCAGACACTCTACCAGTGGTTCAGAGGCAGTGCTAGTGGTGAAAAAGAGCCCTCTGCCCTCCTCCCTCCCTATTCGTAGAAATGGTTATGACCTATCAACAGTTTGGAGTGGTCCTTACTGACTGCTGTGCATTTGGTACTGCATTCTAAATATCTGCAGGTTTACTCCTTAATGGTAAAATTGGCCTAATTCACTTGCTGTGTCATGTGCTGCAGGGTTGTAGGGTGGCTGCCCGTGCCACTGAGTGGTTGTCCTCCGGAGGAATTCTGATTTGAGGTGTCAAATTTAGTTTGAATTAATTTGAATTTCTAATAAAGGCTTGTATATTTTTGTACCCTACATCTGTTTTTGTGGTCAGTATCCTTGTGCCTTTGACACTGGACCAGACCAGGTTAACAAAGGTGGTGGCAGCATTACAATACCTTAAAATCTTTAATAACTAAAGTTTATTTCACTATTCATTAATTGGGCAGGTGAGCTTTTGTAGTTGATATAGCTGGCATACTTGCAAAGTTTCATACATTCACTTGCAGCCATATTGACTCTCTAGCTCTGTATACACAGTGTGTACTAGTATCTGCTTTACAACAGTGCCGCCCAGTGGTATAAAGTAGTAGACATATAACTGACACATCAGAAATTTCTTTTTCTTTTCTTTTTTTTCTTACTCAAAGAGGTTATGGAATATCAACCAGACTAAAATAGACAAAACAATAGTTTATTCATGGAATAATGCATTTATCCCTCTCCACAACAGTGACTTATTGAAGACTTATAGCTAATGCAAGGATATTTACTTTAAGCATCTTTCAGAAGCCTCATTAAAATTTGAATTAGAGCGTGCTTTTGTTTTGATAAGTATTTTCAGGCAAGGCTCTTATTGTCTGGGTAAAAATAATTTCACAGTAAGTCTGAATTCTCGATTGTGAGAAGTGTTTTTTTCACATGCAATTCCCCCTGGCCAGTGGGCTGAAATGATAATGTCACTGCAGTGGGGTTCACTTACAGGACAGTAGCTGCCGCTAGTGGAGGTGATAGTACACATAGTGGTCTGATTTGAATTGCCTCAGTGCTGTTCAGGAGAATGAAGCATACTGTTATCTATGATTCAACAGTAATGTTTATTTTGTGTGCCCTTTCATTGTACTTGATGTCTATCAATTGTGTTATTGATGAGTACAGCGTTGCAGCTGTTTAGCATCCATTTCATTCAGCTGTGTTGACTTGAGATGATATATGATAATTGAGTGAATGCAATTGATTTTAGGCATCTACCTTTCAGAGAAGGGGAATTTAGTGAAAAGAGGAAGAGACAGCAGCACCTGTGTGCAGCGAAGAGGAGGAGAAAGAAATGTGAGTGAGAGCGATAGAGAAAGACAGATGGTGTTGCCACACAGGAGCCTGCCCCAATGTAGTTTAGTTTAGTCCTTATCACCACTGGCAGCATTTTGGCACAATTTAAACAGATAGATGGAATAGTAAACACAGCTAAGCAAATTTCACAACACATTAGTGGCATTAACTTTGCCAAACAAATAGTGCCAAATTGCAATATTTTCTTGAGATTTGTTTATTATTATTATTATTGTTTTTAGCAATGGTAAATTAGTATGGCTATGACTGCAGTACAATATTAAATATAATATTCTTAGTTTTTTAGGCACACCTGCGGTGTGGTTTTAAGAATGGCAATGTCGGTCAGACAGTCTGTCTGTCCACCACTTTGGTCTGAAATCTGACTGAAATTGCAACTGTTGGATGAACTGCCATCGAATTTTGTATAGACATTCATGTTCCCTACAGGATGTATTTGAGATCCTTGGTGATCCCTCTCACTTCCCCTAGCACCATCATCAGGTCAAAATTTCAACGTCACACTACTTCCTCCTTTGCTCTCGACAAGTCAAGATTCATAATTAATAAGGCCACTGGAGGGCTTCGTCACTTGAGGTGAAAATTAATTGTCATCTGATACACCACTTTAAAAGCTTTAATGTATTTATCACAATGCTGATCAAAAAATAATGTTCCACACATTAGTATTTAGGGTACGATCCCCTGCGAAATCAGAAATCTTCTGGTCTCTTATGTAGACCAGAAGAGCCTATGTTTACATTTTCCCAGGCAAAGTTTGGCAGTGAGTAGTACGTCAGACAGTTAAAAGGAAGCAGGAGGAGATTTTTCTTCAGAAACTTTATTTTTGATGTTATATTTTGTGGTTATGACTGATACAGGGGCAGGATCAGCAAAGAGAAAAAGAAATGCATTGACCAAAGAACAAAAAAAAGCTAATAGGGACAGTGATGGAGCATGGAGGAAAATACGAGTCAACCTTGGTCGGCAATTCAACAGATGGAGAAAATTGTGGGATTTGAAAGGATTCAAGACCGATCCTGAATTGGCCCTCTTCCTCCTAGACAGGTCTGTAATATGTGTATTTTATTTATGAAATACATTGTGAGACAGTCCATGGAGGTAAAGGTCATGATGGCCATTACTGTACTGTACTACAACTGGCTTATAACATTTCATGTTGGCCCTGCTACCGAGTTATGTCTTGCTGTTGGCTTATTATTATGAAGACATAACATTACTAGGGAATGTTGATAACTTTATAAAATATTAGAAAATAGAACAGACGCCGAAACCATCACTGCAGATCGCGAGCCGACCGTGGAGCGACAGGAAGCGACACTTCATGTCTGAACAGCCCAATTGGTTAACATGGGCACCGAAAGCGAGCGGGCAGCGCTTGGGTGGGTGCTTCGGGGGGGGCGCTTCAAGGCGGTGCTTTGCGGCGTTTCCACCTCCCTGTCCCTGGCATAAAGTGCTACTGCTCTCCTCAATGGCAACACATTTTTCTAATCATTTTATGGACCTTATTGACGTTAAATTGATCCATGTACCAGTGTTACCTTACAGGCCTTTAAGAGTAATATCATCTGATTAAACTTCTAACACAGCATATGAAAACAGTATAACTGCGCCACTAATCGGATCACAGCTTCATGATTTGAAGCTATCTAGCAGAGTTTCAGGTGCAGGACCACACCTCAACCACGCTACTTCCCGCATACCTATAAATACACACCTAACCCTCTCCTCCTCTTCCGCCTTGTGCGCCAGAACCGAGAACACCCAACATCACCTCGAGCACCACCAGAAAAGTGAGATAATGTTACCACTCAATGTTATGAGCTACATCATCCATCCACTCACCTCATCCCAAGTATGGACGCCATCCCACGATGATCTATTTGGACAAAATCAGGACGACCATGTCCAAAGTTCCATCAGCCAATGCCAGCGGACCCAGGCAGCAACAGAAACCGAAAACTGCTCCACCGCCTCTGCGCCCGAGACCCCACTCCCATCATCCAAAGATGTCCAGGAAGCCTCAACAGTTCATGGTCCATCTCTCCTCATCATACAAGACTATTATAATTCACCTGACGAATCCTCCGCGTCTTCCAGCCCAACTCACCAGAAAAGAAAGGACGAGGCAATCTAATGAAGCATCGCCACCCTCGCCGCAGTTCTCCGACTCCATCGCCCCCAGGGAAAGTTAAACCTCCGCCATGTCGCCGTTGACAACTCCGGCCTCCAACACGGAGTCGGCCACAGTGTCACCACGCTCCACCAGGGTACCCCGACGACCAGCCTTCATCAACCGTATGGACTGTAGCCATGCTCCAAATCACCGAAAGGTAAAAGAATTCCATTTCTACATAACAGAAGCAGAGCTTTTCAACGCTCTCACGTCAGTCTGGTGTGCCCGCAGTTCCATCAACACCAGCCGTCTTCCGGGTGACGTCACCACGCACACTCCAATAATACGTCGTGATGTCAGCGCCCATGTTGAAGGGACAGTGGACAGGAAGTGTAAATAGAATAAGAATAGAAATAAGTAATAAGAACGTTAACTATAGTAAGTAATTTTTAATAATAAAGCAAATTTAAATAAATAAATAAATCAAAAATAAATAAATAAAAGTCTTAGGGCAATTCAGTGTCCTCATTTAGGATCCTAGTGGGGGTAGAAGCTCTTCCTGAGCCTCTCAGTGCTGGCCTGGTGTATCTGGTATCTTCTTATCGACCACAGCAGGGAGAAAATGACCACCAGACAGTCATCGTTCATGATGACCGTGACGATGCCCTCATGGATGGAGCGCGGTGCGGCCTCCCAGGTCTTCCCACCACTTCTCCCACTTCTCCAGCACCAACATGAAGAGGAAGCCAGAACAGGACCACATCATCACCTAGCCCACTGCGCCCGCCATGTTGATGTCCAGTCTATGTCCTCCATCTCAAAGACAGCAGAAAGAGCAGCAACAAAAGCAAAACGGGGTCATCAGCCAGACCAAAATGACCAGGGCTTCAGCAACCACCTCTTGTCAATATTTAAGACTACTTTAAGACCACTTCAGATGGAGCACCCCCCACCCCCCGCCATCAAGCTCCAGCATCACATCAGCCAGGTTTAGCAGGCGAACCTAGCACCAAGATGCCAGCCACCTACTTCCAGCAACTCCAGCAGCTTGCCCTAGCCGGGGAATCTGGCACGTGGGTGCCAGCACCCCCTTCTCCAGCACCCCTTTCTCCAGCAACAGCAGAAGTTAGCTCCAGCTGGGGAGCTCCAGATGCCAGTGACCCCCACTGCCCTCTTCCAGCAACCGCAGCTGTTTCCTCTAGCCGTGGCCTCGGGTGCCTGGGCCCCCTGCTGCCCTTCTCTAGCAACAGCATCAGTTACCTCCAGCTGGGGGTCCTGGCAACAGGATGCCAGTGCCCCCCGCTGACCATCTCCACCAGGAAGGTTCTCCCAGCTTTACTAGTCCCTCCAGCTCACGTCAGCAAGAGCCATCGGCACCGGGATGCTAGCACCCAGCCACCTCCACAGCCCTTGCAACAAAAAGTCCCTTCCATCTTTAACTCCGTTCTTTCCACACAACCATCCATTTCCATTGAACACAAAAAACTTCAATCAGCCGTAAACGAGTCCGTCGACCGCCTGCTCGCCAAGAAAGCCAAAGAAGTCTTCATGATCGGGCCGTATGCTCATCCTCTATTCTGAACTTCCGCCAGGAAATACTGCATTTCAATGCATTACCATCGATCTTCAGCACCATTCCCAGCACTAATAGCTTGATTCCGAGCGAAGACTCCTACCTTCACTATGCCACCATCAACCACGCCATCGCACTCATCAAACTTGCCGGGAAAGGGTCGTGGCTCCCAAAAGCAGACATCACCAGCGCTTTCAAAGTTCTCCTCATCCACCCTGACTTCTGGCGGCTCTTTGGCATCCACTGGAGGTGCATATTATTTCGCCGTCAGGCCCATCTCAGTTGCAAAGCAGCCCTAAACTCTCCAACACCCCATCAGAAGCCCTGTTGGAGCCTGTCAAACTACCATAAGATTCCATCCCTTGTCCATCTATTGGACAATTTCCTCATCATTTCCACTCCCTCATTACCACCCACCCCGGTTTGGTCACTTCAACTTCAGGTTTCTCTGACTTCTGGGTTCCATTGTCTGCTGAGAAAACAGAGGGCCCCACAGCCCTCGAGTTCCACAGAATCACTCTCGACACAGATATGTTTCAGGCTTTACTCCCATCCATAAAGCTCAGCAGAATCAGCCTTCTGATCTCCAAATTCCTCCTCGCCACATGCTGCACCAAACGCCAACTTCTCTCCCTCCTAAGCCACCTCAACTTCGCCCCATGCATAATTTCCCAAGGGCGAGCCGTCATCGCTCATTTGCTATCAATCGCTTCTCCCATCACTCTCGAATTCCATCTCACCAGCCAGTTCAAGCCATACCGAACTCCGTCTTTGGCTCAACCTCCTCACCGAATGGGATGATCTTCTTCCATGATGATCAACTGACACACCCTCATGACATCCATCCATACACCGATGCCGCTCCCTCTGTCGATTTTGGGGGTTTCCATGATAGAAGACGGTTCGCAGTAGAATGACCCCAGGAGCTTGCAGGCAAATGCCAAGTTGCTTCCTCTGCGCTCTTTGAATTCTACCCCATAATAGATGCAGCCATTCTGTGGGGCCATGAACTGTCCTGCAAGTCCATCCGTATTCACTCAGACAACCTTGCCATCGTAGACAGTCAACAAAGGACGCTCCAACGGCACATCCATCGTGCTGCTCATGCGCTGCCTAATCTGGAACCCCGTTACACTCGAACATGTTCTCCGTGCAGCTCATGTTGCCGGTCATTCCTATGCCATTGCCGACTCCCTTTGTCATCTCTCATTCCAGAAGTAGTTTGCAATACTCTACAAGCATTACGACATAACCTTCCTGTCGTTCGATCTCGCCACCATGACCTGTTACGTCACCTACACCCATTCTGTGATGGACATCAATCTCATACCATCAAAGTTTACCTTAGTGGCATTAGCTTCTTCTCTAATCTCCTATCCGGCAACCAGGGCCTGGTATCCAGCCATCCTCAGCCATCCTAACTTCACTTCTCAGAGGACGTCCATGTCAAGAGCCTGCAAAAATCCTCGTCGCCTTCCTCTTACCACAGGCTTGCTGTCAGTATGCATCCACAACATCCGCTCTGGATACAGCATCCCTCATGCCGCTCGAACCTTAGAAACCATGTTCTTGCTTTCTTATGATTTCCTCAGACTTTCCCGAGTCCACCACCTCTACCCTTCATTTCAACCCACACCGTCACACCCGTATTTCAGACACGTCTCTCAGACGACACCATTCTACTTAAAGCGAACTAAGACCATCAATCCGGCCACCAGTGTGGTCCTTGCTAGTGAATTGAAGCTATCTAGCAGAGTTTCAGGAGCAGGACCACACCTCAACCACGCTACTTCCAGCATACCTATAAATACACACCTAACCCTCTCCTCCTCTTCTGCCTTCGCTCTCGCGTTCTGGTGTGGTCCTTGCTAGTGAATTAGTCATAATTAGTTAGTGATCATTTAGTTACTAACTTTTCACCCTCTTACACAAGCTAGTTTATAAATGGTCCTGTGATGTTAAAAACTAATGTATTATGTTGTGTAAGCTTATATTAAAGAAAAAAGACAAAACGGAAAACACAAAAACACCCCAAAACAACAAGACATCTACAGTATACTGCAAAATTGTTAAATTGAAATATGAGTATTGTGCTTGAAAAAGAGAGCTGACTGTGTACAACAATATATATTAATACAGACAAAACAGGAGTTTTAGTTATTAAAATGCCATCTGAAGTAAGCATTCAGTGACTGGTTCTGGTTGACATAATCATGTCAGCGTACACAATCCTCCAACGAGAGCAGAGCAAAGGAACCAAGTGTGAGTTGAGTTTGAGCTTTGTCATGGGGCATTACTTAAAGTTGGACTCAACTTGTCTTTTGACACATCTAGCAGACACAGAGCAACATTGGCATCATCTAGAGTTGTATTTCTGGTAATTTTGTGAAGTCCTATATTCACTCTTCTTTTCTCTCTGTTTTGGTCTCCACCTACTCCTGAGGACAATATGTGTCTCTTGCCCCACTATGTTCACCAGCTAGTAACTTTGCCTTCATACAGTGGGTTTATCAGAGCTTTTTGGTTAAACAGCTGGCTGTCTGCTGATACTGGACGCAAAGCTGAGAGACTGATACTTCTGGTTTCACTCAGTTTGTACATGAACCTACTCATAGCAGTGGTCATAACACCCTGGACTTGATTCTCTCCCTTGGGATAGAGGTGTCTACCCTGAATGCCTATTCTGTCTCATTTGCGGTGTTGTACCAGTTTCCAATTAAGTTTGAAGCAACACTAGCCTGTCCTTCTAATGTTGGCACCGATGTTTTTACCACTCACCACATCGGCCCGGCAACTTTAACTGCACTTAATGATTGCCTGCAGTCCTGGCTCCTTTCATGACAGTGACAGAGCCTGGTGAATATTGTACTCATGAATTGAACTCAACCCTTTCTACCCTTCTAGATTTAGTTGCACCTCTTACTACCAAAACTAGGCGGTGAAAAAAGTCTACGCCGTGGTTTACAGATGAAACACAAGCTCTTAAGCAGGCCTGTAGGAGATTAGAACGTAAATGGTGCAAATCAAAACTGGAATTTTCTACCTCAATAGTGTATTGAACTATAAGCGTGCTCTGTCTGCTGCAAAAACTGCTTATTTCTCTTACTTAAAGGTGTAGTCTATGATTCTGGAGAAAGCTTGTTGATATTTGAACTCAACAGGTAAACAAACACACCTCTCTCTTCAGTGCTCCTTTAAACTTGCGCAAGTAACGCACAGCATTAGTTTGTCCTGTGCACGAGTACGAATTGTGACATATTATACCGAAGTGTTTAGTGGAAACGCGGCTTGTTACCGGTTTACAGAGCCAGGGCTGTGTATGAACACTGGACTTTTTTGTCAGCACACACACAGAACGGAAAGCTAGCAGACCATGAGGAGATATTCACTGAATTTGACAAACTGTTTTGATTTAGAATCGTAGACTACACCTTTAACAATAAACATAATTCTAGATTTCTTTTTGACACTGTAGCGAAACTTACTCAAAAGCAGCCGTCTGTCAGCTGCTCACCCTTTTCGGCTCATGACTTCTTAGATTTTTTCTGTAATAACATAGATGAGATAAGACACGAAATTACTCTCTCTTGAGACATTGTCTAAACTGGTCTCAGCTTCAAAACCATCTACCTGTCTCTTTGACCCCCTACCAGCTAAACTTTTTAAAAATCTCTGGCCATCTCTCAGACCTACAATGCTGAATATTGTTAATTTATCACTTAGAACTGGCACTGTCCCAACTAGCTTTAAGACCGCTGTGGTTAAACCTCTATTTAGGAAACCGCACCTTGATCCAGGATCTTTGAATAATTATAGACCAGTCTCAAATCTTCCACTCTTTTCAAAAGTATTAGAAAGAGTTGTGTCTCAGCAACTCTGGGCCCACATAACTAACAGTAATCTTTTTTAACCTTTTCAATCGGCTTTTAGGGACTGTCATTCAACTGAATCTGCGCTTATTAAAGTGGTAAATGATATTTTGCTTACTATGGATTCAAATTGCACCTTGTTGCTCCTATTACTGGATCTCAGTAATGCTATTGATCGTGGCATACTCTCGAAAACCAATTTGGTGTCCCTGGCCTGGCTCTCGCATGGTTAAAATCATATCTATCCGAAAGAACACAGTGTGTTTCTTATAATAATATTACATCACCGTTTTCTGATGTGAAATATGGAGTACCTCAGGGCTCTGTTCTTGGCCCTTTACTTTTCTCCTTATCTATTTCACCTCTTGGTAAAATTATACAGTTTTGGAATAAATTTCCACTGCAGTGATGATACTCAGCTGTATGTGCCTATAAAAGCAGACGATGATGCTCAAATTAGAAATCTAGAGGCCTGTTAACCACTGCATTCCTCTAACCCTCTGCTGATTTTGTTCTTGTTTCCCTCCTCCTCCTCTCTTTAACTCAAAACTCTCTCTGCTGGACCATCAGCCATCCTGGGACCTCTCTCTCTCCAGGCTGTCGGTGCCTCATACAGACGTGGATCTAGATCATCGTCTCCCAGGAGATTCAGGCTCTCCTCCTCTCTCCCTCTGTCCCTAGTTTGCATGTTATCATGTCTCTATCTGTGTGAATGCTGTGTTTGCCCCTTATGTGTTTGTGTGGGCTGTCCTCCATCCAGGTCGCCATGGTGGAGAGGAGGTGGTGTGGATCAGGTCCTACCTATTCGGGCAATCCCTGAAGTTGCTCAATGTCCTCCTGGATCCATCCTCTTCACTTTTGTTCTACAATCTACATTTCTGTCATCAAATTGTATACAATGTGATTTTATTGTTTGATCTTATTCTGTACACTTGTCATCTATTGCATGTCTGTCCATCCTGGGAGAAGGATCCCTCCTCTGTTTCTCTTCCTGATGGTTTCTTCCATTTTTTTGCCCTCTTAAAAATGTTTTTTTGGGGGGGAGGTTTTCTTCATCCGAGTCGAGGGTCTAAGGACAGAGGGTTTCATATGCTGTACAGATTGTAAAGCCCCTTGAGGCAAATTATGATTTGTGATACTGGGCTATATAAATAAAACTGACTTGACACAAGACTGAACCAAAAACAGTAATAAACCAAAACAATGAGCTGGTTGATAGTTCTCAATGGATTTTTCACTGAGTGACCATTTTCACACATTTGAGCCATTGTTAATATAGAAATATTTATTAGTGCAGCTTTAAAAACATGATTGGTGCCAGTGGTTGTGTACATTAACAGTACTACAAATGTGAGGAGACAATACTTACTTTTCAACAGGATTGTGACATCAGGTGCTGGTAGCACGCTTATTTCTCCTACCACTGAGGAGGGCACAAATGTGTGGAAAGTTGGAATTTCAGCTTTAATACCAAGAAATATGTCAGTTTAGGTGCATGGTGAGTTTCCATCGACAGCTAACAACAACAACATGTTTGTTTCTTTGCAGCTCATCTGACAGCTCAGCTGGCTCCCCAACTACTGCTGTCTCTCTGAGGGGTGGAAGGGACAAAAATGATTATTTCTCATGGCACTGAGTAATTGGTTATATTCAGTGTATATTTGTATGCTAGAAGTTCTACATTTTAATCCTGATTGTGCAATATACTTTAATAATGTGTGTGACACCTGACACAGTTTGATTGTTTATTAGATTTGCATGTCATGTGTGACAGAAGTTGATTTGTGTGAATCTAGACTAGACAGCACAATTTGACCCTAGGGAATAAATATTGATGACAAATCTATAACATTAATAACTAATCATGTAATGATAAAGACTTTTAACTTATGAGATGAGACTGTCCTTCTAAGAAAAAGGAGCAAAGGAAATATTCTGACGTTATAGAGCCACAAAGCCTGCGGAGGGAGGATGGATGAGTCAACAACACGTCAGACTTTAACACGTGTAATTGCTGTTCGCTTCCATTTTCCTACAGACAGTCAACATTGAGTTCTTGGAACTGGCTGTTCTCTGTACCATTATTTTAACCATGACAGTAAAGGTCCTCTAACCTTAACAACGTAGTTCTTTTAAAACAATAGTTTGACATTTTGGAACATGTGCTTATTTGCTTTCTTGCTGAGAGTTAGAATATCAATACCACTCTCAAGTCTGTCTGATAAATATAAGGCTACAGCCGGCACCCGTTAGCTTAGCAATTAGCAAAAAGACTAAAAGCAGGGAGCAGCGAGCTAGGCTCCACCCAGAGGTAACAAAATCTGCCTACCAGCACCTCTGACTCGTCAGTTAACATGTTATATCTTCTTTGTTTAATCTTAGACCTTTGCTATGGTTCTGTTAAAGGAGCATATAAGTCTGTAGCTGTCCCCCCGCTTGGCTCCTCTGACCATTATATAATTCACCTCATGTTGACATATAAGACTCTGTTGAAGAAAGGGAAGATGTTGTCTAGAAAGGTCAAGGTCTGGACTGAGAGTGCTATTGCTGAACTACAGGCATGTCTGGACTGCACTGATTGGACTGGATGGTTGATGTTGTGTCTAGTTATGTTTGTCACTGTGAGGACATTATTATCCCAACTAAGTATGGAAAAGTGTTTCCAAATAACAAACTGTAATTCAGTGAAGACACACTTCACAAGAAACAGATGACTTTCCTACATGGGTCTGATACAGATAAGGCAAAAATTAAAAAAGAGACCAGACTTGAAATCAAGAGAGCCAAGCTCCAGGACAAAACTGAGAGAAAATTCGATAGCAAAAATTTAAAGGCAGTATGGGATAGCATGAGAATCATGACTGGCCATAAAAATAGGGAGAACAAGCCAATTAGTATTAGCGGTTTCAATAGCAACTCTGAACTAGCTGATAAATTGAAAGGATTTTATTTGTGATTTAATGATGGGCCTAATTCTAATTTTAAAAATGAACGTATCGACCTGTCTAACATGAGCAGTGAGGACACTGTGTCTACCAAATTACACCCACAGTGTAAAAACATCTGTTTCTCTTATTTTAGCAAATAAACTGCTGTTTCTTTTTAATCTTGATGTTAGCATTTATAGGTGGATTGTGGATTTCCTGACATATAGGCCCCACAGGGTCAGAGTTAATGGTGCCTTGTCACAGCAGTGCCTATCTTCAATTGGAGCACCACAAGGATGTCTTCTTTCCCCTTTACTGTATATCCTCTATACCAACGATTGTCGGAGACAGTACAGTGACAGACACAGACCGACACACTCCTTCTGGCTTTTGTATATTGATCAGGGAAAAACTTAACTTGTTTATTTCCGTACGTGACTTTACCTTTCACTTGGCAGGTGGTCAGCAGAATGTAAAAATGGATGTATATCATGCGCCATTCTCCTGTCATCTGCATCCAAGCTGATCACTTCTAACCAAAATCTCATGTACTAGGTACAATAGTTTGAGTTGTCTCGTAAGGGTGATGAGTTGGCTGGAGGCACTAGTCTCCAGCAGAATCCATTAGGGTAACTGTGTCATTTAACAAAATTTCTAAAAGCACCTAAAACAACACCATGATGCTCACAGTGCAGCGGGTGAGAAATGATACATTTTGTCACACCAGGCGGGCAGATGAGATACTAAATGGTTGGGAATTATTGTAAATGAACTACAAAACCGAATTTACATGTGTATTAGACTAGCTGGGGGGCAATTAACATGTGGGTGATTCAGACAAATTGTTGCCTTTCAGGTCTTATCATTTAAACGAGAAAACAAGCTCTTAATTCCATTTCTGATCACTGCGTCTGACAGAGGATGGGCTTGTTGTAGGAAGTAAACACACTTCAAACACACAACACATCTTCTCTCACCTGAGGCATAAAACCGCAGTCATTATCAAGCACTGCTCTCTGACAAGGACACTGTTTGAGTTCAACCCTGTCACGGACAACATGGAGCCTGTCTGATTATGATTAGGAAAGTAATCAGAGATAATTGCAGTTCTGTCAAACTATTCATGCTGCACATCTCTCTTGGTCATGACTTTCAGGTAGAAAATTAATCTGAAAACGTAAACCATTTATCTTACTGAGCATGTCACGACATTCTGAGTGAGCTGCCTTAACATTAAAAAGAGGCATTAATGACAGAATTGTGACAGGAATTAAAAAATTCTATAATTTTTTGTAATTTTTAATTTAATTGAATTATCAACAGAAATAATAGGCTTCTTGCGAATCACAAACTGATGTTATTTTTGTTAGGTTTGTCAATGAGATCTGTGATTGACAGCCTGGCAGATGGACAGACTAGGTGTTTACGAAATTGCTATGTTGTATCAGACATCAATGATTGCATACATTGTTTCTGTGGAAGTTGCTCTGCATTGTATGGAAGTATTCCCATATTGCTGAATTATTGATTTAAACAGTAATTTTGTAGAAAAAAAAGAAAGTTTTTAGATATAACATGAACTCAGATATCAAGTTATCACAAATGTTTTCATTTCATGCTTATTTGAATCTGTGAACTAAAAATACAAAGAGAATAAACTTTCTCTGTGACACATTGCTATATATCCCAGTCATTTACACATCTGCCCCTGGTGTTGATGTGGCCCTTGTAAGGTATTCCAAACGGATAAGCTATAGTCAGATGGTGTAGTAGTATTAAACGTGTGCCACCAGGCAGCGGTAGCTTTCTTATTCTCTTACAGCTGCACTAAACATTATTTTTTATATTATCAATGAATCAAATGACTGCGTGTAATGTGAAAAGGGTCACTCGTAGTGATGAACCCACAGAGAATTATCTCGAGAATCTGCCATTTTCCTCAGCTAGGTTTCCTTTAGCTCATCGTTTTCTTTTTAAGCTCCATAACTATACTGTTATAAAGAGAGTGAACATTGGACTTAAATTTGTTGGGTAGCCGGAAACACAGCTACAAATAAATTCTAATGTTGCTCCATATTTGCTGGATGTGTGTGATGTGTAATATGTCTATGTTGTGTTTTTAGCTTTTTGCACTGCCCTTTGTTGCCAAAAAGTGCTGCTTTAATTAAATGTAGCCCCATGTAGCAATAGAAAAGTTAAAGCAAACAGTAATTAGCATTAAACATGTATTTTAACGTTGTAAAAGGTCCATGTAGCTCAGTAATAGACCGGTGATCTGTCCAGAGTGTACCCCACCTCTCGCCCAGTATGAGCTGGGACAGGCTCCAGCCCCCGTAACCCTTTAAAGGTTAAGCGGGTATAGATAATGGGTGGATGAATGGTCTAGGTCCAATGAGTCTGGCTACTTCATTCCAGTTGGGGAGATTAAACTGCAGCAATATATATTGTTATTGTCATGTAAAAACCATTACATGCTCCTCTACAGGCTGAGGCACTGGACATTTGGACATAGCAGATTTTGCACCCCAACTCTGAGTGAGAAAAAAAATACAACATTTCCCTGTGAAATGTAGAGGAGTAAAAGGAAAAGTCTTACCTGATGGAAAGGGACCATCAGAGGCTTATGTGAGCCTACAGTTTAAATTATGTCTCAACTGTGTGTGAAAGATATCTCAGCACACTGATGCTCACTGTGTCTGTACATTTTCATTTGATTTTATTTCTAGTAAGTATCAATAAGTCAAGTCTATTTAGAGGTGTTTCTATTGGTGACATAGTGACGTGACAAGTGTTTCCCATATAAGGCCATGCTGGGGACATTTGTCGCTATACAGGAAAATATTTCTTCTATTCTGGTTTGTTAACATGAGCTGTACTTTGAGCTAAATGCTAACATCTGCATGCTAACATGCTCACAATGACAATGCTAACATGCTGATGTTTAGCAGGTATAGTTTGTAGTTTATAATTTATTTAGATTTATAGCTTACCATGTTCACCATCTTGGTTGAACGTATTAGCATGCTAACTTTTGCTAATTGGCATGAAACACAAAGTAGAGCTGAGGCTGATGGGGATGTCATTAGTTTTGCAGGTATTGCATCATAAAACAGTAGTACTGGACAAATAAGTTTGAACCTAATTTTGAGAGATTTCATTCAAAAACCACAAATGTCAACCTCATGATGCCTCTAGAGGAAAAGCCAGTGAATCAACAAAGTCATTAGTCTTCATCCTCTGGGGACCATGAATGGCTGTATTAAATTTTATGGCAATCCATACAATAGTTTATGAGATGACATATTACCATCAGGGCCGAAGTCATGGACTGACTGTCTGACAGACCAACTTTGCCATTACTAGAGCCATGCAGCAAGACAAAAGACATTTCTCAGTATCATTCAGTTTATTTAAATCCTTTTTCCTGGTTTCGTTTTTTCCATCTCTGAAAGTCAGTGTTAGAGTATTTTTGTCTTCTCCTCAATCAATTTTTTGTCTTCTTCCCAGAGAGCTGCTCTGGGAAAAGGGAAGAGTCCGGGATCAAACTGCCAGGCCAAGTCTCCATGAAAACAATAAAATTACAATTCTTAGTGTCACATTGAAAAGCCATCCAGCTTCATCTAGAGACTGGGCATTTGCTATAAGAATACTCGGTATATATATATATATATATATATATATATAATACTGCGGCCCATGTTTCCTTTGTCACAGGTTAATTAGCTGCAGCAACAGGTAATCCCAGCCATGGATAATCCTCATTGTTTGTTGATCGTGGTGAGAAAGCGTTGTCCACCAACGATCTAATGTGCAAAAGTTGTTCTCTATCATGTTGTATGATAGGGCTCACTTGGGCGGCGCACATGATGTGAAAAAAAACAAAATAAAACTAAAAAAAGTTGAGGAGGAGTTTCAGACGTGGCAGCCGTCTTCGGCGCCATCTCCTCTTTTTCTCAGATGAGATTCAAAGATGAGTTTGTCCAGTATTAATGCTTGAAAGACTTTCTGTTTTCATTTGCTTCAGTGTAGGTGCTAAAAATTATCTTCAACATTTGAAAAGTTCACTCAGTTGGAAGGAAACGAGGCAACAAACACAACAGATGCAAAGGCCCAACAGAGCATCAATTGGCTCAACAAATCAACAACTTCCTCCTGAGCAGATTCATTTTAATATGTTACAGAAGTGATTTTGTGAGAGGCGATCGATTTTTTCATGAACACACTGAAGAACAGCAGGGCCTTTGATTATATAGTACACTGTAACACAGCAAACAAAATTAAATGTTCATGGAGAACAATGGGGAGGAAAAACAGAGTTTGAATTGCTGATTGCTGATTGAATACAATTACTTTGGAGGGGTAGAACTGCTGCAAATGTAGCAGTCTGGAATCAGTAAGGATATGTAGGCCTACATGCTCCACAGAGATGTGAAGATGGAATGAAAGGGAGGAGGTGTGTTTGTTTGTTTGTGTGTGGGCGCACTTGTTTAAAGACACCTGGTCAAGCAATGACGTACTGGCTGGGTAGAGTCGGCCTCCTACCAGCAGCCTGCCAACATGGCTCAGTGGGATAAGCAGCCTGGCTAATAAGCACTCTGAAATTCAGCCAAATCAGCCAGATCTGAAGAACATTCAAAGCTAACACAAGTTAATTTATTGTGTGAGTTGTAAACACACACAACACAAGAAAATCAAGAAGACATGCTTAATGTATGATTCTGCACCTCCAGGATCTTGTGCAATTTTGTGTGAACTGCTGGTCAAAATGTATGAATTTACAGTGGAATGAAAAAAACAAAAACAAAATATCTATAATAATATCTACAAAAAAAACACTACCACACAATATTGGTGTTGTTTTGTCATAAACAGCAATAAAGTTTAGATCCCTGTAAAATGAGCGCGAAAAGTCTTAGGATTCCAAGAAATGAATGGGCATTCCTGCTGGCAGTTGCTGGCCTGTGTTGTTAGCTAGCCAGGATGTTGAACACGCTTATATCATCATCGGTCATGTCTGTTGGTCGGTGAAATATTTCAGTCTGGACCAAAGTGGTGGGCTGACTGGATGGATTGCAATTAAATTCTGTACAGGCATTCATGGTCCCCAGAGGATGATACCAACTGACTTGGTGATCCCCTAACTTTGCCTTTAGTAATACCTCCACATCTACAATTTTTATTGGCACTAAACTTGTTCCACACATTTATGGTCCCCAGAGGATGAATCCCAAATACGTTGGCAGTCCCTTGACATTTTATGGGTTAGCAGGCTGACATGTTTCATCAACAGAAGCTGTTACACCGTTATTACAGTAGCTTGTAAGTTTATCACGCACAAGAAAGTCAGTAACAGCAACAATACCACTTGATCCTGTTATATTTTTACTTGGAACTCTCTTTTTTGTTCTCTGTCCTCTGCTTCACTGTATCTAATGGTAACTGAGAGAATCCAAATCTGTTTCCCCTTGAAATCCTCTATTGGCATTCCCTGACATTTTGGTGGTTTTACTCCAGAACAAACATATTGTACTCTTGTTGAGTTGTCACAAACAACCCAGTGGCACCTAATACTCTATTACCTTTCTTATGTGAATTACACATGTGGTTTTCTACGATCAGTATCTGTTCTTAGTCACTTGATTTGGACAAAAGAATCTTACTTGAATTCTTAGGCTCCATTATATACACTTACGTAAATGTGTGCTCATAGAGACATCATAGTACAACCATTAACAAGGATGTTACAGACCACATGTGTGTTTAAGAGCTGACGCGTCTTTATGTCAGCATGCATGTGTCTGTGGGATGATGATTAATGATTAGCATGATGATAAAAGTAGTAATCACCCTGCCAGGGAACTGAAGGCACAGTGGTGGCTGTTTTTAAAAAGTGGTATGCTCTTGTGTGTGTGGGTTCGCAAACAGATGACATTTGTGTGTGTTTCTCATCAACACCCCCTCGCCCAACTGTCTATCCATCAAGATGTTTGTGTGGCAAAAGTGTGGTTCAATGTGTGTGTGTGTATGTGTGCTCGTTGCCGCGTGTCGCCTGCTACTACAGCTGAGTGAGTGTGTGAAAGGCTTGTGCACATGAGCTACCAAGCATGTGTGACATCTTAAATTAGACAACGTTCCTGGCCGCAAAACCACTCAACCCTGCCAAACACAACGCAGACAGCACCATTTATGTGTGGCAGACTGTGATGACAACACACACACACACGCATGATGACTCATACATCTTAATTAGAAGCTAAGTAGCAGCATGTTAGCATTAGTGAGGAGAGGTGAGCCTGTCACTGCAGGCAAACGAGAAGGGGCACAGATACACACACCAGCACACACATTTATGCATATGAAGCAAATGCATGGCCTAAATTCCAATTCATTCAATACCTGAGGAACGCTCAGACGTCTGTGTGTGCGCATGTGTGTGTGCCAAGACAGCACACACGCTGAGCTAAACTCTCGTAAACACAACCGTATAAACTTTTGGAAAAAAGGAGTACAAAAGAAAGTGAACAGGGAACCAGGCCATTGTTAGTGTGTGTGTGTGTGTGTGTGTGTGTGTGTGTGTTTGTGTGTGAGTGTGGCCTCGGTGCTGTAAAGCCAACACTCCTAACACGATCTGAAAACCCAACCAAGACCCTGTTGTTTGGCTTGATGGTGTCACTGGTCAGTGGCATTTGTCGAAGTTCAGGAAACAACATTTATACACGTGCACACGCATACACACACAGATGGTGGCATTTGGTCGGAGTCATGCGGGCGACTTGGGGGTGGGGTGGGTGGGGGATGAGTTGTTCACTGACGTTCATGTTGCTACGGGGACAAAGTGACCTTACACAGCCCATAGTGAGGGAGGTACCAGGGAGTTTCCGGTGATCAGCTCACCTTAACATCAAACGCACACACAAACACAAACATGTACAGCATCGCTGAGCGAGGTATTCTAACCACGAGATACCTCACTCTGTCCTTTACACGTCAGGTTCTTCTCCAGTTATCCACCATTCCTCCCTTCAGCCCCCTTTAGTCCTCAGATCCCTTCTGTCTTCGCTTGCAACTTCACCCACACTTCTCCATCTCTCCTTCAATCCTATATCCATCCTTGCCTCTTCCTAAGACTAGTCCATCTTCTTCTCCTTTTCTCTATTCTACATCCTCCATCCACAGCTCCCTCCTGTCCTCCATACTTCTTCATCATACAACCAAGTATCCAGTGTAGTACAATCATGTTTCCTTCAGCTGAATACAATAGCTAAAATGAAATTTAGATCTTGAGAAGTCCGTGGTTTCAATTCCTTGAACTTCTCTTTACCCCACACTTGAACCGGATCCCAATTGTAATTATACTGTCCACTGATAGAGGGCACTCCCTCGAAATGCAAGAGGACTGTAGCCAAGCAACTGCTTGCACATGGTCTCATCTTGGTCTCACCAGGCCTCTTCCGCAACGACACACGGCGAAGAGAGACATGAGCTGCCAAAAAAGAAAACTGGACCAAGAGAACCGTGTCTTCCAGGCAAGAGGGGAAATGGATTATCTTTTTTGGAATTCAGAGGCAAACCTATGTGTTTAGTGTGCCTTGAAACAAAATCAGCCATGAAGGATTTCAACTTGAGTCACCACTACAACGCCATGCACAAAGACAAATATGACATGTACACCGGACCTGCCAGAGCCGCTATCGTCGCTGACCTCAAAAGAAACACACACCAACAGCAGAGCCTTTTTTACCAAAGCCATGACTACACAGGGGGCCTCTCACAAGGCATCTTATGCTGTTTCCCTTGAGCTTGCTAAAGCAAAGAAGCCTTTGTCAGATGGAAAAACAGTGAAGCGATGTGCAGTAGAGATGGCTAAAGCTTTTGGAGATGATAACATGACTAAGAACTTTGAAACGGTCTCTCTGTCCCGTCGCACATTCAAAATCATGTAGGGGGAAAGCTAAAACAAGTCATGCATGACTGCAAGTACAGCAGTGATGGATGTTAGCCAACTTCTCATTTACACAAGAGCCACTGACAGTTAATTTGAAGTTCACGAGGAGTTATTGAAATTGGTGTCTTTGCATGACACTACCAAGGGCAAGGATGTTTTCAATGCTGTTAAAAGTGTTGTAAGTGAGCATGGGGGCTTTGACAAGCTTTCAGATGTTGTTACCAATGGCACGCCATCAATGCAAGGAAGACGCACTGGATCCGCCGGGCTCCTACAAGAGAGCTCCATTGACTGTCGAATACTGCACTGCATCAAACATCAGGTGGGTAATGTTATCGCTAACCAACTATTAATATATGGTTTAGGCTTGTGCCGATTGGTGATCGGATCATATATGGATGATTGAAGGGATGATCGATGATTGGCTTTTCCTACACCGATATAAGGCAATTTAACTAACTTACTATCAGAAATAAGATGTCATAAAATAATCTGTAGAATCTGTGCCCTGCTGTGCATTTAGAGATGTTTCTGGTGGAGCACTATGTCTGCCCGCTGAGCCCCGTTAATCAGCACTCCATCAGAGTAGTTAACGTTATGGATATGATTTGGGTTGTGATATTAAAGATAAGATAATAATGTTAAAATGGAACATGATGCTGTGATATTGTCGCACCATTCGAGGGGGGAACAGGTCTCTCAATCATAGGAAGTTTATAGCCCTTTTGGATGAAGTGGGCGCCGCTTATGGGGATTTACAGATGCACACTGAGATCAGATGGATGAGCCACTGGAAGTGCTTGGTGAGGTTTTTTGTACTGGGCACTGAAATCCCAGTGTTCCTGGAGGAAAGTATTCGATGTGACACAGGTGCTTACTGCAGTAAACTCAGGGATACAGATTTTCTCTGTGACACGGCCTTCCTTGCGGATCACATCTCACATCTTAATCACCTGAATATGCAGTTGCAGGGAAGAGACCAAACTGTGCCGGATCTCTATGCACACATGAACGCATTTCAACGTAAACTAGCCCTGTTCAAAGAAGGCTTTTCATCCAACTTGAGATACAATCAGATGCAGACCATTCTATGTCCCCAGGGAATTTGCATCTTTCATCTTGATCACTGTATACATCCCTCCTCAAGCCGGGGCTACAGCTGTCTCTCAGCAGCTATCCCCCCATATTATGAGGATTGAAAACTCCCATCCAGACTCGGTAGTTTTGGTGTGATTTCAGCCACGTCATCTTAAGGAGAACATTGCCAAGGTTTAGGGAGCATATTTTTACAGCTACCAGGGCTGAGAAAATACTCAATCAGTGCTTTTGTGTTAGTCCATGGGCATTTCACACTCCCCTGAGAGCTCCCCTTAGAAAATCGGACCACAACACTCTTTTTCTCATTCCAAAAAGGTAATCAAACCCTGCAAGGGGACTGTCAGACAATGGTCCCGCCAAGCGACGGATATGCTGAGTGACTGTCTTGTTACAACTGACTGGACTGAAATGAAGGAGTCAAATGACGATCTGGACTCTTGTGCTGATGTGATCACATCTTACATTTGTTGACGTTGTATGTGTTCCATCCAAGTCTGTAATGGTTTACAGTAATAATAAGCCATGGTTCAGTAGAGATATTAAAACACGGTGGAGGAAGAAAAATATAGCTTTCAAATTGGGTGACAAAAATCTCTATAAGACTTTTAAGTATGAATTTGAAAAGGCAGTTAAGATAAAAGATAAAATAGAGTATAAAGACAAGTTAGAAAACAAGCTTAACTCTAAGGACAGCAGTGGGATATGGCAGGGCTTTCAATTAATAACTAATTGCAAAACAAATCATGTCACCCCAGATACTGAACCTAACCTGTTTCGATGAGCTGAATGATTTTTATTGCAGGTTTGATACTAAAGCAGACCCACAGCCTTGTTCTGTTAATGTATCAGAGCCTAATACTCCATCATTTTAAATCAGGGAGCATGAGTTAAGAAACCTGCTGCGCAGGCAAAACAGTAGAAAGGCTGCAGGCCCCGATGTGGTATCATCTGCTACCCTCAAATGTTGTACATAGGAACTTGTCTCTGTTTTTACTGAGATTTTTAAGTGGTCCCCTGCACAGCAGAGGGTCCGAGCATGTTTTAAGTCAGCTGTGATTGTGCCTGTGCCTAAGAAACCGAACCCAAGCTGTCTGAATGACTACAGACCTGTTGCTTTGACATCTGTCATTATGAAAATCTTTGAACACCTGGCATGTAACCATCTCTCCTGTGTTGTCCTAGAACCTTATCAGTTTGCATATAGAGCCAACAGGTCTGTTGATGATGCAGTTCCATTGTGCCTGCACTCTATTTTTCAACACCTAGAGGCCTCTGACACCTATACAAGGCTTCTGTTTGTCGATTACAGTTCAGCTTTTCATACTATTCTCCCGTCCAGGCTGTATGACAAACTCCTTCATATGGGAGTTGAACAGTCCCTATGTCAGTGGATCCTTAACTTTTTGACAAAGAGGACGCAGGGGGTCAAAATTAACAACAAATTCTCTAATTCCTTAACCATTAGCACTGGGGCCACACAGGGGTGCGTACTGTCCCCACTAATGTAATCATTGTACACTAATGAATTCTCAGAGTTTTTATCAAGTTTAGTCCTTAAAACAGATAAAGTAATTATCGTAGGTGATTTTAATATTCATGTGGACGTTGATTGCTGCGGCATGTTTACTTACAAGAACTAGGAAGAGAGATCATATTTCTCCAGTATTAGCTTCTCTGCACTGGCTCCCTGTAAAATCTAGAATAGAATTTAAAATCCTTCTCCTCACCTACAAAGCCGTTAATGGTCAGGCACCATCATATCTTAAAGAGCTCATAGTTCCGTATTAGCCTACTAGAACGCTGCGCTCTCAGAATGCAGGGTTACTTGAGGTTCCTAGAGTCTCAAAAAGTAGGATGGGAGCCAGAGCCTTCAGCTATCAAGCTCCTCTTCTGTGGAATCAGATCCCAGTTTCAGTTCGGGGGGCAGACACCCTCTCCACATTTAAGAGTAGGCTTAAAACTTTCCTCTTTGATAAAGCTTATAGTTAGGGCTGGCTCAGGTGAGCCCTGAACCATCCATTAGTTATGCTGCTATAGGCCTAGACTGCTGGGAGATTTCCCATGATGCACTGAGTTCCTCTCTTCTCCTCTCTCTCTCCTTCTGTACTCATTCATGTCCCATTAATGCATGTTACTAACTTTATATCTTCCCCGGAGTTTCTGTGCTTGTTTTTCCTTGCCACTGTTGCCAAGTGCTTGCTCATGGTGGGAATTGTTGGGTCTCTGTAAATAACATTATTAAGAGTACGGTCTAGACCTGCTCTATATGTAAAGTGTCATGAGATGACTTTTGTTGTGATTTGGCGCTATATAAATAAAATTGAATTGAATTGAATTAATGACCGTATTTCCGACTCCCAGTCTGTTAGGATGTTTAAATTTGGTGAGTGGTAGCTGATTTGATCTCGATGAAACAGGTTATAGGACTGAGATTCTATCCCTGGTGGACTGGTGTAACGCAACAACAACAAACAACTTGGAATTAAATGTTTCCAAAACACAGGAATTAATAGTGGACTTTCGCAGGAGCTGTGGGGACCACCCACCCCTGGTCATCAACAACAGTGAAATTTAACAAGTGGACAGCTACAAATTCCTGGGCTCCTCCACCTTGAAATGGGGGGATAACACCAATGCTATTCTCAAGAAAGCACACCAGAGGCTTTTCTTTTTAACCCTTGTATTGTCTTCACTTTTGGGACCCTCTGGTGTCCCTCGGGTCAAATTGACCCGGCACATATTTGGGGTTTTAAAAACAATTCTGAAATAAAATTTTACTTCATAAACCATTAACATATATTGTCTTTATCTCAATTTCAAACAATAGAGATAACATATATGTTTAATGACTGCAATCAGTCTCTACTAGAACACAATTAACAATGGAAGTGTGATTTGTTTTTTCGTCATAAGGTTATAATTGATGTTAAAAATCCACTATACTCAAGACTTGAGTGTCATAAATCATGCTTATTTTGGAAAAAATGAAGTGAGACAATGTTTTCATTAACATTTATTATTTTGAATGCAAACTCTCAATACATCAACTTGAACTAATGGCTCTTCCAGTGGCTGGCTCTTGGGCTGCTTCAGTGGCCGCCTGTGGTCCTCCTTGTGGTACATATTCCGAGTGAAGGCCATCTTCAAATTCACTTTCAGAATCAGAATACTTTGAATTGATATCTAAGTTATCCTCATATTCGGAGACATCGTCCTCTTCCACATCGCTGTGTGCCTGACTCTCTTCAAATATGAGCTCTAAAGCCCTCTGACAGCTAAATCTTTTGGTCATACTGAGGGTGGAAGATTCTGTACTG
>NTHP01000281.1:548175-576150 GCA_003416845.1 Oplegnathus fasciatus
AATCTAGAATAGAATTTAAAATCCTTCTCCTCACCTACAAAGCCGTTAATGGTCAGGCACCATCATATCTTAAAGAGCTCATAGTTCCGTATTAGCCTACTAGAACGCTGCGCTCTCAGAATGCAGGGTTACTTGAGGTTCCTAGAGTCTCAAAAAGTAGGATGGGAGCCAGAGCCTTCAGCTATCAAGCTCCTCTTCTGTGGAATCAGATCCCAGTTTCAGTTCGGGGGGCAGACACCCTCTCCACATTTAAGAGTAGGCTTAAAACTTTCCTCTTTGATAAAGCTTATAGTTAGGGCTGGCTCAGGTGAGCCCTGAACCATCCATTAGTTATGCTGCTATAGGCCTAGACTGCTGGGAGATTTCCCATGATGCACTGAGTTCCTCTCTTCTCCTCTCTCTCTCCTTCTGTACTCATTCATGTCCCATTAATGCATGTTACTAACTTTATATCTTCCCCGGAGTTTCTGTGCTTGTTTTTCCTTGCCACTGTTGCCAAGTGCTTGCTCATGGTGGGAATTGTTGGGTCTCTGTAAATAACATTATTAAGAGTACGGTCTAGACCTGCTCTATATGTAAAGTGTCATGAGATGACTTTTGTTGTGATTTGGCGCTATATAAATAAAATTGAATTGAATTGAATTAATGACCGTATTTCCGACTCCCAGTCTGTTAGGATGTTTAAATTTGGTGAGTGGTAGCTGATTTGATCTCGATGAAACAGGTTATAGGACTGAGATTCTATCCCTGGTGGACTGGTGTAACGCAACAACAACAAACAACTTGGAATTAAATGTTTCCAAAACACAGGAATTAATAGTGGACTTTCGCAGGAGCTGTGGGGACCACCCACCCCTGGTCATCAACAACAGTGAAATTTAACAAGTGGACAGCTACAAATTCCTGGGCTCCTCCACCTTGAAATGGGGGGATAACACCAATGCTATTCTCAAGAAAGCACACCAGAGGCTTTTCTTTTTAACCCTTGTATTGTCTTCACTTTTGGGACCCTCTGGTGTCCCTCGGGTCAAATTGACCCGGCACATATTTGGGGTTTTAAAAACAATTCTGAAATAAAATTTTACTTCATAAACCATTAACATATATTGTCTTTATCTCAATTTCAAACAATAGAGATAACATATATGTTTAATGACTGCAATCAGTCTCTACTAGAACACAATTAACAATGGAAGTGTGATTTGTTTTTTCGTCATAAGGTTATAATTGATGTTAAAAATCCACTATACTCAAGACTTGAGTGTCATAAATCATGCTTATTTTGGAAAAAATGAAGTGAGACAATGTTTTCATTAACATTTATTATTTTGAATGCAAACTCTCAATACATCAACTTGAACTAATGGCTCTTCCAGTGGCTGGCTCTTGGGCTGCTTCAGCGGCCGCCTGTGGTGCTCCTTGTGGTACATATTCCGAGTGAAGGCCATCTTCAAATTCACTTTCAGAATCAGAATACTCTGAATTGATATCTAAATTATCCTCATATTCGGAGACATCTTCCTCTTCCACATCGCTGTGTGCCTGACTCTCTTCAAATATGAGCTCTAAAGCCCTCTGACAGCTAAATCTTTTGGTCATACTGAGGGTGGAAGATTCTGTACTGGGATGTAGAGGTATTTATCTCTTTTGTCCCACCCCCTTGATGTGCAGGTGCAAGGCATATAGTGCGAGAAAATGTTTGATGGTTAGAAGGTTATGGAGTAACATTCTAAACAAGTAGTTTGCAGGTGGACACATGACAGAGAGTAAAGAGTGCGGGAAAGTGAGAGCAAACAGCTTCTCTGTGCTTAGATTATAATAATGTAACATTATCTGTGTGTGTGTGTGTGTGTGTGTGTATGTCTGTCTGTGTGCGTGTCTGTGTGNTGTCTGTGTATGTGTGTGTGGGCATGTTTCTGTGTGTCGCTGTGTATGCGGGTCAAACTGACCCGAAGACCATATGAAGGATGTAAATGTGTGGGGTATAGCAGCATGTGTGCTCAATTATTTTTGTTTGTTTGTACATGTTTATCACAGAAAATAAGCTAAGGCCATTGAGTTTCAGGTAGAAAAAATGTATACTTGTTCCATTTTTCTTCTTGTAAAAATTTCAAACGGGTCAATTTGACCCGAATACCATACAAGGGTTAAGACAACTGAGCCGACATGGCAACATGTCGGCTGAGGGCAGGAGACAGTTGGATAAAGTGGTGTGTACTGCATCCAGAATAATTGGATGTGATCTCCCACCCCTAGCGGAAATCTATAAGGCTAGATTACAGAAGAAGGGCCTTAAAAATCTAAAGGACCCCTCTCACCTGGCAAACAACTTTTGAAATTTTCTTCAAAAAAGACTAAGAAGCATTAAGACCAGAACATCCAGGTCCCAGAAAAGCACATATCCTGAAGCTGTCCGCCTCTTTAACACAAACATAGCACTGCAAGCCACTCTGCAGGTTAAATAACTGTGCAATAGGGCAGATGTTTGTAAAGCACTTGAAGCACTTTATCTAGTGGGTCGTTTGATGTTGATGCTAATTTCCCAACAGGTGCTAGTGTTTTATCTATGGTGTTCCTATGTGTTGGATTTTATTTTTTATTTGTTTTATGCTTTCATGATTATTGTGTGAATTAAATGTTTTATACTGGTTTTATGTGGTTTTACTATTGTTGTCTTTTTCTGTTTAAGTGAGCTCACTAAGACAAATTCCAATGAACCATGTTGATATGGCAATAAAGTATTGAATCTTGAATCTTGACATAATTGTATATCACTCAGGAAATGTGAACGTTTTGTTTCTGTGTTAAGGTCATTAAATGAATAGAAGCATTACTAAATACATTTGAATAATGTTGGTATAATAAACTTTGATTACCGGTATATATATTTGTTCTTTTAATTAAATTAGTACGCCTAGCTATAATTGACTAATTGAGAGTATCCTTCTGGTGGAAGTGCACGGCCACAATCTGGCCCTCTCATAGTGAGCACAAAGTTTTTGTGGCCCTCTCTATCATCAATGTTGCCCATCCTTGGCCTAAACCATAAGCTTATAGCTCACCTCCAGCTGTCGCTTGGCTTTTAACAAACTCTAGGAAACAGATCATTGGCTCCCTGTGAATTTTAGATTAGATTTTAAGATTTTACTAATATTTTTTATGGCTTTGCATTGTCGGTGTCCTATTTACTAGGGATAATGCAATCTGTGGAACTCACTCTTTACAGAATCTCTGATGTCCATCGAGAACATACTGTACATCCATAAATCAATTATATAAAAGGGACTTCAGAGCTTGGCTCATAATAATCAGATTTTTATCTTTTCTTCAGTATCAACAGTAACCCAGTCTGTACAGTGCCAACAGGAACTGCTGGTAGCCAAAGCAGTATGACTTTTCATGATAGATTTGGCTTCATATACAGGTAACAGGTAATGGGCTAAAAACATGGTGTACATACTTACAAGTTTAATAAATCAGACAGTCTGTTAAAGCTGAAGTTGGTAGAATTGAGAAGAGAGTGGACTTAGCTTGAAAATTTGAACGAGTACAACTTCCAGGTACCTCCCCTTCTGTCACCGCTGTGCTCCAGCCCGGCCTCCAAAGTCTAATTCTTTCTTTTTAGCTGCTTTTCTTCATTGGTCTTCTTCTGTTTACTTGTCTTTGTCATGTAAGCTGTTGTTGACAAAGGTGGGATGGGCAGTTTTCTCATTGCTTGGTTGTTTGGTGGTTGTTTGTCCACCATTGCGTCCGCTCACTGAAGATACGGAGCTTGACCGAGTTAGAGCATGCGTGGGGGAGGGGAGCTGCTCGCAGCGTGTGTAGGAGCAATGACTGACACTCCGTCAGATACTCCTCCTGGCTCTGATTGGTTGTTTTGATTCGGTCGCGGTGGATTCTTGCAAATGGCATTAGGAACACTGGGTGGAGCCAGAGGACCCCGATTTTTTTCACAGATTATCTGTCTCATGTACTTCTGTCAGGACATAGTGACAGTAGCAAATATGACAAAAAGTTACCTACTTCAACTTTAAGTTCCTCGTCAGTAAGTTTTCATCAGTTTTCAGCAGATTGTTGTTCAGTTACCCCATGATAAGACATTGAAACCTGGCACTGTGCATGGCTTGGAAGTAGACTGGAAACTTTGGAAGTTCATGCAAAATGGCCAAGAAAGCTTTTCATATTTTTGTCAGTAGCTTACTCATTTTATTCATAAACACTTCAACTTTATTTTTGTCTGGACCTCCTACCATGAATGCACAGCCTCCATTTATTTATTTTTTTAATTCATGCATATTGCCAAATGACCTATTATGGCCCAGTTTTTGTGAAAAGCTTTCTTATTTTTTTTTATCATAGAGACATCAGACCAACTTTACATTTATTTAGGGCCTCTTTCCATACGATACATATCATGCAGTATGGCCCAATGAACTATCCTGACTTGTATTTTCCCACCAAAACCTTCTGTTCTATCATGAAACGTTATACAACTTTTGTTTAGACTCAGTTTGGACTGTTTTTTTTTGAAGGTGGGGTTCACACACAAATCATGTGCTATTATACAATTAATTTAGGTCAGTGGTAATATGTTATGTTTGCATTTGTATATTTGGTGAGCAGCTAAAGCTATGAGAATATGAGAAGTATAATGGCCATGAAAAACAATTTCACAAAAAAATGAAACAAACCAGATGATCGTTGACAACTTTCGATGTAGACCCCACCCACTTCTGGTATAAATCACATAGGTACGATACAGATATTTTTCTGAAATAAACAGATACTGATACAAATAAAGATAGTATTGTGTTACACCACTACTAGAAACATTGCTGAAATGGTAATCCCTTATGAGTAGTAGAGCAGCCTCGTGTACTCAGGCAGGGGTCTCCTGGTTGTCCTAAAGACACACTTTTATCTTTTTTCTTTAGTCTTTTGCAAGTTTATACAACGTTTTCTTTCAGTCTTCTTCCTCCATGCGTCCATCTCGTCTTACTACCTCATCCATCCCTCCTGCTTTAACCCCCTCTCTCTTAACCATTCCTCTATCCCTCTTCCATCTTTGCCCTTCACTCTACTCCCCACTCTCATCTTCCATTTCTTCTTCCTTCTTCCTGGCTAATCTTTCACCACCCCTGTTACTCCTCTATAGCCCATCCCTCCTCCATCCTACCATCTCTCCATCCCATTTCTTTTCACACTGATGAGCTGAGATGCAGCTCCACTCATCAGATTGCCTGTCTCTCCTCCCTGCTTTCTTTAACACTTGTAGAAATGACCTGACACATCCAATCCCAGGTTATTACACAGATGTGCCAACTCTCTCTCTCGCTCTCTCTTACACACACACTCAAACATTTAGACCAAGAAAGAGCACATTCCCAGCGGCTGCTACACAGACACACACACAGACACACACACACCCTATTACAGGAGCCCAAATGAAAATGAATTATGCATTCTCTCCTGCCACTCGTAACAAGTATATGATACATCCCCTGTTTCCACACAATTGGGCACACACAAAAAAACATGCAAAATGGGAAAAGTGGTTGCACACACACATACACACACTGAAACACACAAAAACGGCAACGTATTATTGATGCTAATCTCAAACTAGCACAAGCTCATCATTCGAAAACATTTTGCATCATTTGGGCAGATGAAACTCTTCACAGCCAAATATTTAAAGACAGTGTTAACACTGTGATTTCTCTCAAATTGCACACACATACACACTCACACACATGCACAACCACACAAGGCCATCATTGTTCCCTCATGTTTACCGCAATTTTGAATGTTGTGCCACCCACACCAACTCCTCCTCCTCCCTCTGAGTCCACACCAAGGTCGTTGGCCTCTCTCCTAGCTTTAGCATTCCCCTCGTATCCCCCATAATCCTCGCTGTTTAAGCCTGAGGTACAAATACATTCTATTCAACCCGCACCAAGGGGTCCGCTAATACCCAGCAGAGTGTGTGTTTGTGTATATGTGTGCGCGCTCATGTGCTGCTGAGTAATGTGTGCTTGCATACACCTCTGCGTGTGTGTGTGTGCGCACTGGCGTTTGTGCAGGGCTTTGTGTTTAACACCCATCGGTGTTTAGTATTCTCTCCGCCACGCGTCCTTGCATCCCCATGCTTATTCTTTCCCTCTCTGTTCTCCTCTTTCAAATGAGAATACCAACGGCTGATGGAGAGAAAGGAGAGAAAGAGGGTTAGGGAAAAAAAGGGGAGACAGAAGGAGACAGGGGAGCGAGCAACAAAATGCAGGTGAATAAAGTTTATACAGCATGACTGATGTAACCTTGGCACTATAGTGTGCATTCTTTAATAGACAATTAAAGTGGATTCAGCTGTTGAAGTGCTGAATAGGACATTGTTATGTTGTCCAGTGGGTGTGGGTACACAGTAAAGACTGTGTTAATCCTGCATATCTTGACATGGATTTAAGACAAAGAGATGTAGTGGAAGGTAAACCAACCTACACTCAGTTTATTCACCCTTTATATCACAGAACAGAGTGTAACACCTTTTAATGTTTATATAAGACAATATGAAGTCTGGTTCATATCACAATAAACTGATACAAGTTATACAATACATAGTTCTGTCACATGCTTGTGCTTTTAGCCTACGGTATGCTTAGTAATCACAGGTGATTAGTGTTATCCCAACAGTGAGAAAATGGCAGCTTGTAGCAGCACGAGCAGTCGTTTACTCCAAACTAAATCTAATTTGGCGTGTTCTCAGGCTGCTGCTGAAATGTGTCCCTGCCAGATGGTGAGGCTTGCAAGTCATGGTGGGAGCAGACATGCCTTACAACATCCTCAAAGCAAAAAGTACAGACAAGAGTTACTAAAACCAGTAAGACTAAATCAAAAATATGCAGCCCACAATCAATCATGTGGCATTGTTGACAGTTGCAGGTGTATTGATGGGCGGTGAAATTTTTTTCTGCGCAAGCTGGGATCAAGTGGAAGAGTATACTATAATTATATATTTATGTATATTATAATATAAATGTATAGTGGACCTGTTTAACAGCACTGCTAATGAAGATCATTGCATTTCCCTGAAGTTTTTACCAATAAAAGCATCCAGCTGGTAGAGGTGTTCAGAACATGTACTAATGAATCTTTAACAATGAATCTTTAAATGGAACTGACTATACTGAATCACCATCGTCACTGACTGAATCAGTAGCTTTTAGCAGTGGGGCTCCTCACTGTGAGCACAGTTGTGAGCTCAGCAGTACATTACTTGTTAAAAGTCTATTAAAAGTCAGCAAAATCCCAGACACAATCATAATCTGATAACTCAGTTGTAAATAATATGCTGCTGAGCCTTATGTGCAGTGCTTGTATAGGTTAGATTTGTACTGAACTGAACGTGACAGCTTGGACTAGCACCAGACTGAACGTACTACTGAACTGAAAATAGAATCTGCACTGAACGTCACAGCCATATGAATGGTGATGCGACCACTTAACTTAGGAAAAAAAGTGAACGAACTACATAGTCAGTGACTATGAATCTTTGACCTGGACTGAACTAAGTAACTCGAATCAGCAAAGTGATTTATGATTTTCACCTCTACCTGCTGGTTCGTCTGTGGAAAGCATTTAATGTGAAGCAGAAACAGTTGGGTTTGCATCAGCAGTAAGTTAACACAGCCCTGATATGGCTGAAAGCAATCAGTAAACAGTAAAATGAGGCTGATATCCAAACTTACAAACAGGAGCACAGGTGTGAAACTAAACCACAGAGATTCAGGTAAAAGCTACAAAAGTACTGAGAGCTGAAAACAGGACCCTTGGAAAAACCCTTTCAATCTCCTGGAACACCCTGAAGGTCATGGTGGTGGTGATGAAGAGGTGGTGTGTTGTATGTCTGAAAGATAGTATGACAGGATCTCAATAATATTTAAAAAAAAGTATCCAAGGACCGATTGGCTCAAGGAATACAGGCAGAAAAATCTTCAGGCCAGGCAATTACAACGATACAGAATAAAATGGAAATAAAATACCCAAAAGTAATATAAAAATTAAAACGCAAAACACTGAAACAAACAAACAAGACATGTTTGAAGAACAATGGTGTGCTAGCAGAGCAGAGGAGCCCTGACTGCAAAAGCTCGGTCACCTTTACTTAGGACTTAGGAACAGCCAGCAGAGCGCTGCCTGAGGATCTGAGACTGTGCTCTGGCTCATAGGGGAGCAGCAAGTCAGCAATATAACTGGGAGCTAAACCATGAAGTGCTTTAAAGGTGAAATCTTAAAAAATCAATTCTAAAACTAACTAGTAACCAGTGAAGAGAGGCAAAATGATATGATCTTGACTTCTGGTATTTGTTAAAAGCAGAGCAGCTGCATTTTCACTTCAGGAAATAATGAGTTGTTGAAATCCTGACACTTTCGATTTGTTTGCGACTTAAATAAACACAAATAAAAGATCATTAATTTATTTCAGCAAATCTACATTTTAAATGTAGGTAGTATGAAAGGCTTTTTACTGTGTTTAAACACCAAAAAAGCTCTGTCAGCTAAAAATTATACAGCAAGTTTAGGCAGTACATTTGTTTTTAGCCTTGAAGAAACTTGAAAAAATCTTTTAATTTGTTTGAAAATCCATTAATAAAGGAGATATTTCTACTTGTGCTGACTTTATTCTTCTACCACTGAATGGGAATAGAACCTGTGCATCTCAATAGGTTGTTTGCAGTCACGTGATTCCAATGACGCACAAAATCCAAATGGGTCAGAAAGTGAAAAGCAGAATGGACGAGATGGAGGAAAGCCTGTACTGTGCTAGTTTAGACGATGTTAAGTTACTTTACCTTTGATGAAGTGGTCACTGCACACAGATCCAGGCCACATCGATCTTCACTCCATCCTGGTAGCCAATGTACAGGCGTTCGATAATAAACTGGATGACCTCCGTGAACGCATCGGTTTCCAACAGGATATCAGGAACTGTAACGTCCCTTGTTTCACCGAAACCTGCCTAAACCCTGGAATACTGGACAGCGCCATTCAACCATGTGACTCTTTTTCCGTATACCAATCTGACAGAACAGAGGACTCTGGCAAGAAAAAAGGAGGTGTGTGCTTTATGGTGAATAAGGATTGGTGTGACAGTGAGAATATTAAAATGCTATCTCGTTCCTGCTCACCTGATCTGGAGCTACTGACAATGCGGGATGCCATAAACACACGCACTACAGCCCACAACCTAGGGCAGTCAATTATAAAGCCGCAGTCTACAATATAAGAAGAGCAGTAAAAGAGGCAAAAAGGGAAAAGAAAGTGGAACTAAAATTCCAGGAGGGCAATCCAAGAAGCATGTGGCAAGGTCTAAGAACTATGACAGCAAGTGAGCTGAACAACTTTTATGCTCACTTTGAGGCCATTGGTAGCCAACAAGCAAAAACAGCTGAAGCAGAGGTTAATGGGTAGGTGGGTGCAGCTTCCACACCTATCACCCTTTCTGAGCATGACGTCAGGAGGGCTTTACAGCATGTGAACACCAAGAAAGCAGCAGGACCACCTGAATTTTTTTTTTATTCAGGGGGGCAAAATGAATTCTAAACTGGTGAGTAAAGAAGTTTACACCAATTTTTTTCAATATTAATTGCCAGGAAATAGGTTGGCAACTAGGGTGGCATGCCCTTTTTCGGGGGTGGCAGAAAGTTAACGTCCGACTCCGTGATTAACGTGATTGCATATGTTACCTTTCGAGGTCCAATTTAGGAGACCTCTGGTTTTATTTTAATTGACTTCAGCCTGGCTCGTCGCTGATGACTAGATGCCGCAGAATGGAGAGTTTTTATTTCTCTTCTGTAGCAGCGAACACAACACGGCTTTTCAGTAACTATGATGCTGCAACCTGAGCTTATCCAGACACTTTAAAGTTACTTAACTACCATTAATAGCATGTACTTTTCTGTTGCTGCGGCACCGTGCAGGTACTTCTCTCTCACACCTGGAGAGACTCACCTTCCTCACAAACCCACTCGACTACGTCACAGGAGGAAATATATATTCACTTACTTTGGGATTCTCAGCGTGAGAAATACAAGGTGTGGCATATGAGCATGTGAACTGGTTGATAACTTGGCAGCTCTGTTATATTTTATGGGAATTTCTGATACTTCATGCTGCCGCTGGTAGACATTCCTTCCTTGCACTCGCCTTAACATTGCTGCCGGTCTCTCGTCTGCAGTCCCAGTCAATCCCATTCAAAACTCCACACGGCCTGGCAGCGACGGAAGGGTAGACTGCTCCTTCCCCTTCTCTTGGTAATCCTTAAATTGGCACTATCCACCCGCAATACTCGCGGTAGCTTTAGAGGGCGGCACCTGTACTCATAGTGTACATAGCTACATAACTAACATTCCCACCTATTCATTTTGAAAGAGCAACGGCCAATGAGGAAACTCCAACACTCGGACGACCAATCTTGTAACTTAATCACTCTCTTACTCACTCACTCAGTGAAGACCAGAGTAGGGCTGGCCCTTTGTGGTCCAGCCAAAAATGTTGATGAGACTGTTTATATAGCCGCAACAATCTGACGCTCTTTCAGTTTTAATTCTACCGTATCTTATATTGTAAAATGACTAAGCATTTCAAGAATAAAACTTGAAACACCACTTGGCTAAATAGAACGTTAAAAGGGGGTAATGACACAAAGGATTAATGAGCCTCAGTAATCCGACGCCTCTTGCATAAACCAAGTTGACCTGTCTGTGTGTAGAGGAGTTGTGTTTGCAGTCGTTCTGTCTCTCCTACAACTCGGACACACACGGTTCTATCTCCTGCAGTTACTGCAGTTTAGTGGCCTCTAGTGGCCGATACATGTGTGCTGTCTCCTGTTTTGAATAAAGTTTTAGTTTGAAGACTCCATTTTGTTGGAAATCCACATGGGAGAAGGCCGCATATTGATATCCACCTCCATCTTCTTTGTTTACGCCCTTGAGTAGGCATAATCTGTAAGCACATTTGTTCAGGAATACATTATATATGTTATGCAATAGGGGTGGGAATCACAGACATACTCACAATACGATACGATAACAATATTTTGCCCACGATAATGATGATATCACAATACAGGTGATTCCTAATCCTAATACCATACATCACGATATCTGATGGGTGGGTGGTGGGGGGGTACCTACTTAATCTCGTAATTTTTCAACTGTTGCTTAGATCTAGTTCAAATTTGCATCCTGATATCTGCCCTACACCTCAAAGCAATATGAATATAAAAATATGTATTTATTATAAAACTAGAGCCTAGAGGCTTTTAAATACAAAGTTGTCATAGGCAGAAATTTCACACAGACACCTTTTTAAAAGAAAGTTGCTCTTACTTTAAGGTAATATATGATGGTACGCTTCTCCTGTTCTGTTTTTTTAATATAAGGGGGCATGTCCCCTGTGTCCCCTGGGTGGGAGGTGAGTCTCTCCAGGTGTGTGAGAGAAGTACCAGCGTGTTGCTGCAGCCACAGAAAAGTACATGCCATTAGTGGTAGTTAAGTTACTTTAGTCAGCCATGTGTGTTTGGATGAGCTCAGGCTGCAGCATCATAGTTACTGAAAGGCCGTGTGTTGTGTTCACTGGCACAGAAGAGAAATAAAAAGTCTGTTCATGCGACGTCACTATGGCGTCTAGACACCAGCTACGAGTTGACTGCTGTTCTCATTGTGATCGGCGCCCTCTCTAGGAGGCATGAAGTAATGACAGTGTAACTAGTAAGGTAATGTCAACGGGCAAAATGTGAGAAAAATCTCAGGCAACAGCGTATGTAAATTAAAGAAAAAAACATTGATACTTGACGCAAGTGTATCGATTATGCATCACACGAATAAAGGTGACGATATATTGTAATATCGATTATTTGTCCCACTCCTATTATGCAAGCTTTATTTAGACGATTAGTCAACTTTAAGATGTGTATTTACCTTTATTTGTTAAGTTAGATATTCGATGCTACAGGTTTAAGTAATATTACACACTTACCTTAAATACTTACATGTTTTGATCCTCCTCGGTTGATTATTTCAGCAGTATTTAACATTCTTTCATTGGTTTATTTTCATGCATTCATTTCATGTTCATGTATATATACAGTATATTGTCATTATGTGGAATTTACACATGTCTTTTGTACTGTTTCAGTTTCACACTGCTTCTATTAAAAATCCATCAAGAAGTCAGCTCCTGTCTTGGTCACTTCTTTGGGAGAGTATTTAACTCGCTGCATAGCCATGTACGTAAACACGTGGTGAGGGCAGAAGAGTGGTTATCTTTTTTAGTGGCCTGGTGTCACTTGCACGTGATTTAATGAAGGTAAACACAGTGAACCTTTCTATATCATGGCACTGCGCTTTAACATGGCACTTCTCCAATCAGAGGCTCCAGATTTGTTAACATATATGTCCGGCTGTCTTCAGATAGCTGCAGGGATTTAATGAACTGAAGGAGAAACCTTTCATACAGTATAAAGCAGCTGGGGACAACAGATACTGTAAGAATCACTCATATTAATTTTTAGATAAGTGCAGACTGATTTAGTTCCTGCTTTAACCACAATAAATGTTATTTTTTTGCTGCTGATTTAAACACATCTACTGGTTGGAGAGTTTAGTTAAAATGGTTTATTTACATTGTAAGCATTATTCTGTTATTGTTGCTTATTTGCTCCAAGTATTTAGTTTGCTCTTGTTGATAAAATCACCAGAGTGGCATGAACATAATGCCTAGGGAGACTAAGCTGTCCAAATAAAAATATAATCTATCCTCTAGTCTACTGTTTCAACCCCCTAAGACTCTGGCTCAGTCTCAACTGCCCCCTCTAGAGCTTCTGTATTTTTGCTAATATTTTTACACACTAAACTGCTCAAAAAGGGCAATAAATGCATGAAAATGTGTGATGTATAAAAGAAAAGTAAGTAAAACTGCTTAACAATGAAAAGAATGTACAGTTATAATACCAGTGCCATTTTGGGGCGCTATGTTGTTATCGGTTATCGCCTGAAGGTGGTGATAAGGTGCTTTTGGTGCTCAGTGTATACAAGAAGTGCAGAAGTATGTTTACCTGCCTCTATAAAGTAACCATTGTATTTCGCTAACTTCTCTCTGTTGATTTTCATCGCAGATATATTTTCCCACAATATTCTGTAATACACAACAGACTTTTGGTGACGAGGATGGGATTTCCTCAGGTTGAAAAGAGTTTTACAAGTAAAAACTCTGTCAAGACGGGCTGACTTATGGTGACGAAATGTCAAAAGCAGTGTTCCTGACTATCATGGGCAGAAAGAACCGCACCCTCCAGATGGACTTACGTGCACCTTTGAAACCGTCAGAGAAAAAGCTGTCGGAGTTGACTGACTTGCTGCGTGCGCATTTTGTGTCATAGATGACCTTCACTGCAGAAATATACAAGTTTAACTCGAGAAACCAGAGAGGACGAGTCCATAAGTGAGTACATGGCTAGTTTGAGGAAGCTAGCATCTACTCGCAAGTTTGGAACATTTCTAGACAATGCTCTCAGAGATAGATTTGTGTGTGGGGTTAAAAGTGCAGAACTCGGCGACCAAATGCCGAATGCAGCACACACTAAAGATTTGATGCTGGCAGGAGCTTATGAGATGGGGCTTGCACATGAAGTGACAGAACAGAATGCCCAGCAGTTGTCGCACAACTCTTTCGAGACTAACGCCATTTCAAAGGCAGACGTGCCAAAAAAGGAGGTAAACGGGAAGTCCTGTTACAGATGCACTGGCAAAGGACACATGCCAGACGACTGCCATTTTAAGGAGGTGGAATGATGGGCATGTAAGAAAAAAGGACACATTGCCAAAGCCTGCCATTCCCAACCCGAAGGGAGAAAAGACAAGCAGACCAAGTGGAGCAAGCACCTGAATGCTACAGCACAGGCGGATGACAGCGACCGGAGTAAAGAGTAGCACCTGAGAGTGTGGAGGAGTTATGTGCTAGATACCCAGAGGTGTTTCAGCCCAGTTTAGGGAAGGTGACAGGGATCAAAACCAAACCCCATGTACTGCCAGGGGCTATTCCTAAGTTTTGCAAACCACACTCTGTGCCTTATGCACTTAGAAGCCCAGGTAAGCAAAATGGAGGCTGATGGGGTTATCACGCCTGCTAATTACAGTGAATGGGCCGCACCAACTATTAACATCCCTAAAGTGGATCAGACAGTGAGGATATGTGGGGACTACAAAGTGTCTACTAACCCATGGCTTGAGATAAATCAGTGCCCCACACCAAAACCACAGGATCTGTTCACAAACCTAGCAAGTGGTGAGAAATTCACCAAGCTTGACTTGTCACAAGCCTATCAACTAGTAGAGTTAGAGGAGAGCTCCAAACAGTACTTGACCATAAACACACATAATGGACTGTATTAAGTAAACAGACACCCCTACAGTGTGGCAAGTACACCTGCGATATTTCAAAAGCTAATGGATCAAGTTTTCCAGGGCATAGATCTGGAAGAAAATCTGAAAGAAGTGCTACAAAGACTGAAAAGCCACAACCTCAGGGTTAACAAAGACAAATATGCCTTCTTCCAGCATAGTGGGTCATACTTGGGACATGTCACTGATGCAGAGAGAATTCACCCGATACAAGAGAAATGTGAGGCTATTGCTAAAGCAGTAGTTCCCACTACTACCACTGAACTTTTCTTTCACTATTGAGTTACTATGGAAGGTTCATACCTAACCATTCTACGCTGATAGCACCAATGACAGGGTTACTACGGAAAGATGGTAAGTGTGAGTGGTCAGCGTCATGCCAGAAAGCATTCGAGGAAGCCAAAAAACAGCTTCTCTCTAACAGAGTTCTTGTACATTACAACCCAGATCTACCACTCATACTAGCATGTGATGCTTCACCAGTAGGAGTGGGTGCAGTGATCTCACACAAGATGCTTCATGGAATGAAAACCCCTAGCTTTCGCTTCTACGATGCTTACAAAAGCTGTGAAAAACTACTCTCAGATAGAAAAAGAGGCATTAGGCTTGGTTTTTGGGGTGATGAAATTTCACGAGTATTTGTGTGGTCGTAAGTTTAACAGACCACAAACCACTACTGAAGACCTTAGGTCCAAAAAAAGGGGTACCTCTCTTCGCCGAAGCTAGGATGCAGAGATGGTCCCTGATTTTAGCTGCATATACTGTACCTATGACATTCAGTACAAGCCATCTGAGCAGCACGGAAATGCTGATGCATTATCCAGACTCACAATACCAGATGACAGATTTCCAAAACCAAACCCAGTGTTCAGGGTGTCTTACTTAGACAGTCACTGCAAAAGATATAGCACATGAAACGCAGAGAGATCCTGTACTGGCAAAAGTGAAACAGTATGTTTTGTCAGGATGACCAAAGCGTATACCAGGGGAGGTTCTACAACCATATGTGAAACAAAGGTTTGAACTCACAGTAGAAGATGATTGTGTTCTCTGGGGTTTCAGGGTGGTCATCTCAGAAAAGCTACAAAGCAGATTATTGTCAGAGTTACATGACAGCCACGGGGGTATGGTAAAAATGAAGGCTCTCCCCAGAGGCTTTGTTTGGTGACCTACACTTGATGAGGATATTGAAAGTGAGGTGAATCTGTGCGATATATGTAAGCAGCAGCGTAGCATGCCTGTCACAGCACCTGTGCATACTTGGAAATGGGAAACAGGTCCATGGGAGAGAATACACCTTGATTTTGCAAAGGATAATAAGCAGATGTTTCTGGTTGTTATGGGGTGCCACCACTGCCAGCAAAACTATTGAAGTTTTGAGAAGCCTGTTTACATCATACGGATTGCCTAAAGAGGTAGTGACGGACAATGAACCTCAATTTACTTCAGGTGAATTTGAGTCATTCCATAAGTTGAATTCAGTGAAACGCATTAAAACTCCAGCTTATCAAATGGTTTGACTGAAAGATTGGTCCAAAACTTCAAAAAGTCTCTAGCAAAGAGTAGTTGGTGGCTTTGTTACCAAAACATGCCAAACACAACTACCAAGAAAACACCAGCAGAGCTGTTTTTGAAAAGATAGGTCTGTACTAGACTGTAACTAGTAAAACCAAAGGTGTCTCAGTCAAACAGGGAGTTTTCCAAACCCGTCAGATAGGAAGGAAACTCAGGTCTTTCTCTGTGGGTCAGGCAGTGCTTGTAAAAAACTACAGGGGAGAAAAGAAGTGGTTGGATGGTGTGATTACTGATTACTATTACACTGTACACTGATTGCTGTCCTGTAACATACTGAGTGAATGTGAATGGAACATGTGTAAAAGGACATGTAAATCAGATGCTGGATGCAAAGAGAAAGAATATGGCTCCAGAACAGACTGTAACAAACACTGAAGGAGACTGGGATTACCATATTGATCCAGGAGATTATGTGAGGGACATAGTCACTGTTGTCTGTGAGCAGACACCGGAGGACTCTCAGAGCTCAGAGGAGGCTGACATAGCTCCGGAAAACCCAAGTTCAGGATGTGCGCCCTCCTCAACGGTTGGACTTATTGCGGACTGACCAAGTAAGCTTTACGTAATTCAACACATGCCATGTGCCGGCGCTGTACACTAGCCACAGCTATCTACTGTAGACACAGAAATGACATGTAGCAATTACCTCATTACATAGTGGAGTACAGAAAAGCCTCCGGATGGCTTTGAACCACTCTGAATCGTCCTGGGCCCAAGGGCAGAATGGGAGCCCTGCAATATAGCTGGGATCAAATATATTTACAGTTTCAGGGTCCATAGTGAACTGGGTTAACAAGGTCCAGAATCAGAATGTCTGGCAGCATTGCAGTGATGGTTTATAATGATCCCCAACTGCAGCATTTACCACTATATGAGATCTGAATGTTAGTGTAGTGTTTGTGTGTGTGTGTGCGTGTGTGTTGAGGGGGTTACAGCCTTTATGAAGCATGTTATGAGCTACGTCGTAAGTGGTTGGACGGATGGCTCGGAGCTGATTGATGCTGGCTGGAGTGGCTCTAATGCTGTCTGGCTTGTAGCATACAGAATATGACATTGGTTTGGTCTGAAGAATATTGATCTAGAATGGTTCTTGCCAAGCGTAGATATGAAGGGCTGTATTGATGTTCACCATGGTTCTCATTTCAAGCTCATCTCACCCCACCTCTGTGTTTGTGTGTGTGTGTGTGTGTCGGGCGGCAGCAGTGCCGGAGGCTACTCAAGTGTGAAATCGTGTGACGGTTTCTCCATTGCACTTCATTAGCCACACATTGCCCATCTCTCATTCCTGACAAGTTGCTTAACTGTTAACAAAACGCAAACGCCTTGGGGTGGGGTGGCAGTGTAGCCCTGTCAGTGTACAATGAGGTGTGTGTGTGTGTTTGTGGGGGCTAAAGAAAGAGTAATAAAGCCAGCAGCTGCCATGGAAACCAGGGCAGAGGCTAACTCATCCTCTGTGTCTAGGGACCCATCAGGGCCTCAGCCATGGTACAAACACATGCACGGACACGGACACACGCACACAATCGTATACCAAAGGCATGGCAAATGACCCTTAGAGGGAGGCCTCACACACTCACATACAAACAGCAGACGAAAGGCTGTGAAATAATCTGTGGCACCACAATAAATAAAGAAGCAAGCTGCCTGTTCAATAGCCACTGTGACACTGTTTCCTCACACACACTCTCACGCACACACACACACACACAGATACACTCACATACTGTGCTGGTACTCCAACAGCATGACATGGGAGTCAGGATGGCTTAAGGTGCTCAATATCCAGCTGTAATCCTCTCCCATTCCTTGTCAAATGTGTGTATGCATGTGTGTGTATATAATTGAGTGTGTATTTGCGAGTACTGTCTTTGTGAGAACCTATTTGAGTTTTAGACCTGCGGAGTCAGGACATTTTTGGAAAGTGAGGAGAATTAGGTTTAGGTTCGGGTCAGGGTCAGGGTTGGGGTTAGGCATTTAGTTGTGATGGTTAGGGTCAGGGTAAGGGGCTAGGGAATGCATTATGCCAATGACAGTCCTCATAAATATAGACGTACAAGTATGTGTGTGTGTGTGTGTGTGTGTAAAATAGGTAGATAAGAGTGACAGCTCACCCAGGTTGACACCATGACAGCAGCATTCTCCATGTGACAGGTTTATTGCATTTCTAATCTCTGTTTACATAAACCCTCAACATCGAACCAGACACACTCACACTCACACACACATACCTATATGCTGTATATGCATACACACGAACGTCCACACACCGCATCAGCCCTTCCCTCCCTGTCGCTCAGACAATGAAAAGGGCAGAGGAAGCCAATCAAAATGATCTCTAATAAGAATATTACCCATTAGGCTGTGGGGGGTGGGGGTGGCGGGGAGGGGTTAGATGGCTTCATCTGACATTTAGAAAATGAATTGCAGGTCGTACACTGAGAAAATAACATGCATAATGTGATGCAGGTTTTTTCCCGGTCTCACACTTGACAAATCTCATATCAGCATTCTGGACTGACACGGCACCAGAAATTTAGATTGCAATTGAAAGCGTGATTGAAAGGGAGATGTTGGTGAAGGCAATACTGATCGCCACTCTGGGTGTCACTAACATGTCACAAGATAAGAAAAGATGCATCGATGTTGCCATGTCGTTTTGTCGGGGCTTAAGCCCCGAACGTTTTTAGTGTAGCCCCGAATATAATTTTAAATGTAAGCCTATATGGAGCTCGACAAAAAACTTAACATGTGAATGTGCGATAGTCTTTGTAACAGCCTGTCAAAATAAATGCAGGTCTCTACACTAACACACTAACTGTGTGTGTGTGTGGAAAAGGAGAGAGAAGAGAGAGAGACAGCAGCAGATAATGAGAGAGAAAGAGAAGACAGACAGAAAGTGCACGCACTACACTGCATGAAGAGTATCTGAAAATTGTGTGTGTGAGAGAGAGAGAGTGAAAGAAAACCCTTTTAATATTCCAGTAAACTAATGTTAATATAAATACATTTAAAGATGTAGTCTACAATTCTAATCCATTACACTTTTTGTCAAATTCAGCGAATATCTCCTCACGGTCCGCTAGCTTTCCGTTCTGTGTGCGCTGACAAACAGTCTGGTGTTCATACACAGCCCTGGCTCTGTAAATGGGAAACAAACAGAGTGGCTTGGACTGAGCCACCAACCGTTTTCATTCCCAGGTCGTCAAATACCAACGCTTTGTCACATCTCCGGCTCATGCACAGGACAACACCAATGCTGTGCGTTACTCGCGCCAGTTTGAAGGAGCACTGAGGTGTATTTGTTTGGCTGTTGAGTTCAAATATCAACAGGCTTATTCCAGGATTGTAGACTACACCTTTAACTGTTTTTCCAACTCTAGTCAATGTTTAATGATAGCAGGTGTGAAGTATTCTGTTTCTACTCAATAATAATCACTAACTACTACCACTAACATCACAATTCATAATTAATCTGGAAAGTAAAAAACTGTTTTTGAGGTACACATTTAAATGTTTCAATGATTAAGATGTGTACTTAAGTAAAATAAGGGGCATAAAGCATAAAAAGCATCAAAATAGAGCTTGTTTATGAAAAAAAATCCAGGGGAGGACCCCTCTTAAGAGGTCCGGGCTAATCCCCCAATGTCCTCTGGGCAGCTGACTTGTTTCCTTGACAGGACTACAGATTCAGTTAGGTCAGACAAGATGAGACTTAAATGATCCCTGTGGGGTTATCGGTTTGACGCAGCAACAGAGAATACAGAGAGTATCAGTAGAGAGTATAAGTAGAGAAGATGATAAAAAATGCAGCTCAAAGATTACAGCCTAGTAGTGCTTAATGGAACATGTTGCTACTTGTTTTCTCATCTCATGTTCTTGCTCAACACATAATAAACACATTAAAAGTGTTTTTTAGGGGCCTTTAACTCCTTCCACCATCATCTGTAGCCAGAACTGAAAGCTTTAGTTGTGTTTGCACTGGAAGAAGTGACGCATATTCATATAGCTCTTACTAACTGGTAGAATCTGAGGGGGCTTTGTAACGCCTACATGATGAAACAGTAAATGAAAATGGCACCCCACAGCCCTAAACCCACAATGAAAACAAGGGAAACCACCCACCAAAGCCTTATTAAGAAAAGAAGAAGGAGAAACTTCAGGGCAGGATTTCACAGACCGGGAGTCTACTATCAGAACTGTACAAAGTGTAAAAGTGCAGAGAGTGGGCAAACAAAGATTAGTGGCAAAATGGAACAATCACAGAATAAATGTCAGCTCCATCTTGGTCATCACAAGATGTACCTATTATTTTCTACCCCTTTATAGGAGAGGGAGGCAGCATCATAACATGAACTATGGCTTCAAGGAAAAAACTTCCCTGGCACAGTCTAAAAAACTATATAATTTACACGGGGGCAGTATTTTTTCAGGGGATGTTACACTGTATTACGTTATTTTATTAGATGATACAGGTGTTCATGATACTGTGTCCACTTCTTTCAGATCCTCAAGTACCACTACTGTTGCGAGTACAAGGCCATGATGTAAGGACCTAAATGCAGATAGTCAAGGCAGACAGGAAAGGTTTGTGATTTATTGACAAAAATGAAAATACAAAAGTTTACTAGCATGTCCAAACAGATGTAGCATGGAATCCACCAGATAGCAAGAATGGGGCAGGGGAAAAGTACAGGCAGGTACATATCCAGGTACAGGTTTCAGGGTACAGGTGTCAGAGACTTGAAAGCAAAGGCACAAGGCAACAATGACAATCTGGCAGGGAATGGGAAAGTGGAAATAGGCAGTACATACTGCAGGAGCACTGGAAGGGGGAGAGGCCAGTGAATGAACTGGGCAGTGTGTTGTGGGTGTACTCAATCCAGAGTTGTTTGGACCAAGAGGATGAATTGCGGGAGATGAGAGAGCGCAGGGTCATCTCCATTTCCTGGTTCGTGAGTTCAGTTAGGCAGTTGTTTCAATTCAATTCAATTCAGTTCAATTTTATTTATATAGCGCCAGATCACAACAAAAGTCATCTCATGACACTTTACATATAGAGCAGGTCTAGACCGTACTCTTTATGATATTATTTACAGAGACCCAACAATTTCCACCATGAGCAAGCACTTGGCGACAGGGGCAAGGAAAAACTTCCTTTTAAGAGGCAGAAACCTCGAGCAGAACCGGGCTCTAGGTGGGCGGCCATCTGCTTTGACTGGTTGGGTTGAGAGAGAGAGACAGAGAGAGGAGAGACAGGCAGACAGACAGGCAGTCAGAGATGCAGCAACAACAATAACAACTATAATAACAATAGAAATATGACTAATAATAATGGAAATATGATTAATAATAGAAAGATGACTAATAATGGTAGTAACAACTGTAATAATAATAGAAATATTACTAATAATAATAATAGTAGCAGTGGGGGTCAAGCAGGCCGACAGTGGCAGGCGGTCCGCAACACCAATCCACAGGAACCTGCAAGACGAGAAAGCACAAAACTCCGGGGCTGATACAAAGTTAGTGGTTTGAGGATGAAATCCCAATGACAGACTGACCTTGGACCCTAGGAGGCAGCAAAACTCAAGCAAAAAACGAGAGCTAAATTGTGGCCCCCGGTCAGAGACCATGTCACTAGGGAGGCCATGCAGGTGGAACACATGTTGCAGCATAATGTAATAACTGTTTCTCTGGCTATGGGTAATTTGAGTAATGGAATTAGATGAGCAGTCTTAGAAAATCGGTCCACAGCAGTGAGGATAACAGTGTTAACGTCAGAATTGGCAATCCAGTCACAAAGTCCAAGGATTGCCTCGTGTGACCAGGGCGACGAGGGACCGGCAGGGGATGAAGGAAGCTAGAGGGAGCTTGATGCAAGCTTTTATGTTGGGAGCTGGTTGGACAGGCGGCAATGAACTCCTTGGTATCCTCCTCCATGGAAGGCCGCCAAAAATGTGGATGCAGCAGGGCCAGGGTGCATCTCACCACAGAGTGGCAAGCCCGGCAGGAGGAGTGACCCCACTGAAGGACCTGTGAGTGGAGACTGTCAGAGACAAACAGTCGGTCATCGGGGCAAACACTAGGAGCAGGATGCTCTGCCAGGGAGCATTTTACCTTGTCCTCCACCTCTCAGATTACTGCCGATGATGCAGGCCGGTGGGAGGACACTTCCAGGTTGGGTGGAGGAGTGATCTGGCTGGAACTGCCAGGAAAGGGCATTAGGTTTGATGTTTTTGGAGCCTGGTCGATATGAAAGAGAGAAGTCAAAGTGGTTAAAAAAGAGAGCCCACCTGGCCTGCCTGGAATTCAGCTGGAGAACCAGAAGGGAACATTCTGAAAGGTGAGGGCAGTGACGGTGGCTGCTACTGATGAAATGTCGATAGAAGTTGGCATACCCCACGAACCATTGGAGCTTCTTGCAGGTGAAGGGAGTGGGCCAGTCAGTGACCACCCTGTTCTTTGCTGGATCCATCTGGACACTCCTGGCGCTGATAATGAACCCCAGGAATGACACCTCTGGACTCACAGTTTCCGGCTTTTACAAAAAGCTGGTTCTCCAAGAGCCTCTACAGCACCTGACATGCTGTTCCTGTTTTGATTTGGAGAAGATGTGAATGTCATCCAAGTACACAAACACATTGATATTGAGCATATTCCGAAGCACATCGTTGACCAAATCTTGGAAAATCTGCAGGGGCATTGGGCCCAAAAGGCATGACTATCTATGACACTCATGATTCCTGCCACCAGGGACTGGGGCGGGTCATCCGGCTGGTCTGACTGAGTGGTTGGAGGATGTTGTGGGCAGTGATTGTCTCAAGTTCTGCTGCACTCACTCCAATCCCTGTGCTTCTTTTTTCGATGTTGATGAGTGTTTTTCTGTCATAGGTAATAGGTGCTTCCGTAATAAAGGTGAAACAATAACAAAAGAATAACAAATAAAAACAAAAATGTAGGGAAGTTTGGGGGAGCTACTGCCCGCTGCATCTGCACGCACCGCCATAACGTATAATAAATAAACCGGTGATTGTGTATGAGCGTGCCACTTGATGAAAGCAGAAGTTGCAATACCCCATGCGGCCACTACGCCAAAATTGCTTCACAGCCTGACTCCGTTCCCAGCCGAGGTCCAGGCATATTCTCCTCCGGACTCTCCTTCATGTTGTCACAATGCATGACAAATTTGTGTCGAAAAAATCAGCATGGTCAGAATATGTTTTTTGAAAATACCATTTCATTGCTTCTTCCCCAAGAGTGTCAATCTCATCTAACAAAATTGTAATCCATATTGATTTGACACATAAAATTACCTGACTCATATTGAATTTATGAAAAAAAATGATTTGAACTGTCATGTCTCAAATGACGGTCTAAATTATGTTTCAGACACTTTCCCAACTTCGTAAGAGGGAAGTTCTCATGAAGCTTGAAACAGTCTCGTTTCTTCACAAGAAAAAGCTCACATGCTCATATTTGTACGTATGTACAGAAACTGGAAGGACCCGAACACACAAACATGCACATAGACACACATTGATGGGGAATAATAGAAGGGACACCTGCTCGCCTGATACACCCTCCTCCTCCTCTTCATCCTGTCTCCCTCTCCACCATTAGGATTCAGTTCAGGGCTCTTCTCCGTCTCCGTGAGTTGGTTAGCCATGCGTGTCATGGCGAAATCCAGTGAATGATAATGAACTAAGCAATGTGTGTGTGTGTGTGTGTGAGGGAGGAGGAGAGGAGGTGGCATGTTTGCTGAATCACTCCCTCTATCCATCCCTCCATCCACCTATCTATCTATCTATCTATCCATCCATCTATTCCTCCTCCTCCTCCTCCACCTCTTCCTCGTTGGTGGTATGTTGGCTAGAAGGACAGCCCCCGTGCTATGACACACTCACACACACACGCACACACACACCTCCGCGATGTGTCACTACCAATTCCACCTGCCTCTTTCCGTCATCATTCTCCGCTTGCAGTTCCATCTACCTACACTTGCTCTTTTCCCTCCTTTTTTTGCTCTCTCTGTCTTTCTCTCCACCCCTCTTTGTCCTCCCCCCTACGCTGTGTGTCACTGCTGCCGGGAAGAAAGAAAAATGCTCCAGCCGACTAAAGTGAGAAGAGAAAGGAGAAAGCAGAGAAAAGAGTTTAAGAGAGAAAGATAGTGAAAGCTAGGGTGTGTTTGGAGCTCAGTGATGCCTCCATCCACCGTGAGCCGGACTCTTCTTTGATGGAATATCCTGGACGGCAGAGGGCAAAAGGAGGGAGAAGAGGAAGAAGAAGGAGAAGAAAAAGTAGAGGAGAAGGAGGACTGAAAGAAGAATAAAAGGATTGAGCAGGACGGCCAGCGCTCGCCTCAGAAGGGTACGGAGACATATAAAAAAAGAAAGAACAAAAAAAACATAACATCCTCTTGCCAATCATTTCTCTAACAACTTCAGTTCCTGTGTCCCTTTTGGCATTTTTCATATGAGTTTTGATGTCTCTCTCTCTCTCTCTCTCTCTCTCTCTCTCTGTGTGTCTCTCTCTCTCTGCTGAGTTGTGTCCACAGGCTTTGGGATTTTGACTAATTGTAAAACTATTCTCTGGACTCGTGCGGAGAAGAGACTTTCTCTTCCCTCCATTTCTTTTTCATTCTAATTAACTCCCCCCGTGTAGACCCTCAAAGAGCCTCTCTCTCTAACTATAACTCTGTCTCTCTACCTCGCTCTCGGTTTTTTCCCCTCTCTCCATCTGTCTGCCTTTGAGAAGCAAATAATTGGATGTGGAGATTGGCTTTTCTGTGGCTGAGCCGGAGGATTGAGGCTGTACGGCACTTCACACACACAAAAACAACCACACACACCGGGAACTCCAGGTATATGTGTGTGTGTGATTGTGTATGTGTGTATTTGTGTGTGAATGTGAGTGCTGGTGAGTGCTGGAAACACTGCAAAATCTCCTTCTTAGTCTTTAAAGGATAAGTCCGTCATTCTACATTTTTCTTATTGTTAACAAATCTAAAAGAAAACAACAACAATGTGCTAGTACATCTTTCAGTACTTTCCAGCTTCTCTACACTGTCTGTGGCTCTCCAAGATGAAGACGTAAATCTTCACAGATATATAGTTTAATTTTAAACAAAGCCTAAATAATTTGCTTAAAACGGCTGGGTACTTTAGTTTTAAGCAAATATTCCGCAAACACAAGTAAATGCACAAGTGCATTTATCGGGGATTATTTTCAGCCACAAATTAATATATATTTGATGCTCTAGGGAGTTTTTACAGGATTTACAGGTGTATATGGGATTGACTCAAAATAAACTACGAAAAAACACGTCATTGGTGTTTTTAATAGTTTTGGGGTGATAATGGAGCTCTGTAGAACTGAGGAATAAGATATAAAAGGGTTTACATACACAGTATTGTTGGTTTTGGTCTTTTATAATCACGTTTTATTTTTTATTCTACTGTGTTGACCTGCTTCTTCTTCTTCTTTCCTGCTTCATGTTACAGACACAAACTTCTAGAAAATTCTCTAGATCATTTCTATTACAAACATGTTGAAATATCCTTTCAGTACTGGCAGGAATTTTTCACTTGTTTTACTGAAATAAGGTTTTAGGACTCAATTGTTGACAAAAATAATTTGATAATGCAGGACAGTACAAAGCTGAGTGAGAAGGAACTGAAAGAAAGAGAAAGAGAGAGAGAATTTCGAAGCTTGAGTGGCTGAGAGACCTTTGAAGAGATTAGTGGCAGAGGTATTTTCCTGGGGAGAGAGAGACAGAGATGAAGAGGATGAAGAGGAGGCTTGAGGAGCTCCCCAGACAATAAGACATGAGATATGCTGCCGAGCTACAGGCTAGCTGATTGAGTGGACACACACGCACGCACGCACACATCGACACTTACAAGAGATGTAAAGCTGCTCTCTCTACACTTTCCGCTCTGAGGCAGGGTGCCAAGCCTCAAGTGACAAACAGGAGACGCTCCAGAGCCTTTACACACACACATAGTCACCTTAACACATTTTACACACACATACACAAAAAAAACACAAATGGAACAAGAGGCACTCCTCTTCAGTGGGACCCTTTTCACATTTCTTTTGTTTCTACCACTTCTATTTTTCTTCTGCCGTATTTCATTATTCACCCAGTCTCTCTCTCCCTCTCTCTCTCGCTCTCTCACTCTCTCCTGTTCACCTTCCCGCCCAACCACACATCTCCCTCCTCCCTCCATCCTCCTCCTTGTTCTCCTCCTCCTACTACTACCGCTGCTTAGCTCCATCCAGTCCAGTCTCATTGTCCTCACACACACCTCGTCAACGAGTGTGTCTGTGCGCGTGTGTGTGCATGTGTCCGTGCGAGGACGGGGGTGCAGCCGGTCATTTCTACGCTACAGCGCAGGGGAGCGTCGGGTTCCACTCTGAGGTGAGTGTTTCACCTCCTTATCTGATAAACACACTTTTTCTCTGTTTTAGCGAGTAATTTAGTTTCTAATGCTCTTTAAAATGTGGGTATGCTGTCTGACTTCAATTGTAGAGACAGTGAGGATGGTGTAGAGTGTGTGTGAATTTCTGTGTGCGTGTGTTGTTTTCGTTAACAGGGTCAAAGGTGCTGGCAGTGACATTTGAATGGCTGTAGGACTGGATATGGAGCTGAGATTGTGGCTCAGGCTTGTCCAGACTACTGGAGTGATTGTGAGTGAGTGAGTGAGTGTGTGTGTATGTGTGTGTGTTGATCCGTGTGTAGCCAGAGGGTGAGCTTGGCTAAGTCTGTACGTGCTCTGCAAATGAATTACTGACCACGGCTTGAGTCTTACTCCCCGCCAGTTTACATTGAGCATGCAAACACTCCCTCCTTTAGTTTTTTCCTCTTTTCCATGATCTATTTCTTTTTCTATCTTCCTCTTTTCTCATTCTGTTTGATTTGACTTCAGTGACTTCACTGACATGCCTGCGTATTGGAAACCAAACTGCCAAAGCCGTGTACCAAATGCAATTCTCAAACAACCAGCCAACAGTTAATATGTTCAAATTATCTCTACTTCTTTCACTGTCTTTCTTTCTTGGTTGCTCTCTCTCTCTCCGTCACACACACACATATACACACATTCCATGGCAGATTTAAATATTTCCCGGCGGGGTTGGAAGGTGAACAGAAATAGATCCAATTCTAAATCAGGATGGAGAGCTCAGCTCCGGCAGCCTCGCCACCCGCCCTCCCCTCCCGTTACAGCCAGCCGTTACAACACTGGCACTCCAAAAAAAAAAAGTTGAAAGATTAGCTTCAAATTTACCAGTGGAATTATATGGAGTGAATATGCTGCAACTGTATGAAACAGCCACACTGAAACGTTGCCAAACCCCACACACTTTGGCCTCAATACTGGACATAGAAGGCGTGAGGACAAAAGGGCGTCTCAGTTTAGGAGATTTTGACACAATGCAGCTATCGGGAATGGGGTGTTTTTTGTCTATTTGCACTGCACCACCCATGTAATATTTATAAAAATAAACAGAGGAGATGTTAAAGTGTCTGATTTGCTTCATAGAAACTTGATTTTCTCAAGATTTTGGGGAATTTAAGCTGTATGGATTTGTCTGTTCCGGCTCTTGGTTGCTACAGTAGCTGACTGTGGAGAAAGCACTTGGATTAAGCCTTTGAGACTGGAGTTAAGATACAGATCTGGGGTTGTTGAGTTCCTAGCTGCCTGTCTACCTGCCTACCTGTCTGTCTACCTACCATGTCTGTGTGTCAGGGCTGACTCCAGAGCAGCGATAGGGTAGGTCATGGCCCGCCAGCTGCCTCCAGTGGTCCCAGAGAGGGACGGAAAGACGGAGATGCGGAAGGGGTAAAGGAGGAGGAGGGGGAGGACAGAACAGCAGGTCGAAGGAATGTGTGTGTTCATATGTCAAAGTGTGAGTTTGTGGCGGCAGGATGGGGGTGGTG
>NTHP01000281.1:576160-599395 GCA_003416845.1 Oplegnathus fasciatus
GGTAGGATAAGATGTGGTGAAGGCTGGATAAGCAGCACCTGGCTTGAGAGAGAAAATAAAAGATAAGAATGCACAAAGAGAGATGGGGGGATGTGAGGGTGGGGGTTGTAGAAGTGGGTGAAGCCTCCAATATCTACCTACTGTCAGGACAGACGTCACATCAAGACCCACTCGTCCTTTACCTCTCTCTCTGCCCCCTCCCTCTGTCTCCCTCACTAACCGCCCTCTTCCTCTCTACTATCTCCTCTTTTTTTTGACAATGAGCCGATAGCAAAGAACAAAAGAAGGCATAATACATGCAAACCCTCCTCTCTCTGCAGTAAGGAAGGAGAGGAGGAGGAGGAGGAGGAGGAGGAGTAGATGGGACAGGGAGCGGTATGAGTAAGGCTAAACATGTAAGGCGGTAATCAAATTACATAAAAAATAAAAATAAAATAAGCTGCAGTGTAGTTGCTCCAGAAAAGTCAGACTGGTGTACTTTTGAAAAGACGGCAAAAAAGTGGATGAACTTAACACAAGTTGAAGTAAGAAATGACTGCAATTGATGATTACATTCTACAACTGAGACATCCAGATGAAACTCTTAATAGATATCTGATAGATGTAAAAAGAAAAGAATCTGTCCTCACCTGGACACTTACAACAACAAATGTTGTTGCCAAAGGTGAAAGTAGCGTGATGTTCTTATAGTGCCAGGAAAACCAAGTGAGGAGTTTGGCCAGGAGCTTCTGCATACAAAGTGTTGGAATCGCATCCAATCTTTTACCGACAGCTAATATTGATTTCTTGTAACCATGAACAAGGTCTTTCCAGAATTGTTATCAAGTAGCTGTAGTTGCCTAAACTTAACCAAACCTTGGGTTTTATTTTGTAACTCTGACCATCCATTGTATCCATCATAATACTATTGTTCTCACATTCATGCCACATTGTTTCGACCATAATTACGAACAATCAAGTCTAAAAACCGCACAGGTCAGCCTGTAAGTTGTAGTTCCTAGTCGGAGATGTAAGGAATTTCTAACAGCAATATCTCCCACTTGGTAAAATAACTATAGTGTCAACAAACCATTGGCAAAATGGCTGCAAAGCCTCCATCGCTGGCAGTTACATCCAAATAAAAACCTGAATTAACACTAATACAATCAATTTAGTTCATTTAAAAGGAACTATACATAGTTTGTTTGAATCTAGTTTCATGAACCGAAATATGCGACACCGCAAAAGTAGCTAATTTAGACTATTTAAATGATGTGACTACATGACTTGCAGTTGGGATAACCATCTTAGAATAATGCGTGAAAACTCCCAAGTTAGACTAACAGGGGTTTTTCCTGTTCTTCCCATTCTGCCGACATTGCGTGAAGGCAGCATAATTACTGAGAACGCGGTGACTTATTCAGCCTACTTAATAATTAATGGTTACTGTTTATTACACGTATCAGAGACCCCCATACACACATATGCAGTGATCACACTCTGGCAGTGCTTTTAGTTGCGGTAATTAAAGAAGTGTTAACGGTGAGTGAATAAAACATGCATCAATCCCTCTCCCTTCATTTGAGTTCCCCTCCTCTATTCTCTCCTCTGGTTGTTTTTTTCTCCCCATCCCTTCTCTTTTATCTCTTTACCTCTTTTTTGCTTTATTCTTATAATCATCCTCCTCTCATTCTTCTTCATCTTCTCTTTTTCTCATTTGTTCATTTGTCCTATTCTTCTTCTTTCTTCCCCTCTTTCCCTTTCCTGTTTTATCATTGTCTCCCTCCTCTTACTCTTCACCTCCTCCTCCCCTCTCACTCCATCTTCTCCTCCCCATCTTCTCTCTTCTCCATCATTCCCCAGAGGTGAACCAATGTGTGTGAGCCGTTGCAGCAAGGGCAGCACTGGCGTAGATAGAGCTAGTCTAGCAGGGATGAGATATACAGTATGTCTGTGTGTGCGCGTGCACACACACACACACACACACACACAGACACTTGGAAACACACACTCTTCATAGCACACACACGTGCCTTGTAGACACTGCAGGTGCTGCATCAAGATAAATGAGCCGTCATTAGCCAATCAGGTCAGCTGGTGGGAGGGCGATGGAATAGCAAGGAGCGAGAACAGTTAGTGGAGGTCAGGCCTCTGACAGGGGAGATGTGTGTATTTATGTGTCTTTCTCTGCACAGAGAGATTGAGAAAGAGGATTCCCTGATTAGATGTGAGCTCTCGCAAAGTTTTCTTCTCCTCCTCCTCCTCGCTGCACGAGCTTCCCCTTCCCTTCCTTCCTCCATGGCTGTTTCTTCTGTTTTTTGCTCCTCTGGGAAGCAGAGGAGTGCTGAAGATTGTTGTGCTGCCGTTTGACGGCCTAATTGGTATCTCCGGCCCGTTGTTTATCTCTTCATCGACGACTCATCAGAGTGAAGGAGACAGAGGTTGAGGAGGAATTAAAAGCATTTCTGAAGTTTTCAGCTCTGCCGGAGGAAAAGGTAGATGTCATATTATGTTTTTTTTAAGTTCCCAAAGCAGTTTTCCAGGGAAAAGGCTATGAAACCAATTAGAGAGAAAGTTAGACTGGCACATGTTCTCATTACAGCACTATAATCAATCAATGTGTGTGTGTGTGTGCGCGAGTGTGTGTTTGCCCTCTTAACATTTACACTACAACTAATGAAAATGGATTTATGCATAAAGTGCTCATTCTCACAGCCAAGGTGCTGCTGGGAAGGAGGAAGGTAAATGATTAACCCCATGGAAAAAAAGCTTCTAATCTCCCCTATTCTCTCTCTCTCTCTATGAATGTGTGTGTGTGTGTGTGTGTAGAGGGCTATCAGGATGGCCGCTGGCTTTCTTTGATCACTAATCCTTTCTCTGGCCTGACTTTCTGTCCCTCGTTCTTTTTTTCCTCTGCCCATCTCTCTGCTCTCCTCTCATCTCCTCTCCCGCGCTCGCCTCGTACGTCCCGTTGCCATGTCTGCATTGTGAGCAGCTTACAGGCGGATATCTAGGGCAGGCTACCCTCCCTCTCCCTTTCTTCTCTCTCTCCCTCTTTCTGACTCCCTGTCGCTGTCCCTCTGCCTCCCTGCTCCCTTCACTATGCTCTGTTTTCTTGAGTGCTTAAAGTATAGGTTTGGATTTTTACAAGTCTATATTAATGCAACGCTCAGGTGAATTATTGGAAGCTGTGATCATTCCTTCTCTCCTTACTGGCTGTGAAGCGAATCTTTCCGAATGGGACCTCACTATAAAGGTGTGTTACTGATTGCAAAGCGTTTAAATGTGGCATCATTGTGTACAAAGTCAATGGAAAAAAGCAAGTAGGTGCTAATACATGCAAGGTAGTCCTGGGCAGCGCAAATTGCAGAGATGACGCTTCCATGTGAGTTGAAAATGTTATAACTTCTAAAAAAAATGTACGCTTATCCAAAGGCTTTATGACCGCTTTATACACGTACAGCCACACTCCACATACACACATGGTCCATGCCTTGCTAGCTAGCTAGAGCTGTTCAGTGCACTGGCTGTTTGGGGTGAATAAACACAGACTCCAACAAAACTGAACGTGACGTGAAAATTTGCTTCATGTTCAGTATGAACACACCTTAAGAAATAGTATAGAAATAGAAAACCCATAGTCCTAGTTCTGTGTAAAAATATAAGCTAATATGAGACTTCAGCAAAAGCAAGTTAGCCTAATAAAGTGGCTGTTATTCAAAGAAGAAGAAGAAGTACTTTATTAATCCCTCTTGGGGAAATTCAGTTTTTACACTCTGTTGTTATTTTTCATTACACACACAGAGGCCTGAAATCCACACACAGGACCTATAGACATGCATTAGATGTGGAGAGATATCAGAGTAATAGGCTGCCACACAGTCAGGCGCTCCAAGCAGTTAAGGGTTCAGTACCTTGCTACCTCGGCGGTGAACTCTCCTCACCTCTCCAGCTACCAGTTCATACTGTACCATGGTCCATGCTGGACTTGAGTCTGTTTTGTACAAAATTCTCCATTTGTGTTTTCCTGGACTATGTCTTCTTGCTCAGCCATGATGGAGGATTATGTAGGTTTTATGTGCAATAAACTTAGATATGACCATCAGGGCGAAGATAGCCGCTTAATTTGGCTAACTGAGACTGCTGAAGCCTCATATTAGCTTCAGCTCAGCTTTAGCATGGATTCCGGAGCTTCAGGAATGATCACAGTGACCAATAAGTCTTTAACCTACATGTGGAATGTGAGTGTTGTAATAAGGTAGACTTCAAAAAATCAGAACCAGCCTTGCTGGGCTGAACGTCCTCCCTCATTCAGCAGTCTTTCTTACTTTCTCTTTTCTGGTATTCTCTACACACCCCTTCCTCCCTTTCTCCATCTGTCTGTCTGTCTCTCTCTCTCTCTCTCTCTCTCTCTCTCTCTCTTTCTGACTCTTTCCTTCTCTCTTTCCACCGCTCTGAGATCACTGTGACCTTTCTGTCCTCTTTTCTCTGGTTTTCTCTCTCACTCGCTATCTGTTTTTTTCTCTTCTCAGTTTCAGGTAATCTGTCCAACCAGCTGAGGCGAGAAATCTCTCGGCTGCAGCACACACACAATAACATACACACACACACTCTCTCTTTCTTTCTCTCTGTCTCTCTCTCTCTCTGTCTGTCGCTCTCTCTCACAGTTCACAGCCCTTGGCTCCTGCCAATGCCTTACAGCATTATTATTCAGCACGTTCATAACATCAAAGGGGAGCTCAATGGTTGGCCAGACAGTTGTAGTGCTAGTGAGACCTCGTAATCCCCCTGCTCGTTGCCCAGGTCTTATTAAGCCTTATTCCCTACTGGGAACCTGGAGGTTATAATGAACGTACCTCTAGTAAACCTCGGTAGTGCCTTGTTGGCTCTCTGTAGTCCTGGTGTCATTCCACAAGGGGGCAAGAGAGATACTTATAGAAGCCAACAGATAACACAAAGTGTATTTGTCAGCTGCTTTGGGGAAGTTGAAAGCCAACTTCTCACATGCTGAGGCTGTATCCAGATATTACCATTACTGTACCACTTTCTCCACAGAAATGACTTAAAATGTAAGTGGATGCCCATTGACTTTTTATTCTTCATCCCCACAGTTCCTTGACATCGTTTTGTAAAGACTAGCAGGCGATTACTCCTGCCTGCACTGTCTTGTGTCTGTCACAAGTACAACAGAGGTTAAACAGACTGAAAAGCCAGCCTACGCATAAAACAAGCTAATTCTGTGTCCGACCACGTCCAAAGTGAAAAGGTTTATATCTGTTCCGAAAGGCCACGTTTGATAACCAGGCGAAAAGTTGTTGCTGTTCAACTGCAACTGAAGCATACTGACTCCGTTCCAGCTGCCCAAAAGTCTGTATTTGGTGCTTTCTGTTAAATAAGTACTAAATTGAATTGAAGGTGGGTCACTTCACAAAATGTAATCACGAGTAAATGCCACTTTATTCTTCTTTATTCTTTATTATGGAGAAATTACTCAGAATAACCTGGTTTGCGGTGGGACGTGGTGGAATTATCTCACAATTTTTTCACTTCAGCATTAAAGTAAGTGACTGTTAAAAAAAGGTATATTTCGCAATGACAAAATGGACATATTGATCACCATCCTGGAATGAGGGCAGATATATATATGCGCAGGTGGTGTGGGTGGGTGTGTTGGGGGAATTTGGAAATGTGTGTGTTTTGAGGGGGACAAGTACAAAGCACTGGCCTGTGGAGCAGAGAGAAAGCTCCAGTGTGTTACTGAGTCAATAGGCTCTTTGTTCACTGGGAGACAGTTAGCCATGAGGACAGACTGATACTCCGGCGCACCATATTGTACCTGAACCTGCATACACACACACACACATGCAACAACGCACACACTATTCAAGCCGGACAGGATGTCAATCTCTGTCCACTGTCCCTGCTTTACCTTCTTTACCACCTTATCAGTTTTTCCAGGACTTTCTCCTCTTTGCTCCTCTCTTCCTTTCTCTCTATTTCTGTACATACATATAGCCATCTTTCCCTCCCTCTTCATCCCACCCACTGCTGGCGTCTTTCTATTGGAACAACGGGAAACTGTTTCTCTGTTTTTTCAGCCGTCTAGGTTATCTAGGCTGGGGGGTTGGTTGGTGAGAGTTTTTACCTGAGAGCAGGACAGAGGGCATTTTGTGCTGGACAAGGGAGCGAGGGACAGCGAGAAGGAGAGGAGAAAGAGAGAGGTAGGAGGGTGGGTAGAATGGGGGGGAGACAAGAATGCAACAGATACAGGTAAAAGCTTTGTGCAGGTACCAGGAACAAGAGCAGGAATCCAGGACACACACTAGTTTTAATGTCTGTGTGGTGGTAAAGAAAGAGTGGAACTGGGGCTTAAAGCCAGAAAAGAAGGACATGGAGACAGAAAAAAGAGAACGCTCTATGTGTTTGACTTGATCAGACAAGCGGCAGAGAAATGGTTCGTATGTGGCCACACAATGACAGGGTGAAGAAAAGTGCAGGATTACTGCTGATACGACACATACGAGATGTAAGTAAAATTAAATTTGCAGGCATTTCTCTCATTTTTATGAGCTTTTTCTCCTTTTAAAAAATAATCTGTGAATTCTGTTAGCTGTAACGTGCCTCATATTGTACCCCCTGCAAATAATGACCTAAAAAAACTGTACATGAAAGCGAATGCTTTCGGATTTGGATTTCTGAGGCCATTGCAGAGTAAAACTTATGGTTTATACACCAGTTAGAGCGTATTGTTGCCTGCTTGATGTTCACGGCTTCACAGTGGCTACTTATATTCCATGAGTAGAAGTCAGGCACATGTCAGCATGAACCACACTCACATACAGTGTTTCTGCTTTGTATGTGTGTGTGTGTGTGTGTGTGTGTGTGTGTGTGTGTGTGTGTGTGTGTCCGAAGGCAGGCACAGTATAAATAATGGATAAAGGTCTAATAAGCTTTCTGTGGAACATCTCTGGGCTGTTGACCATTGGGATCAACATTAGGATTCTGTCACTCAAACTCAAAGGCACAACACTCAGTTTATCTATTGCTCTACACGTGCACACACACACACACACACACTCAAGTGTACATACACATATACGCGCACGTTCATATGTTCTCACACACTCACTCAAACACTGATCACCTTATCTCCTCGTCCAAACAAGATAACAAATAAACCACATTGTCTGTTTTTACAGAGGATCTCGATAAGACACAAATCTGCTTACACACACACGAACATGGACAAAAACACACATGCATAAACATATACAAGCACATACAAGGAAACAGAGCGAGTTTTCACAAGGAGGAGGTTGAAAAAGACAGAATAAAACGAGGATGGATGACTTTGACAATAATCCTACCTGCTTCAAACGCTCTTGCTTTATTCGCAAACCCTACTTCTTTATCTAATTTCTTCCTATCTCTGCATGTCTCTCCGGCCCTCTGACTTTCCCATTCCCATACCTGTTGCTTGAAAAGAAGGATTCCCCTCCAAACTGCAAAGTAGCCAGATATCTGTATCTGTTCACCAGATACAGAAGAAATATACAAATATTGTATTTGTGCGTTTTGCCTTTGATCTTAAAGGAATAGTTCAGCATTTTGGAAAAGAAAGAGGAAATGATGAAGAAGAGGAATGATGTTATTGGTGCTGTCAGGTGGAACAGTGAAGTCGCTCCCTGGCACCTCCTTACCGATCAGCTATGTACGTTATGCAAGTCAGGAAAGATGGCAAGCCAATATGGTCAGGGTCCAACGTGTAGTCTGCCATGTCCCTCGGCCAAGTCAAAGCAAGACTGTGACTAATCTGTGTTTACCTAATCTGTCTTGAAAGACACAGGCAAGTGACATTGTGTAGCGTGTTCATGGAAGATACTGGATTATGTGTTAAAGTTCACTACCTGTAAATCGAGCCATTTGCATGCACAAAACACAATGTTTTTCCAGGGAATCCAGTTCTTCAAGAGGGGAAACGGCTCTGAAACAGCATTTAGACAACAACTATAACCCAACTGATTAGAGTCTGATCCAAAGCGTCCAAGCTAATACAGTCTGCGCAGTCCATGTGGGCCCTAACAGCTTCTGGATAGGGAAAGTATAATTTAGACATAGTTTATCCACCAGAGAGCAGTGACATGCTTATTTTTCAACTCTAAACATTCAACATCTAAACTCTAAAAAATCTAAAACTAAAACAAAATTAAGAAATCTGATGTGTTTATGTGAAATTAAAAAAGCATTTGACTAATATATCAGTATCAGATTTTTTAAAACTGAAATTTTTAGTGGGGCTGATGTTGGGCCAATTTTAACCACTCACATACTGTATGTATGTCAGTATGTGTGTATTCATTGGCCAGTATGAAACAAGAAATTGCAATTGCATAAATGCCAAATGATCAAAGTTTTATTTATAAATACATTGTTTATGTTTTTTGTTTATGGTGGTAATTAGCACACATTTAATTTTAAACTAAGCTTATTGTTTAAACTTTTATTTATTTCTATCATTTTTCAAAAGTAATGTACATATGCTGGTCACAAGTCTTCATCCTTATCAAAAATGTATGTTAATGTGTTTATTTTAAAATGATCAGCCAGTATATTGTTATGGGATTATTTTAAGCTCTAAAATATTGATATCAGCCTGAAAATCCAATATGAGTCAAACTCCACACGCAACACAGACTCCACTGAAGTCCATTATAATGCATTAATTGCAGGGATTACAGCTTGATAGAGTAGAATGAACCAACCAAAAATATCGGTCTGACCCTAGTTTGGATCCCTCCACGGTTGGTTCATGCATGGTGCCACGCTGTACTCAGGCCTGTGGCTGTGGCTGTGTGTATTTGTGGATGCACGTGGGTTGCTTTGCCTCCCTCTCCCTCTCTCTGTTAACGTTGACTCATCCATTTTCGGCCAGTTAATAATTCAGAGGGTCTGCAGGCTGTGTTTTCATCTTTCTCATCTCTCTGCTTGTCTGTGAAAGAACCCCTAGTAATTACACACCACCAAAACAAGACACTGACTCCTGATGGCTGGCAGCATGGCTGGGGATAGAGATCGAGCAAAGGGGGGGGGTGAGAGTAGGAGAGATTGAAGAACAGGAGGGTAAGGATTGGAGGATACACAGGAGACAAGAAGGATACACAGTGGAGAGAGGTGTCTCAGCACTGTTGTAAATCCTCTGCAGGGCCTTGTAAGCTGTCAGACAAGCTGAGGGTGTTAAAGGCATGAAGTGAGAGAGCTACACACACTCACGGACACACACACGAATCATAGTGCGGAGAAAAAAGTTTACTTCTGCTACCGACATGAGTGGCTCGCTACTGTGTTTTATGGCTTTCTATTCCTATGTGATTTTCTCTGGCATGTCACATAGGGTCTAAAGCCATTGGCTACAGAGTGGGAGATCTGCAGACAAGGATTAGATGGATATCTGGAATGACATGGAGGTTTAATAGCATATATGCACACACACACACTCACATACACACGTATACAGTGCATAGCCCGAGGCATTTTAGTCTCTCCTTGCAGGCAGCCCAGTTTAGCTCAGCTAATTGCCCCCATATGAGACAGGTTGAGTCCCTAAAGCCACACACACACACATACATGCATGAATGCAAACACTTTATGTTTGGTCTGTGTGTGTTTTTGTCACCCACTCTCTCCCACTTGGATTACACACACACAGCATACACTCCCCAGTCAGACCTACTGGTTCTGCTGACTCAGGCTGGTATTTAATGAAGCTCCCAGTTTCACCTCACGTCTCCTAATCTCAATGCTCCTTTTCGATTGGCTGCTAGCTCGCTAGCGGAAAATGTTAACGTTGGGAGTTTAGTGAGCCTTAAGACTACTTCTGGCTGTGTGTGTGTGTGTGAGAGAGAGAGAGAGAGAGACAGAGAGAGAGAGAGAGTAATTGAAGCATGAATACTGATGTGAAGAAAAATGTGAGAAGAAGCGTAACTCGTTGAGTGACAGCGCTCAATAGACCACCATGCCAATCTTTACTGCAGTGTATGTGTGTGTGTGTTGACTGACCTATTGACTGAGCTTCAGTAACTTTCTCTGCATTGAGTTTCTTGCTGAGAGCACTGACAAACAGACACACACACACATTGCTTTACATCGACAGCTGTCTGCTATATGTTTACTGGGTTTCAATAGTTTTCCGGCTGAAGGCCTGCAGTTGATATAAATGATGGTAAATCTCAGATGATTAAGGTTTGACGCCATGTGGTTGCATGTATGACAATACGTTCCTGACCAGTTCGCCTTCAGGGTTGACCATGACACTGTCAAAATCAGGGTGCTTTAATTCCCTCTGGCAACTCCTGACCGTGTCCTGTAGTGGCTCCTTTGAATTTCCATCACAATCTGGATTGGAAATTCCAGCTGGGAATTGAATTCATATCTCACCTATAGAGTTCTATAGTGGGAGGAGTAATTTAGGTGCCTAGGGTAAAGCAAATGAGTAAAGCACAGAGTACAGAAGTAAAAGTCATGTTAATTTTAATGTTAGGTGACGGACAGTTGGAGCACTTCAAGGCTTCGATGGACATGAAACTCTGAACTTTGATAAAGTAGAAGGTACAAACCCATGTACATAAAAATGTGAGGACAGAAGTCAAATATGACAGCCAACGAGCATTTTGAGAAGAGACATCCATTCACCAAGCTTAAAATCCTATTGTGCTAATGGGGAGCAGAAGGTAAGATGATGATTTGCAGATGGATGGTTTGCAGTGTTTTGTTCCCCAACAATATAGCCAGACAAGAACGCTGACATTGGACAATTCTGCAAAACCCCAGATTAAGTCAACACAACGATTTTTTACACCAAATGCCAATGTTGTACAATTCTTGCTCTCTACAATAACCATAGGCGCCTGAGCAATGGAGCAAGTGGAGCAAATGCATCCCCATTATTCAATTAGGGAATGCAAAGGTCTGGTTTTGCTACCCCACTTTTTGTCTTTTTAAAAATACACTTATCATACAATCAGTCAGGCCCTGCAATCAGGTGATTATATTTAAGCAGCCTATATCAATGATCATTTTACTATTTTCAGCAACTGACAAAAACAAGTAATAAAAAAATCATTTTTTTGGACCACCCTTTGAGTTGGTTCAGTCGAACCCGGTGCTGATCGTTTGCCACAGCGTGCTTTGGCTGTCAATCCACTCAGGAGTCTGACTGAGCCCCGACTAGAACTGCGGGTGCTCTCCGGCTCAACACGGCGATGTTTCTCCGCTGATTGGACAGGATTTGACTGTAGAGATAGGACGTTTGCGAAGGAGCCAAATTAAGAGTCGGCTCTCTGAAGTGTAACGTGGCTATTAATGTTTTGCATTAGCCTTGTTGGTTTTATTACTTGGGACGTAGTGGAGGGTAAGCTGTATAACATTACAACTACACCAGCTGGTGATGCTACTGAGAATAGCTACCACTAGAACCTGTGTGTAAAATAAACAGGTGGGATTGGAATTAGATAATTGTTGTAAGACCATTTCATTCATCCAAATTGTTTGTAGCCTACTTTGTTGCAATTATTAGACTTTGAAGATGGCTTTGTGAGTATTGAGAAAAGCAGCCCTCACGTTTAACATTGTTTAACCAGGTTTAATTATCCAAATCATATTGTGGTGTGTTGTAAGGCCATTTCATGTATGTAAATTGTTTGTCCTTGTCTGATCTCAGAGATGGCCTCATAGCCTGCAACCTACTGCCATATAAGACTACATAATGTTTTTATAAATATAATTTCATAATTTGTTCCCTCATTTTAAAACATAACCAGACGCCCATGACAATAACTACAGTTTGGTTAACATTGGGGGAAAATTGTGGTTATAGCAAATAAACTATAGCTATATTGATCTACTTTGATCATATGTTACTTTAGGCAAGTCCTTTAAGCCAAATAAGGCAAAATCTCATCACAGTCAATGACAAGTTCTAATCAGAAAACTCACTTTGGCTCAATATGGATACAAGTATGAAAACCCCTTTCTTCTTCTTCTTCGATTCAAGATATCTACAGTACGTGTGTTCAAAAGACTTATCGGGAGAAAACTCCTCATGAGCAGTGTGATGTCTTGGCAGATTGCCAGATGAAGGGTTTTAACCTCCTCCTCTCCTCCCTCTCTCCCATCTCTCTCTACCTGCAGGTTTACGTGGATGCGGTGCATCAGATAGACCATGCCCTTCACCTGTGCCTGCTTCTGTGGCCTGAACGGCTTCTGCCACAGATGGAAGAAGAAGAAAAAGGAGCAAGTGGAGGAAGAGGAGGGTGAGGAGGTAGAACGATGGAGGGATCAGGAGACAGAGGTGTAACAGTGACGCTGTCAGCTATGCTCTCCTCACCTTCACCGGGGTTTTATCCTTTAACAGACTGGAATGTACGACCCGGGTTACTGCTGCTCAGTACAGACTGTCTGATATTGTGTCTGGGGATACTATAACAGGGATGGTAAAGGGGCTTCAGCAAGCTCAGGCTTTTATTGAAAAATTCAGAATTAATCAGGCATTTTTGAATGAGGTACTGTAATAGTATCTGTGACTAAGGCTTCAAGTTCTACTTATTTTCTACTTTTTAAACTGCCTAAACTCAACAACTGCAGCGTAGTCTTGAGCCATATTCCTCAAGATGGATCAGATTGATGAAAATAAAAGCCTGTGAACTCTGAGCTCATCCCCATTACCCATGCTTGCAGCTCTCTAATTTTGCCTTGGCAGCTGACTGAGAACTTTGCTTCTGCTGATGTGATTCCAAAAAAACATTTCTTATCTGTTTTATTTGATTCATTTTGCACCATAGCTGGCGTACTGTAGAAGGTGTGAAGAGATGACAGGCCCTAGAAATCCATTATTTTTCTCAGTCACACCTCTCAGCGACGCCCCATCTCTCCCTTCTCCTCCTTAATCGTAGCTCCATGGAGGCTGAATTGGAACCAAAGCTCGGCGAAGCTCTGCACCTCCTCACCTACCTGCTTATGTCAGATCAACTTAGTGAAAACTTCAGCCAAGTGAGAAAGTGTACAGTAATTTCCAAAGTCACCCATGGAGGGCCGGAGCCTATCTGGGTTTTCACGCTGAGCTGGGCCCAATCTAAAGCCGAGCAGCTGTCCAATCAGCAGCTTAGCTGGAGTGTGAAGATATGAGTCAAGGGTCAGAATGAGCAACAGGGTTTGTGAGAAGTCCCTCCTCTGATGCCATAGCATCTCTGTCTCATTAATAGGCAGACACGTAATTACAAACACACACTGATGCAGACCCATCAATTAATGTCCTCCGGTGGGAGTGCAGTGTCTGTCCGTAAATGCCACTGCGGTGCACTTCCAGCTGTCACCTGTGTGAGTGTATGACTCTGAAAGCGTGTGTCTGTGTGCTTGTGTTTCCTTTTGGCTGCAACAATAGACTTTCAAACCTGAAACAAGTGGTTAAGATATCTATTCAGCTGCTATAAAACTGCCTTTTCAGAATGCACATGGAGACACAAAGACAAAGACACACACGCACACACACAGGTCTCATTAACGTGTGTGATTATGCATGGCACGTCCAGTCAGGCAGTGGAGATGTAATTAACCTTTTCCAGCAGGAAACAGATGCCTGGATGTCACACACATACACACACAATGACACATACACAATAACACACACACACACACTTCTGCTGTCAGGGAAACAAAGCCAACGTCACAGTGTCACGGAAACAAAGCCCCAAAAGCACCGCCTGGCACTCTGTGATAATCCCCTCACGCATATTTACATTCAGGGCTTAGAATACGCCTCGGTGCTGCAGTCTCCATCCCCCGCTGCACTCCGCTCTCACCCCCCCGCCTCTGCCCATCCATCCTCTCTCTCTTCTCCGTCTACCTCTCGGCCTTCCACCTGATTCACTATTTTCCTTCCGCTATCTCTTCCTCTCCTCCATCTTTTGCATCTCTCCCAAAACTCTCTTCTTTGTCAGCTTCATCGGTTTATTATCAGTGGATAGTACACGGCCTTGCATGGCAGCTTCCATGGATTAGCCCCCACTCGCTCTTTCCCTGCCTCTAAATATCAGGGATTTCTTCAGGCGGGCAAAAAGCTGTTTTACGTCAGATTAATGGACGGCCCCGATTGTGTCTGTTGGTGTGTGTCTGTGCCTGGGTGGAATAGATTGTCTGTTTACTCATTCTCCTGCTACAAGCGGCGAAATGAGACAAAGCTAAAGCCATTTCACAGTGTAGAGCACCTATTATGATTCACTGTGTTACGACGCAGCCCTAATGAGAAAGAGAGAGAATGAGAAGAGGGGTTGGAAGAGGATAGGAGAGGAAGAGAGAAAAAGATGGTAATGAGAGTGAGAGTTGGATACGGAAGAGGGGGGCTAATGCTAGACAGAGCAGTCATGCTAATTGGCTACAGTGGATAACTTTCTGAGGCGGGGGATGAGTGTGTGTGTGTGTGGTGGGGGGGCAGAGAAAAGAACAGCCTGATCTGTCGGCATTACACTCGTTTAACGCTCCCTCCATTTCACCTCTTTAATGAGAGGAATATTCGCTCCAGTAATGGCGAAAGACTTGAAATTGGTAACGATTTGTTGCTCACACACACACTTGGAGGTGGTTTTGGGTGGGGGCTGGAGGGAGGAAGGAGGGTGTGTGTTTTCCCTCAAGCACCACAACCCAGTCCTTTATGGATCATGGCAATTTTCAGGGATTGTAACTCAAGGACAAACAGCTAAAAATAGAGGGGTGGTGCACGACTCCTGCTATAGCGGGGAGGGGAGCTGGGAGGAGGTGTGTGTGCATGTGTGGGTGGGGACAGCGAAAACGAGTCCTGTCGCATTGGATTTGGGTCAGAAACGAGGGAAGAGTCGACGAAGCGGAGAGTGTTACAGGCGGCGGGGAGATTCATCACTTGCTGCTCCCTGTACCGTTCGCCCGTCTCCTTAAACATCTCACGCCCCCCTTCTCTCTAGAAATGATGGTGAACCGCTGGAAAGACAAAGGAGAAGCAGCAGGGCAGAAAAAAGAGGGAGAAGTGAATGTGTAATGTGAGAGAAAGAAAGACAGAACCACAGTTATGTTAGATAATGTTATAATATTAATATATGCCATTCTATCCAAGGCTCTTTGTTGTATAATGAGTGCATACATAAATTCATGCCATTAAAGATCCCAGTAGGTAACTAACTCTAATGGTAGAACCTTGCTCTTACTTCCAAACTGAGGCAGAAGGTCTGTTCCCAGTTTAAAGGAATAGTTCGACATTTTCAGAAACACGCTGAGAGGAAGAACAAGAAGAACGATACCACTCTCATGTCTACAGGGAATTGGGAATCGATTAGCTTAGCATAAAGACTGGAAGCAGACAGAACTCTTGGCAAGAAATCGAGTAAGTGTATTCTCAAAATGTTAAGCTATTCCTTTAATCCAGTGGGTAGTGTGTTGGTTTACCCTCTGTATCACATAAGGGATTGTACCCATAACCCTGTCCATGATAGTGCCTTGCTTGAGGAAATGAATCCCCTCACCACTTACCAGTAACACTGCCTAAATTTTGAATGTGTGGCAGCAGGGAGCAACCCCACTGCCACAGCTACCAGCTACATCTGACAAAAGCGATGCTTACATGCAAATCTCAAATGGTGGCAGTGTCAGGTTTCAAAAATTGCAGATTAATAGCAAATTGCTTATAAATTATACAAATCCTACCGGGCTCTCACATTCTCAACACTGGGTCACAAGTATGATGTTTATTTTGATTATTATTTTTATTGTTATTATTAGTGAAACATGTTAATATGAAGACAAAAGGAAATGATCTCATGTTGAAAATGGCAGTTTACATGTTGCAGATTTGGTCAAAGTATAATATTCTTTAAGTTGCTAATATCCACCTACTTTATCTCGTCACAATTTACAGTAATTAGAGTGGGTTGTCGTTCATTCTTTACTGTGGAAATACTTGTTTGCAAAAAAAATCAACTTACCACTTACTAGCTGATGAACCAACCACTTACTAGCTGATGAAGACATCTCATCTGTCTTCATCAGCAGATGGAGTTTGCTCAGTTTTTTTATCAAGGTCCACTTTTAGGTGCTCCATGAATCAAAGTGGACTTTCAAAACAGCTGAACAAATTCCATCCTCTGATGAAGAGCATGGTTCCAGTTTACATTGCAATCAATGGAGGTAGTGTCGGTAACCGCTCGCCATCTGAGAGCACCTATAGAAGCAACTGGATTCATGACAGTTTGTACCTTTCTTCGGGGAATGGAACCCTCAACCCTTGTAGTGTTACTGCCGTGCTGTACAGCTGTTTTTCCCTCCAGCGTGTCCTCCCGTGCATTTGCATTCGCCTCCCTCCATTACTTTCTCTTTCCCTCATCCACATCTGTTCTGTTTTCCTAATGAAGAGGAAAGTGATGGTCCCACCAAGGCCAATTAGGCGGACTGAGATGCAGAGCACTGATAGACTGGTGATAGAATCAGGAGGGAAGCGCCAACACCGACCGCTTAGAGCTCCCACCAGTCCCGCAGCATCAGAGGAGGGAATGGGAAAAAGGGATGAAGAGAGAGGAAATAAAAACGAGCGGAGGAGGAGAGAGATAGATATATATAGCATAATTAAGACTGTAATGGGTTTTGTCAGGAGCACCTGTCAGGATCAAGTTAAAACGGCTTCAGTGAGAGAGGAAGAGAGGGATGAGACGATGAGAGAGGAGAGAAGGGGCCAATTGGAGTCAGGATCCCGGTGAGGAGAGGCCCTCGTCCATGCCAACCTCACCTGATTGCCAATTTGTGCCAGTCTACAGACATAAAACGCCAATACGAGACACACGCAGACACACAAACGCTCCTGATTGGAGAGTGCTAACCAGCTAAAAACATCCATACACATTCAATCACACACATGCGCGAACTCACGCTGTCAACCCACCTACGCTGGCTGATTGGACACATCTAGCCACTTAACAAGGTGTCCACGGTGCAGACCTAAGCCGTATGATTGGAAGATAAATCTGCCGGCGTTAAATATCTAATTCTCCCCCACGTCTAGATGAAAATAAGGTGCAGCGCTGAATAGATTGCAGCCTGCTGTGCCAACCTCAGGTTTGTGCCATGTTCATTACCAGCCCCAACCCCAACCAATCCTATCTCAGTTTGTGTTCTCCTGCCAACCCCAAATACGCTATTTGTGATGGAAAAGCAATTCTGACACCCTCGAGAGTTGAGGTCGATGCCTGAGGAGTGATGAAATTAAGTTGAGTAAAATTTACTTATAAATCGCTTTTAAAGCTGCACCTGGCAATTTAACACGTTGACAGTGCTGAATGGCAGCGACACATAACTGAATGAAATTTAGGACCTCAGTACAGAGAAATTCTGTCAGTAAATGTCTCGCTCTTGGTCCGGAGAGGGTGGAGGAGATGAAGAGGTTCAGCCATGATCCTGGGGACAAATCTCGACGCTGTTTAGGATTTTACTTTTTTCAGTTTCATAGAAAATGTTTACTGCCACATTTTGACGCCAGAATTTCACTTAGGCAAGCAGTAAAAACCTTAACATTTTCACCTTGGCTGGAAAGGTGTATTTTGCATGGTACAGCTTTAACAAATTTGGTTCTTACAAATTAAAACCCATACATCAGATATAAAAATCAGTTTTATTATCTAGGTGAACAGAAGGACAATCAGCTGGCTTTTCAAGCTATGTTAAACCATAATTCATGCTTTGTGCTCCATGGGGTCATAGCTACCATTGACGACACTGAGGACATGTCCTGGGGGAAGGTTACATTCTACTTTAGTGGATATTTTATAGGCTGAATCAATGTATTCAATTTTGTCTGGCCAGTTAATAAATAAGGGATTAATTATTTCATGGTTGATACATGTTTTTTATAGATCAGAGACATTCATGTTGGGAAATAAAATTTACAACAATACAACTGAGTGGTTAACTGAAAAAATTAAATGTTAAAGGGGCACTTCAATAAAGCTGGTGACAGGTGGCAGAGACCAAGATTTAGACTCTAGTATGGGTCAAGCTCCAAAAACACTGCATCCTACAATTCCCATAATGCAACTCAATAGCATCCTACATTAGAGCCTCCCTGCCTCCAAACTGCCTACTTCTTTCAAAACCTTCCTTCAAACCTCCTGTATGTAACGTAGCCATTCTGTAAAAAGTCTCAAGCTCAAGTTGAGATAAGTCTTGTTTTCTAGACTTTAGTCATATAAGACATTATACAACTGTTTTAGTAAACTGAATTTCATATAAAATCAGTGGAGTGCCCCTTAAAATCCAAATAATGAAAAACATTTTGTGACTTTATTTGTAGTGTCAGGTCATTTTTTTCTTGGGTAAGATGTGCTGAGACTCATGACCTCAGTATTTTTAAAATCCTGAAGTGCTCCACCGCTGAAACACCACGATTATCTTTTTTGTTGTGTGATTAAGCTATAAACACAAACCCAAGTCCTTGCATCAATGTCTAGGAGTTGGTTGTGAGTTTGGTGATTGTGAAGAAGAGATTGTAAAATCTTCAAGGTCTATTACATATATTTTGCAAGCATCAGAGCACCAAAAATTAGCTTTTTGATTTAAATACCTCATGTCTTTCCCTTTCCTTCTTCAAAAAAATCTGCAAAAACACAGCATTCCAACAATGAGTTGCCTTCGGGTGGCAGTAGGCTCAATTTTGTAGAACATTTGCTATTAACGGTTGGTATGTAAGATTTTTTTTTTTTACTATTTCAGTTCACTACTAACTGTAAATACTCACCAGGAACATGACTGGGACACTTTGTGGAATGTAACTTGATACACTGCCACAGTTTGATTTTCTGAGCCAGTTTTGCTTAATAGTCTTAAGTGTCAGAATTTAATGGGGGGTAATGAGAATATTTGTTTAAAACCAGCAGTAGAGTCAGCAGTAACTCTGCCGGTAAAATATCCAATTTATGGCCAGTTCCAATGCTGAAAACCTCCTGGTGTCTTATGTTTCAGTAGGCTGAAGGTTAAAGGAGGCGCACAGTGAGCTGGACACTATATTTTTCTCATCACCTTTAACGTAATCCTTCATAACTCTTAACAACTTCTACAAGTGCTCCAGGCTATCTGAGCTCACACACACCACTTTCAGCTCCTGTAATGCTATTTTATATTTACTATACGGTCTGGAAATCGAAAGAAATGTATATCGAGCTGAACAGAGAAAAACTTTTCTAATTGGTCGGGGGCTGTAAACAGGTCAGGTGTCCCACATATCTGATGCCAAATCACCGTCATCAATGGGAGATAAATCAATTTCTACCCTTTTTTCCTCAGCCCTTTCTCTTCATCCTGCCCCACCTCGTGCTCTCCCTCCACACTCTTTCTCATCCACACACACACACACACACACACACACTTCCACTTGAGCTGGTCGATACCAGAGTTGGTATTGAGCAGTGGCTGTGGTCTAAATGAGAGTTTGATTTCTCGGGGGGTGTTAGCCCCTGTAACCATGGTGTTGAGTCCCCATCAGAGACCTCATTGAAGAGTGTGTGCTGCGAGCGCACGCTTTAAACACCTTTTGATTTAGTTGTGCTCAAGAACAATGCTTTTCATTAGAGTCTGACTGTATTCATTAAGAGCAATTCAGCAAAGCCACTAATGAGCTGATCTGCTCTTGAACACTTCATTCTCCTTGAAAAACAATGAAGCGTGGCATCACACGAACACACACAGGAAGACAATACTTGTCCCGACTGTATCTTGAGTCGACTCTTGAAACTAAGTTGAAACTAGCTGGCTGAGTCGTTGTTTAGGAAGCCCTTTCTGCTCAAACTGCAAATACACTGTGTTGTTTGAGCCTATTCATAACATTTACTAAGCCACTGATATTGTCTAAACCAACAAAACCCCCGTGTCTTCAATCCAATATGCGGCCAAAGCCGTTGAGCACATAGCAAACCACTCTGTGTTTTCCAGAATCTGTTCATTAATGCTGCTTCACTCTGAGCGTCCAGACTTTGACTTTGTTTGACAGGATTTGTGTGTGCTGTTTGTAGCATCTTGCAAATTCTTTCACCCCTGTTAGCCTTCCATGCTTGCTGCCACCCAGTAATACACACAACAGCCTGTTTTGTCGGCATGTGAGTGTGTGTAAAGCTATCTCCTTTTTCTATTGAGTTTTTATATTATTCATATCTCTGGGCCTTTGCGGCAGGGGAACAAGCAAGGCAAAGATGGAGAGATAAAAAACGAAGAAGGAGGAGGGACCTTTGACAGAGTAGCATTGACGAACAGCTCAACATAGTGAGATAAATAAACATGAGGTCAGAGAGTATCACAGTGGGAAACGGAGAAGGAAGAAGTAGAAAGGGCAAGAGAAAGAAACTGTGTGAGAGTGAGAGCAGGGGAAAGACAGATATACTGCATCAGAAAGGTTGTCTCTCACTGACAAGCTCTCACTCTGTTCAGGAAACCCACCAGTCAATGCTTTGGCAACTTGTGAGGTACTATGCGTGTGTGTGTGATGGAGGAGAGGATGTGCTAGAGGTCTGCGTGCTGCAGGAGAATGTGTTTGAAATGCAGAGCACGTCAAGAGTTCTAGGGAGCTCCTTTTGCAGCAAAGCCTCATTAAAGAGACACTTGCCTTAAAGCAAGGATATACTGCCACACCACACACACACACACACACAATGGAGATTCACAACACCAACACTAGAGATTCACTCAGACTAACAGAAAGTGACGCACGCGCTGAAGCAGCCTCGGACAAATCGAATAGAAATCTCTGCAAAGAAATAACGTGGAGTAAATGGAGGAATAAATGCGGTGTAGTAAATGCCCTCCACTCCAATTCTTTTTTCCATTTGCTCTCCTTGTTTTCCATATGAATAAAGCTGAATTTATCCACCGGCCACCCCTCCCCCCATCTCACACAAATATTGTATTCATGTATTTTTGATTGTGTCAACTCTGTGGAGATTGGCTATGCTGTATCTTGTGTGCCTTTTAAAAATGCATCTATGAATAAATAATGTCTGTATCTGCTGATTGAAAAAGCCATATTGCCCAAAAGCCATGATGAAATGATAATGTAATATCTGTCCCTGTGTTGAATAAAGCAAAGCACCCTTCATCCTTTCCCTTTTTTTTAAAATTCTCTCGGTAAATGAAACTTAAAGCTCTGCAACTGCAACTTACACTGCCTGATGACATTCTCTTGTATGGTTTGCACTGCTGCTCTGAGTGTGTTTTAATAAAGAGAAAGCCTCTTTCTATACATCTGAGTGCTGTGTGGTTGTTTGGGGATATTAATAAACACAAGCAAGCCGGTTCCCCGGGCGGCTCCCCTGCTAATTGACAGTGATAGCAGAGACTCGTCTCCTGGGCTGATGTTGGAAGCCTAATAAAGATGCATTACTATGAGGATGTGAGAATGATGCAGATTGCGTGTCTCCCTTTTCCCACCCCCCTCCTGTCCTCCCCCTCCTCTCCCCATGCAAGCTGATTAACTTGATAAACTGCGCCAAAAAGAGGGAGAGAAGGGGATGTAAATAATGAAATTGGAGCGAGTAAAAGGAAGAGTCAGTAGGGGAGGTGAGAGGAGAGGTGGGGAAAGTGACACAAAATTGAGATAGAGAGAGAAATCCCATTAGGAGCAGCTCCATGCCTAATGAATAAAATGCTAAGTTTGATATTGCCTGCTTAATTTTACAAATTCTTAATTGGCATGACATTTCAAGTTAAAAGCTCTGGCCTCTCTGTGACCCTGTGGTGTCACACTGTAAATAAAACACACACACATGAATAGATACAATTGACAGGCAGCCGCCGCCGCTCGTGGCTTTGATATACTCTCATTAGCATAGCAACAGTGAGCTGACCATCCGCAAGGGATACAGTAACCCAGGCAACCAGAGCTGGCCAGTCCAGCTATGGGAACCAGAGGCAAAAATGGAGCTCTCTTCCCAGTCTCCATCCTAATGTATCAGCACTCACTGGTCTGAGTGAACACGCAGCAAACATTTACAGGGTGGAAGCAATGACTGGAAATTGCTGCCTTAAATGAGCAGCATTTTTATGTACAGTTCTAGTAACTTAACTTTCTGAATCACATGTTCCAGTTTGTTGATTTTTTTCTGAATAGTGTCTAATATGTGCAGCCTCTCCTCAAGAAAACAGAAAGTTATAAATTATGGCATTTAATTAGTCTCAAAACTTGCGCACATAAAAAACAGGCGCGTGCATGTGATACGCTCGCACAGAACAGTATCCATGAGAGGAAAACCATCCTCGCGAGGGAGGATTTCTGCTCCGCGTGCACAAATGCAGTCCCGCGAGCACGAGGCTGTGACGAGCATGACCTCGACCCTCCCTACGTGCTCGCAACTGCTCAACACTTGCTTGCTCGTGAAGTTGACTTTTGAGACTGTGGAGGCGGGGATGGAATAGACAGTAGCTGATGTCTCCCCTCCTCTGACTGGTCACTTTCAACACCCACAGTCTCCGGCCTGTCTCTGACTCCTTTTTTGGCGGCAGAATCATCAAGAAGAAGCTGTTGGAGAAAAAAGAGGTAAAGTGAGGAACAGCCACCTCTACAATGCCCTTAACACAAGTAAATTGTGTATAACCAAAATGTAAAACAAATCAAAATAGAAACAAATAGGCTATTTGTGTTGACAGCAGTGGCATATATGATCCATGTATGCCTTCCTGTATGCCTTCCTGTCCTGTGATCAAACCAGTCAAAGTGACCAATCAAAGGAGGGGGGACATCAGTCACTGTCTATTCCATCCCCGCCTCAATTGTACAAATGGGGATAGCAGTGCACACTTTAAGACAGGCAAGTTCAAATGCTGTAAACTTTGACAGCTACTATGGCAAGCCCTTTTAACATTTAATCAGTCGGACTGACTAGTAGCGATTTAGTTTTCACTTGTGGAAATGACATTTCGACATGTCAAAATGTCATTTTGACTAGTTAAAATGTTAATTTAAGATATCTGCAAACCAATTTTGACATGTTACAAATATATTTTCACATGTAGAAATTACATTTCGACAAGTCAAAACTGATTTACAGATATCTTTAATTTAATTATAGATATAAGTAATTCCTTTTTCACTAGTAAGAATAACGATTACAGATATCTACAATTGGATTTCCACATGTTGAAAAAGGATTGTGACTAGTGGAAATGTAATTTTCCATTTCAGATATCAACAATTGCATTTCCGATATGTCC
>NTHP01000281.1:600604-628202 GCA_003416845.1 Oplegnathus fasciatus
TTAACTAGAAAAGATTAAAAGGCAACAAAACATCCTTTCATTTTTTTGGAACAGCTAAAAAGGTAAAAGTTTACGATGCGGTGGTAAATAATGTATGTAAACTTGCCGCTGTAGGAACAGTGGTTACATAACCTCCGAAACGAACCACAACTGTGCGTGTGCATGTCATAGGTCCGAAGCTTCGAATATTCGCTGTTAATTCTCACTGAAGCTTCAAAGCTCCGAAAATGGTATTCAGGGCAGCCCTAATCTTGTTATCTAATGCTCAACACAGAAGTGAATAAGCTCACTTCCCAAAATTTTAAACTATTCCTTCAACTCAGGAAATCCAAACTCCTCTCCTTTGTTCCTTTTTGCATTCTCTCTAAATCCATTTTGAATGAGTCAAGAAACAATGGAACATATGCTGGACGTCCGCCAGGATTGCAACCTTCTCTTTCTGGAATCATAGCAGGACACCTAGGAAAGAGTTATTAAGGTCGGGGCTTGTGAGGAACATGTCATTGAGGGAGACACCGGAGTACTGGGCACTGGAATCAAAGACCACCCTGATCTGATTGGGTCTTTGTGGGGGGTAGACCCCAAAGGTTGGGAGATACCAGCATTCCTCATCTTCTCTATGTTGGCATGTCCATTAGCAAAGATCTCCTTCATGAATGCCACATACTGTTCCTGCATCTCAGGTTTCCTTTTCAGGGTTCGTTGCAGAGATGTGAACCAGTTGACTACCTGGTCTTTGTTGTTCAGCAAAGGCTGGTGTGGTTCTCTCAACAGCAGTGGTGCGGCCAAACTGTTAGCGTTGTTTCTGNACACTGTCTGTCCCAGCATCCTCTCAGTTGCTTTGCCAGGCCTGTTAAAGCTTTGCTGCATCTCCTTGACATGCATGAAACTTGTGCAGGGTTGAAAAATTGAATGGAGACCATTGTCCAGCACATTGGTCTTGAACATTGCAACCGCAGGCTTATGTACATTACCCCAGCATACCTCTCCTATCACTACCCAGGCCAGATCCAGATGTTGGGCAAAGGGGGCGCTGTGTGGTCCATTGACCTGTTGCCTGACCTTGTGTGCCCTAAGGACGTCTCTCCCGAGTAGCAGGAGTGTTTCTGCATCTGGGTCCAGTTCTGGGATGTGCCTGGCAATGTGATGAGGATGAGGCTGGTGTAGAACGGTTTAACGGTTTAATTAAGACCTTAAGACCTAAGTCTTAATTAAACTTTTTGTGGCATGGAGTAAGTGTGCAGGCGTTTCTTTTGTTTCATTTTCATTGAGGATGTTTCAACAACGCCAACACAAGTTTTGAGGTAGTATAAGAATGATTTGTTCTACACACTGAACATCTCGAAGAACTCTGGTCTGGCCAATGAGCGACTGCTCTGGTTGTCCAAAATTACACAGGCTTTGATGGCCATGTCCTCGGAACCCTTTGGGTATATCTTTCTGAGGCAGATCATTGAGCATGAGCTGGACCACAAAATTCTGTGCAGCTTGTTCTAACAGCAGCTGTGTTAGAATGATTTTCTTTCTCTCTGCCGTTCTCTTGTGACGGAGAAGGAGCCTTGACAGTTTTAGGTGATGGGCCACATCATGATTGGTTCTGTCACATTCATAGTACTTCACAGAGAACTCACAGTCTTTGGCGAGGTGGGAGATCGAAGAACAGCATTTGAAACATATTCCGTTCTCCTTGAGAAAGGCCTCTCTGTCATCGAGGAGTTTGTTTCTGAATGTTCTGCATTTTTTGAGAGGATGGGGTTTGTTGTGTAATGGACAGTTAGGGTTGTCATTGATTGTAGAAACATCCGTTTTATGCATAGACATAGGTTTGTTGGTGTTAAAATTCTTCACAATGGATTTGTCTGGTTTTGTGGGTGTTGTGGTGTTGCCTTGATGCATGAAGCTAGGATCGTTTCGCTTCTTGCAAAAATACTCAAAGGGAGGGAAGCAACCATGGTTCTCTTCTCTGTACCATGACCCAGAAGACACCCACTTCTCCTGAAGCTAAGATGAAAGCTTGTCTTCCACTCTACATGAAGTCTCCAGATACGACAGGCCAGTGAGATATCATCTTCTTTAGTGCCTTGGATCTCCATAAGCAAGTTCCCCAAGTTCACGCAATTTGGAGTGGTCCTTGGCTGGAATCTTAGGAAAACTGTCCAACTGCTGAAACAGTAACCTTTCAATAATTTCAGGGGCAGCATAGGACTCCTGTAGTCTTTCTCATGCTTTGTGTAAAGCCAAAGTGGGGTTGCAAACATGTACTGAGCTTATACGTTTCACGTATACGTTTGCCAGATTCCTGTCCCGGCCATTTAGTAATGAGGTCCAATTCTTGGGTTGCTGTGAAGTGAACTTTGCCAGCTGCATTGGTGAATGACGAGTACCACGCACTGTAATTCTCGGGCTTATCATCAAATTGGTACAGTCCTGAACTGACAAGGTCTCATCTTTCCAAATACTGTGCCAAAGGCTCCGCCAGAGGTGGTGTGTTAGCTGGAAGAATATGTTGGCGAGCATATGACTGAGCATGTATGTTCATGGTGGGGTTTGTTTGTCTGACTTCAGACTTTGTCTGAACTCTAGTCGGATCAGGTAAGTTTGGTGCAGGTAAATGCATATTGTCAGCTTTGGATAGGTTGTAATTGTGAAATGTCTTTCACAGGTGGAAGCCATGTTACGAAGCTGATGGTCAATTTGAGATCGGACATATTCACTGGTGTGCTCAATTTGAACATTTTCTGATTTAGATTTTCAGTTTTCAACTACAGCATGCACTGCTTCAGCATTTTTGAGCATCTCGTGCCTCCAACTCGGCCGCATCAACTTCTCAATGTAGCATTCTATCCCTACTGTTTCCAATTGATTTTGAGCATCTCTTGTGATCCTTTCTGCTTCTCTGGCAGTCTTTTCCATTTTCAGTTTAGCTTCTTCACTAGCATATGACGCTCCCATCTTGGTGCATTCAGCTTTAGCCAGGGTGCGGGCCACATTTACCAATGATGCTAATGTCTTGCTGCTCCTACCGCTGGATACAGATGACTTGCTGCTTGTTGCCATCTTCACCACTTCAAAACATCGAATGCTGCCTTTTCTCGTGTAGTGTGTCGAAGCTCTGACTAAACACTAAGTTAAACTGTAACCAATGAAGACAGAGTCATAGTAAGGTTGACCATTTATGGTCACACTTCCTCATTAACATGCTGGTGAAAACTGTAGATTAAAAACAATAAAAAAATATTCAGTGTCTGTGTTCTTAACTAAGCATTACATTGTACATAGCTGTAAATATGAATATATCTTATACTAGCATTGCCGTTAGCTTGTACACCACTGTAACTAAACCGTTTTTAAATAACTTATCAAACATAATTTTTAATAAAATCATTATTAACATATGATCTTTAACATGTCTAAATGTAAATTAATCAGCTGACGGCATTGCCTCTACAATGCTTCATAATGGATGCAAGTGGATTACTTTCAGAGCATGCACTACGTCTGTCTAGTTTTTTTGCAAAACCAGAAAGAACTAAACAGGAAGTGACTAAACCTGAAGTGACACCATCATGACACAAACAGAAAAATAATATCAATTTCACAAATGAGTTTTTTAAACTGCAAAGTAGTTATCAACTTCACGTTTTCAACTAGAAATAGGTACCAACAAATTATTTACAGAAGATATTTGAGGAAGTTAAACAAAAGCCTTAAGGGCAACACAAGCCACCCACTACTTTTCCTGTTTAAGAAAAGTAGTAAATGGAAAACATTTTTACACCATTTTTGATTCAAGTTCCATTTTTATCCTCTTCTCAAGGGACATTTCAGCCAGTCAAATTGAGTGGGATACTGTAATAATCTCTTCACCCCTGTTGTATACCCATACACCTCAAATATAAACTCTGCAGTGGCAGATGGAACAGTGTCAGTCTCTCTCCATCATTTGGCATGGAAACTTTGCAGAATTTTTGAAATGCATATGGTGGATCCTGCACAGATGGATACCTCGCAGTGGCAATTTTATTCCACCTGTCAATGTCTATCCCACCTGCCTGACACACACACGCACTCACACACACACATAACGAAGAGCAGTGGAGGCGGTAGTGCTGTAGTTAATTAGAATTTAACATATCAAACTGCTGTTTTCTCAGTACCTCTGTGTGTGGGGGGGTTAATTGTGTGGGCAGAGTGACTAGCTGCATAGCTGTTTGTGTTAACTCAACACAGAAACACAGGCTATGTATGGAAGCTTCTAATAATAGAGGCATGGACAGATTGGAAAATCCTCTGCACAAGCAGAATACAAGTGTTTTAACTACATCTCTGGGTAAGCAAAGAGGCAGTGGGAGAGAGGAGGGGGAAGAGGAAAAGCTGAGAAAAAGCAGGAAGAGGGAGATAGAGGGTTTGTTTTTACTCTCCGTTAGCTCTTTGTGATTGTGAAAAGTGGTGCTGTTCTGTTTTGGATGGTGTTGTGGTGATATAACAGGCTTTTTCAGTGCAGCGTTTGCCTCTGTGCTCTTTGTGTGCAGCGCTGTGCAGACCCTCTGCAGGCCTCCCAAAGACACAGCTCTTTAATGAGTATATCGATCAGTGTTTCTTACACCTTCATTTCCCCCACAGAGAGAGAGAGAGACAGGGAGAGGGGAGAAGAAAGGGAAAGGAAAAAAAACGATGAAGAGACGAAAAGCTTTATAAAAGCTTTAGACTCACAAAGTGGGGCTTTTTTTCTAAAGACCGCAGGGGAGTCGGCTTTGTGCCTGTAAAATTCAATTTACCTTTTCACAGATGGGCTATACTGCGGCTGGTATTGAGGTGCACAACTCATAAGCCGCTCTGAATGTGTGTGTGTATGTGTGAGCGTGTGTGTTTCTTCTGTGTGTGCGTGCACAGTCGTGAATATGCATCCTTGTGTGCGTGTGTCTGTCTGTGTATACGCAGGTGCTTGTATGCTCATTCATGTGCATGTGTGAACAGAGAGTAAAGCAGCAGTGTAAGCCACCCTGGTGTGAACCTGGGTTTTCTCTCGGAGCTCCGTCTCGCTCCAGTCGCTTCTCTGCATCACATTCCCTCTCCACCTCCACCCACCCAGCACCACAGACAGAGAGGGGGGAAAAGAAAAACATCAAAGACAGCCAATGAGACTGTTGTAGCAACTTTAATCGCTGGGATATGACTTCTTTGTTGACTTGAAGGAGAGCAGTCAATACTGTACAGTTTTTGGGAGCAGGGAAAGTTGTTAACTTCAGAAAAATCATCCCTGTGTCTCCTGGGTGCGGTGCTGCACTTTAGCAAACACCACGTTGAGTGATGATAATACACTGTGTCAGCAGAACATCCGCTTCCACTTTGTATGCTACTGTAGCTCTTTCAAGTGTGCAGCAACATTTCCTCACAAAATCAATTCCCTCTCAACACCTGACAGGCTACTGGGTTTGGGGGAAGCAACTGAAAACATATGTGAACTACATGCTTGTTTGTGCTGGTAACTTTACTTGCGTAAATTATTTGCTTGCACCAAATAAAGGAAGACTTTCTGAGGGAACATGGGCCAAGCAATCTATTTGCAGCCCCTTTGAATTTGTTGCCTTATTGATGCAGACCATAAAATAAATCTAGATGCAAAAAGGCAGTTGTGAGCAAGTCCCATTTTACACTGTATTTATGCCACATGCAGAATAACAGATTATGAAAGAAAAAATGTACGGGGAACTTTAATCCAGTATGCGGATACTCACTTTTTCCATAATAAATTTACTCAATGTATTCATGATACTTTCACCTTGCACGTTACAGTTGGATTACAATTAGATTAGATTGCACTTCATTATTGTTAGATTCCTCAAAAATGTGTCTTGTGTTACAAGCAAACAGTTACATACATTAGAAAATAAAAGCATGCTCTAGGGCTGGGCGATATATAGAATATATCCGATATATTCATATATTAATGAATCTGTGATATGGCAGATGACCATATCGTCATATTTGAGTTATTCGCATTTTAGTGATTTATTTATGCATTAAATGCAGGTGGCATTTTTACGTACATGCCGGAGACTCACTCTCTCCCACACACAGTCATAGACTCCCCAAACTAATTAACCATACCCATTGTTGTCATAACTGAGTTAATGTAAGGGTCAGAGACAGGCCGGAGACTGTGGGTGTTTAAAGTATCCAGTCAAAGGAGGGGAGACATCAGCCACTGTCTATTCCATCTCCGCCTCCAAAGTCTCAAAAGTCAACTTGACGAGCGAGCGCATGTTGAGCAGTTGCAAGCGTGTAGAGAGGGTCAAGCTCGTGCTCGTCACAGCCCCGTGCTTGCGGGACCGCATTTGTGCACGCGGAGCAGGAATGCTCCCTCACGAGGATGGTTTTCCACTTGCGGATAGTGTTCTATGTGCTCTTATCATGTACACATGCTTGGTTTTTATGTGTGCGACTTAAACGCCATACATATGTTGTAAATGTCTTTATATGTGTACATATATGTACAGCCTATAAATGGGCGAAAATACACCTAGGGCCTAATCAACACATATTAATTAATTAATAATAATAAATTAATTAATAATTAATTAAGACTGTGGTGGGCATGTGTACAGTAATGAATAAACTGTAATGTAGACTGGTTATGGACAGGTAAGGACAGGATTTTAGTCAGGCATTGCACTAATAAATATACACTGTGATGGTTAAACAGCTTGTAACAGGTAGTACACATGCTGATGTATGTAGGTATAAACGGTATTAATAAATATAAATAAACGGAAATGTAAAGAGGTAGTAACCAGTAAGAGGTAGTAGTATGATGTAAAGTGACATCAGTATTAATATGGTGCGAGTAAAGTGACAGTAATGAGCTTGAGAGCTCAAGTGTTCATCAGTCTTATAGCCTGAGGGATGAAGCTGTCCCTGAGGCTGGTGGTGCGGGACCGGATGCTGCAGTACGTATGCAGCAGGCAGAACAGTTTGTGGCTGGGGTGGTTGGGGTGCTGATCCTGCTGGCCTTCTTTCCACACCGCTGGGTGTAGAGGTCCTCCATGGATGACATCACCATCCTGGTGATGTGCTGAACAGTTTTCACCACCCTCTGTAGAGCCTTACAGTTGAGGGTGGTGCAACTGCCATACCAGCGGTGATGCAGCCAGTCAGGATACTCTCTATGCCACACCTGTAGAAGATGCAGAGTACCCTGGAGTCCATGTTAAGCCTCCGCAGCCTGTGGAGGAAGAAGAGCCGTTCTTGTGATGGTGTTGGTGTGGTGAGTCCAGGTCAAGTCCTCGCTGATGTGAACCCCAAGGAACCTGAAGCTGCTGACTCGCTCCACTGTAGTCCCATTGATGGAAGGGGGCCATGTTCTCTCTATTGCTTCCTGTAGTCCACAATCAGCTCCTTGCTGACATTGAGATGGAGGTTGTTGTCCTGGCACCAAGATGTCAGGCTCTGACCTCCTCTCTGTAGGCCGTATCATCATTGCCGGTGATCAGGCCGATGACAGTCGTGTTGTCAGTAAACTTGATGGTGTTGGAGCTGTGGGTGGCCACTCAGTCATGCGTGAAAAGGGAATACAATTGCGATAATAATACATTTCATTTGAAAAACGCTTTTCTAGACCCAAAGTGCACGATAAAAACAAAAACATTTGGCATAAAAACACATAACATTGCACAAGAATAGACAGCAGCAGACAACAAGATTTCTAACAGGTGTTGTTAAAATGTTTAAAAAGGTGCATTTTAAGATGGTTGTTTGTTGGCGTTAGCTTAGCGGACTCCACTTACTATAGCAGTATGATCCCAAAATAAACAGATTTTGCTGTGATTTAATTTCAATAAACGGATCAAAAGGATGCTGAAATAACTACGTAATGATGCTGATTTGTAAAAAGTCTGAATTCATGCTCTGTCAGGTCTGTCCGCAAGACGACAAGCAAACAACTTTTAAAATGTTTGTTTTCTGAATGGAGTTTGGTTCGATCAGGGCTATGCTAACATTGTAGCTGCTCCATCAACATTCAAAATAACGTCATCTAAACTCTGTATCAATATGAAGTAGTATCATAGAGCTAACGTTAGCTAGTGTTGCACACTGTTAGCGCTGTAGCGGAGCTGAAGAGAGGAAAGACACTCGGGAGCGCAAAACTGAGTCCATTACATAGAAATCAGTCCACAGGGTGTTACAGTCGGGGAAGGTCTCAAGTTATGTTACGATCTGTTCACACATTGGCAACAAAAACGATTAAAAATGCTTAATACATGTAAATTGTTACATACAGCCCCTTTAAACGCACTACAAGTTTTTAACAGGTTATGAAATTTAATACTGATGCCTCTATATGACCTAAGACAACGAGACCAACGGCGAGAAGATTGGCTATTTCTATACAGGTATTCTTAATGCCTGTCCCCGGGTGCGATTCCCTGTGAAATCAGACAAAATGACTTATAGCACACAGACTGGAAGAGCCTGTTTACATTTTCCCAGGCAAAGATTGGCAGTGAGTAGTACGTTAGCCAGTTAAAAGGAAGCAGGAGGAGATTTTTCTGAAGAAAATTTATTTTTGACATTATATTTTGTGGTTATGGCTGATACTGGGGCAGGATCAGCAAAGACAAAAAGAAAAGAATTGACCAAAGAACATAGAAAAGCTAAAAGGGACAGCGGAAAAAAACACACGAGTCAACCTTGGTCAGTCATTGAACAGATGGAGAGAACTGCGGGATTTGAAAGGATTCAAAACTGATCCTGAATTGTCCCTCTTCCTCCTAGACAGGTATGTAATATGTTATTACATAATATAATAATAATAGTATAATAATTTGTACTTTCCAAAGATCAGAAGAAATGAAGAAGACTATAAGTGAGAAATTCAGGCAATGGGGGGGTAAAAAAAAAATTGCATTGGAGAGGAAAACAAGTGTCATCAGATTCTTATCAAGAGATGAGAATAGCCGGCTCCTGTCTCAGAAAAAGAACACAGTAACAAAACTCAAAATGAAACAGAAATGTGTCCAAGTCTCTGAAAGAGCTCCATGAAGATTACAACAAAGAAATAGGGGAGGTGCTGTCCCTGTCATATATCTATATTACTGAGCCAAAGGCAAGTAATTGCAATACATGCACATGCACTGACCATGACAACCTGAAACTACTCATAGACCGATTAAGTCAGCAGGGACTGCTTTTCACCCCTCTCTCCCAATGAGATACTAACCTTGGTGACCTCCGACTGCCCTACCACCTGCCCTCTTACCCTATCCCCTCTCACCTTCTTCAGTATATTGCTCCTGACCTCCTTCCTTTTCTCACCCACCTCATTAATACCTCTTTGACAACTGGTTGTTTTCCGAACACACTTAAAGCAGCGGGAGTGAACCTTTTTCTAAAGAAACCCACACTCAATCCTTCTGATGTAAAGAATTACAGACCTGTCTTTCTTCTGACATTTCTTTCCAAAACTGGAACTGGCTACAGCAGCCTCCCTGTCCTCTGTCGTCATCCCTCTGGACCTTTCAGCAGTATTTGACACTGTGAACCACCAAATCCTCCTCTCCACCCTCCTAGAAGTGGAAGTCTCAGGCTCTGCACAACTTTGTGGCCTCACTACTGGGGTCCTTCAAGGTTCTATTCTGGGTCCGCTCCTCTTTTCTCTTTACACCAAGTCACTCGGCTCTGCTATGTCACAGCTATGCAGAGGACTGTATACTTATTCTGTGTTTTCCCCGGTCTGAGACCCAGGTGGCAGCACAAACATCTGTATGTCTGGCTAACATCTCACAGTAGATGTCTACACACCACCTGAAGCTCAATCCCAACATCCCAACTTCCATGGAAGGCATCTCCCGTCCATGACCTCTTGTTTTCATCTTTTTGTATTAAATGAGGCAAAAGGTAACAGTAAATTGATCTGGAAAAACATCGGTAATCTCACAAGGAGGGACCCAACATTTTTAGGTGATTTTGAACTCAAAGTACAGGGAGAGTTAATCTAAGGTCATCTTGCTGTTTTCAGCTTGCTGCTTCTGTCTAATATTTTTTTTCTCTTGAGGCTGTATAAGCTCGGAAAAACTGTATATTGTTCCTATAGATGCTACAGGCCAGGTTTTTGAGCTGGTAAAGACTAATGAGACACAAGTGAACAGAATCATCAGCTCCTGAAAAAGCTCTAAATGTGCTGACGCTTTCCAATTAGATATTTTAACTCCCTCCATTGCTCACTTAATTAACTTGTCTTTTAAACACAGCTCCTTCCCTGATGACTGGAAATGTGCCATTGTCACACCTGTTTTTAAATCTGGAGACCGCCTTGAAGCCAGTAAGACCGATAGGTNNTCGATACGGTCAATCATGATGTTTTAACATCGAAGCTCTCTAAATTTAACTTGTCATCTAGAGCACTGGCATGTATGTCTTCATATTTATCAAATAGAATGCAATGTGTTTAAGTTCGTGACATGAAGTAACATGAAGTGCACAATGGGTGTTCCATAAGGGTCTGTGTTAGGTTCCCTATTATTTATATTATTGATTATTATTTATATTATATTAATGATCTCCCTCAACAGTGTAATGATATAGAACTGCAAATGTATGCAGATGATACACATGCAAAAACAGCTGAGTTAGCAGCTGCCAAGCTAACAATTGCGTTGGAGAGGATCACACAGTGGCTTGATCAATCATGTCTGAGTCTAAATGTTAACAAGACAAAAGGTATGTTCATTTCTAAAACACCTCCTGACCCTGATATTCTCATCAAAGGTGAAAAGACTGACATAGTCATTGATTTTGTATCTTGGTGTGATACTGGATCCAAATTTGAACTTTAAGAAACATGTAAAAAAAAAAGGTTAAAACCATAAAGTACAACTTGGCAAATTTTAGACATATTAGAAACTGTCTCTCTCTGGATGCAGCCAAGATATTTATGCATGCGATGATCCCTTCCCATATGTGTTACTGCATTACATGTCGGGGGCATTGAGAATTTTAGATTATTGTAAAATTTGTGCCTGTTTTATAAAATTTTAAATGGTTAGGCCCCTCCTCCACTACATGACTTTGTGTATTCTCTCTCAGTAAATTCTGTTAGATCTTCAAGAATGTCCTCTATAAAAGATTGTACCACACCATTTTGCAGCACTGCATATGGGCAATCAGCTTTTTCTGTAAAAGCCACAAATCAGTGGAACACCCTGCCTGACGATGTGAGGAGCTGCAGCTATATCAGCTGCTTTTATTTGGCATGCATGGATTTGTGATGCGCTGTTGTGTGTAGCTTTGTATTTCTTGTGTGTTCTTTTTTGTATAACTTTGTAGTATGTTTTTACTCTATACTTTTTGTTATTGTCCTGTTTCTTTGTTTTGACCTGCCTGACTACAAATGCGAATTAGCTTAAAACTATAATCTGGTACGGTGCATCAAATGGTGACATTTATGTTTTAAACGGTACATGGTCCCTTTTAAATAAAATTAATTGATTAATTAATTAACACTGAAAACTCTGTGGTGTCCCCGGCTTGGACTGCAAGGAACCTGGGTGTGACATTGGATGACCAGCTGTCCTTCTCTGCCAACATTCAACATTCTCCACCACATCAGGAGGATACGTCCGATCCTCACCCAGGAGGCGGCACAGGTTCTGGTTCAGGCTCTTGTCATCTTGTGCCTAGACTACTGCAACTCGCTCCTGGCTGGTGTTCCTGCATGTGCCATCAGACCACTGCAGCTCATCCAGAATGCAGCAGCCTGGCTGGTCTTCAACTTACCCAAGTTCTCCCACACTACACCGCTCCTTCGCTCCCTGCCTTACACCCCAGGCCGTTCACTATGCTCCGCTACTGTAAAACAGCTTGCTATTCCTTCACTACGAGGGGAGCCCCACTTACTACTCAACAGATTCATGACTGTTTGCTGTCCTGGCTTTATGAAGCCGTTAAGCTTATTTGATGAAGCTGATGTATTTGAATGATTCTTTTTGGGTTGTGTCCACATTGTTGAATGCACTTATTGCAAGTTGTTTTGGATAAAAGCATCAGCTAAATAAATGTAATGTAATTGCACTTCAAAATTGTGTGTGGAAGACTGGGACAAGTACGTATAGGTCAGGTAGTTCAAAGGAATGGGTCTACACAAAATTAATGAAATATTGAAAGAGAAAGTTCATTCTAATCATTAAAAAAAAAAAGTGCTTCCTGACATAAAAATGTTAGTGGAGATGGCAGCTTAGACGAGAGACTCCACGGTCAAGGCAGCTTATTCCCCTAAACTAAGAGCTATACATTATATTATTTTGTTTTTCAAGTGACGCGATTTATATTGGAGGATTTATAGGTTATATGTGTATAGTCAAGATGCCCAGCCATCAGCAAAAGCCAGCAACACAGTGGGCCCAGCTTCAACATAACTCCCACTGATCAGATGGCAAAGGACATATCAAGCACCCATGCGCTATTAAAGGCAACATCCGAGATCCAAGAGAGCAAGCTCAGCGCCATTCAATCAGCAACAAAGGCTGTGGAGGCCAAGTTAACTGACATGGCCAGGTGTCTGTGCAATGCCATAGCATAGATTTCCTTGAGGATGCTAACAAGGTGCTGGAAGCTAACCCCCCCTCTACTCAAAGTGAGGTGGAACTTCTGCGGCAAAAAGTGGATGACTTGGAGAACAGGAGTCGGCGATGCATTAGCCTATACGCAACATTTTCCTGCAGCTTTGAATATCGACTTCCCGGGAGGTCTCGAAAAATAACCATACACACCGGTCCCTAGCTAGACGCAAACCTGATGGCCAGCCTCCTAGAGCAACCTTCGCCTGGTTTCTGAGGTTCCAGGACAGGGAACGGATCACTGAAGCGGCACGGAAGATGGGAAAGGTGAGCTGGGATGGGCATCACATCATGGTCTTCCCGAATTATTCCAAACTTGTTACCGAGAAGCGGGCAGCGTTTAACCAACGCAAACACCTGCTGCATGAGCGACGAGTCACATTCTCCGTGATGTATCTGGCCGTGCCCACTCTGAAGATGGCGGAGGGCAGATGTGAGTTCACTGATCCCAAGAAAGCGATGGTCTACATTCGTTCTCTACCTCCATAGAAAGCACACTGAAATTTGATTTCACTAGTTACCGGAGGAGACCTGTCCAGGTTAACTGTACACTAATTACACAAAGGAACAGAGTCATTGAGATGCCCATCAAATGCAAGACTAGAAACATTTCAAGGCTCCATCAATACAAGTAAGCCTCATATTTTACACTTTTATAAACATCTATTTTATCTCTCTCATCAAAGGACTTATGTTGCTTAGTGCTTATATTTTTATGTTGTTTTTTGTGGAGAGTCCACACGGCCTATTCTATTGGGATAAAACAGTCTCAACACTACCACTGTTAAATACATTTGAAAATGAAGGGCATTAAAGTTAAACCAAGATGACATTTTGTTTCATTTCATTTTCTGGATGGAGCCAGTATTATTTTTAATAGACACCTATCATCTAAAAGGTCGCATACTCATCCAAAATTGGTAATGGCCCAATAATGTCGGTATTATTGTTGCTGTTATTGTAATGCGGCCAAGAACATTGTAATGCAACCTTCCCTCTTTATTTTCTACTTAATTATGACTTATGTTTGCCTCTCTTTCTGGATGGAGGGGTATTTTGTCTTATCTTACCTATGGATATTACATACCCAGAACTGATGAGGCTCTAATAATGTCATGTATAATGGGCATCTCAGTGTAACCATTTAACACTAGTTTTTCTGGATGGGGGAAGGATACTCTAATTTACTATGTTTCAATCATTATTATCATAATAGACTGTTCACCGTACTGTGAACTGTACTGTTTTTATACTGATATTATAGCTGTATCTCACTACTTCTATGCTGTATATCTGTAGCTGCATGACTGCCCTGTTTATAGGCTGTTATACTGTTCAGAGTCACGGACCAAGATCTTCATGTGTTGGGTTTGGTGCTTTTGAGCGCCTATGGGTGACGGCTGTTCATAGTCACCCTGGATGTGTTTTTTTTTGCAGTTTGCTCCTTTTTTCTTTCTTTTATTATCTGTTTGCTTACTGTCTGTTTCTCAGCGATGATGGCCTCAGTGATATAGGTTATATCCTCTATACACATCAGTCATTTCATCCATACAAACCCCATAATGCAGGCTGTTCAGGGATGGGCCTTAAACCTAATGACATGAAATATCCAGTGTCTAAACCACCCAATAAAAAAGAAATAAATTATGACGTTTATCAAATCTACTACTCGTGTGGGAGTAGCCAGAGTATCAGAGAAAGCGGGGATGAAGCGGGCCGGGTCTTGTTGTTTCTCTCTGAGATTCAGGGTCATAAGGTAATATTAGTATGCCCCTAATACTGATGACCCCACATTCTGTGGGCAGCTTGAGTGTAAACTCAGTGATATGGGAGAGTTTTAATAGCTAGTTTTAATGGGGGGTGATTTTAATCACGTCATGGATAATATATTGGACCGCAGCACTCCTTCACAGCGCCAATGTAGATCAGTCTCTGTTATACAGGAAATCTGCACGGCCTCTGGACCAGTGGATGATTGGTGATCATTTAATCCACCTAGAAGAGACTATACCTTTTACTCCCCGCCTCACAATACACTGTATTTTTGTCTCTAACTCTGCCATCTCCTCAATAGTGTCTATTAGTAGCATTCTCCTCTTTGACCTCTCTCTCTCATATGGTCAGGTGGTCAGGTCAAGACAGGTGATGTAGTATAAAGAGCGACTAAGTCCATGTGTGTAGTCCCGGGTGTAAATAGCCACATTGGCTATTCCACCCTGGGTGCAAATAGCATCTGCCTTCAAAAAGAAAGCAAACATCACCAAGCAACTTCACTTGGGGAGGGAGATTGCTGTCGCTGAGGGTGCTTTTAAATATGATATGTCTCCCTCAAACTTGACACCTGACCAGACTCAAATATGAACTTAATTCCATTTTGACTCAAAAGGCTAAATTGTCCCTATTGGAGCTAAGCGAAAACACTGAAGAAGGTGATAAAGCAGAGAGAATGCTGGCCAGGTATATTTAACAGAGAGAGGCACTGAGCGCTATACCAGCGGTTAGAACAGAGGATGATGCTCTGCTGTCCGACTCCACTGAGATAAATAAGACATTCAGGGATTTTTATGCAACACTTGTGACACGCAAGTCGACCAGCAGGAGATACACACATTCCTCACTCCCCTCGGTCTACCCACTTTGTCAGTGGACTAGGTGGATTTGCTGGACGCATCAATTACTAAAGAGGAGATCGCAGATGTTATTAGAGGTCTAATGTCCAGCAAGGCCCCAGGCCTGGATGACTTCACAGCAGAATTCTATAAAGCCTATGCTGAGGAGCTCTCCCCTTTATTTTTACAGATGTATAGTGTCAGAGGCACTTATTTCTCTTATTTTAAAGAAAGATAAGGATCTGTTAGAGTGCAAAACCTACATACCAATCAGTTTGATTGGCTGTAACATTAAAACTCTTTCTAAGATCTTAGCCATTAGATAATAACTAGCCTGATCAACCCCAACTAAGTGGCTTTATTTGAACTCTCAGTTCAGCTGATAATGTTAGACGACGGGTTGATGCCTCTCTCTCTCTGGACGCAGAGAAGGCATTCAGCAGGATAGAGTGGCAATACTTAAATTAAACCTATTAGTTGGATCAATCTCTTGTACACCAGCCCTAGAGCCTCAGTTGCAACAAATGGCCACAGTCTTTCGAGGTTCACAGAGGTACCAGACAGGGTTGCCCGATGAGTCCTCTGCTCTTTGCGCTGGCGCCTCTGGCAGCAGCTATTCACAGAGACCCTGACTTTCCAGGTATCCAAACAGGCAGTGGTAGTCACAAGCTGATGCTTTTTTTATAACAGAACCGGAATGCTCCCTTCCTCCCTTTTTAAAGCCATCAATCTGTTCTCTAAATTATCTGGATATAAAGTGAACTGGACCAAATCGGAGGCACTTCCTCTGACAAGTTATTGTCCCAAGACCTTATTCCAACTTGGCGACTTCAGGTATCAAATACCTAGGCATCACATTTTCCCCATTGTGGTCTGACCTGATCCGTGTTAACTTTGTACCCCTCCTAGATAAATTAAAGACTCATATAGACCGGTGGTCCCCCCTATTTCTCTCCCTCTGGGGCAAGGTCAATGTAATAAAAATGAATTGTGCCCCAAAATTGAATTACCTATTACTGGCACTCCCAATGAAGAATCCCCTCAAATATTTCAGGCAGTTCAATAGGCTATGCAATAAATTTCTATGGAATGATAACCGCCCTAGATTAAACCTGAGAAAGTTGCAGAGGCCTGTAGATCAAGGTCGACTGGGGGTCCCAAATTTGTTGTTTTATGACTATACATTCAGCCTTAGACATATGGTGCACTGGGCACTACCTCCTCAGAGAGCCCCCCCATGCATTACATCACCACTAAGTTTTCACCAGGGGCACAAACCCATCCTATCCTTTCACCCATACAATGGGTATGGAAAAGGGTGGCCTTCATGTTCAATTTCAACCCTCACCTCCACATTGCAGCCTCCATATGGCTCAACCCTAAACTTTGTATAGGGGAAGTTTATCTGGAGGCTATTGGCTGACAGGGGAAACTTGGTCCTTGGGGACCTATATGAGGGGGTTACGCTTAAGTCCTTAAATGATCTGAAGGCACAATTTCATCTACCCCAGCATCAGTTCTGGAAATATTTACAACTCAGACACCTATTGCCCCATACCTTTGGATCTCTCTCAACACCTCGCCCTATTGTAAGCTTCTTTACACAAATACTGGGGGTCTTTGGTGAAGGACATGAGGCTTCGCTCTATTATTCAATGCTTCTAAAATGCTCAGGCAAAGACCAATCCACCCTCAGACTGACTTGGGAGGTGGACCTCAATGTGTCATTCACAGAGAGGGAATGGAGTAGGAGCCTACTAAACTTTAAAAAGATGTCCAGGGAACTTCAAATCAGGCTAATCCAATTTAAGATTCTGAATAGAGTTTATTGGTCCCCATCCAAGGTATATAGAGTCAAGCTAACACAAACCCCAGAATGCTGGAGATGCTAGAATGGGGAGGGTACATTGACTCGTAGGTTGTGGAGCTGCCCCAATATACAGGGCTTCTGGTCTGAGATTCACAAAAATGTTACATAAATCATAGGGCACGATGTGCCTTTTTCCCAGAGTCTGTATTTCCTGTATATCCGCTCCCCAAGGACCTCTCATCCCCTGATGCAGAATGGGTGCAGGCTGCACTGATGCTGGGGCGTAAGCTCATTATTTTAGAATGGAAGGCCCCCTCTGTGCTCCCTGTAAATCTTCGGCATAATCATTAAGGTAGACTAGCCGTGCTTGGAAGGCTTGTCATACAGACTCCTGAACAGAGTGGAACGTTTCCATTTGAAATGGGAGAGTTACCTCTACAACAGAGGGCCAGACTAGGGTGCAGGACTGGGGGGGCTCATGGATTCAAAGTCCTAGATACATCTCTAATGTTCTTCTCACTTCCATTTCTGTGGCAGAGGATTGGCCTGCACTACTTCTCATCATCATTATCGTTGTATTTGACATTGCTGAGTGTGGAAGTATCCTGTTGTTTGGTATATACAGTATATCCTGTGTGTCTTTATTTATTTGTGTGTGTCTTTACTTATTTGTTTTATTTATCTATTTTTTCTTTGTCTTCGTTGATCTGCCACTCTGTTTCCCATTTAGCCTACAGAGTCAGGGCTGTGTATGAACAGTGGATTTATTTTCAGCGCACACACAGAACAGCTAGCGGACCGTGAGGAGATATTCGCTGAATTTGACAAAAAGTGTATTGAATTAGAATTGCAGACTGCACCTTTAATTTGTTGTAAGATATACTCAAATAAAGATGAGTTTTTCTACTGTTTATTAATTACAAATTCCTAATTATAAAACATCTTGCATATAGGTTTAAATGGATACATTTTAAAAATATATTTCACATCACTATTTTCAGAATGTTTTTTAACAGACTGTTCATGAATTTTATCAAACTGAATTATTAATGTGTTGTAAGAGAAGCTTACAGAAAGTAAATGTTTCTTCTGTTTGTTCATTGCAAGCACTAGTTATAATGTAATCACTTGGATTTTTATATGGATCATTTTTTAATGATATTTCAAACGTTCATTTGCTTTAAAGTGTGTGTCTGTGTTATATTTTTCCACACTAGTTAATCATCTGAATTTGTAGCATCTTGCTGGGTTTTCTCTTCAAACAATCTTGTTTGATGAAGTGGGATTCCTTCTAATACATTTTTGAAGTTTTTTCATTTTTCTGTTGAAAGTTATAATAGATGAACATTAACAAATATTAGACATGATAATAAAAACACAAATATCAGGTACTTTTAGTCATATAAATAGATATTTTAATTTTTGTGTATATTTCTGCCTGTCGAACCATGTATATCTTACTAGTTTTGATTATTGAAAGTTTGCATTAAATTCAATATTTTGATAAACAGGAGAGAGGAGACTGAGTTCTGTGCACTCAGCTGTTTATTTACTTTATTTACATGCTGTAAAACTGCCTGTCTAACTATCAGTTAGACAGGCAGGGCTTTACAGGGCTTACAGTGCTACGCATGTGCAAACCAGGCTAACGCAACAAGCATCTCCCGGCTACTGTACCTTTACTACTCTGTCAGACTACTCTGTCTGTATGAAGCTTTTGGTGTGTGCTAAGGGTGTTAAATGACATGACGCTACACAACACAGCTGGTGTGAGTTGGTTGTCCTTTACTTTTCATGTCCTGGCTAACTGCACATTATCACTGGCATACTGAGAAACCATTTTCAACAGTTTGACAAATTGAGGAATGTATAAGTTCCTAACCTGATGAACTATATAAATGTTAATACTGAGAAACTGATTGTGGCCCTCCATTCAAGTTTATTAGACCTTTGTTTGGTGGCTACCATATTTTGTGAATAACCTTTATATGCACAGGTTTTATTTTGTATTACATTTTTACTCATCAATTAATTCTAAGTTGAATTAAAATTACAGTTGTTCACTGTTCAGACTGCTCTCTTCCTCGATCCATCTGTACATAGACGCGCCAAACTCTGTCTGGAGTATGACCAAATGAATATGTGATTACTAAAGTCTATCTTTATACTTTGAGTATGACCATATGGTTTTATTTCCCTGTGCCAATCACTTAAATGGAAATGGAAGAGTCCAGGTGTTCTTTTAGTTGTAATTTGTGTACATTTTGCTCAGAGAAAGGATGGAAGAGGCTGAGGGGGAGAGGGGGAAAAACGGGAATGCGACAGTGAAAAAGAGTGGTGGAAAAAGGTAAAGCAAATGTGAGGATGTAGGTGGGAGGAGATGAAACAGAGATGAGATAAAAAGAGAGAAGGATGTGATTGCTCTTTCAGATCCCATTAGCTTGACTGAACCTTCAGTGTAGCTGTGTGTTTATGTTTGTGTATTTGAGGATGTATGAGTATCTGTGTGTGTGAGTGTGTGTGTGTGTGTGTGTGTGTGTGTGTGTGCGCGCGCAGCTACCAGACTCTGCTGCTCTTACAATGTTTTTAACGATGAGGAAAATTCTCTCCTCGGCATCCTAAAGTCTCTGCAAACTCAAATATGAAAAGACAGAAAGAGAGAGAGAAATGGTAGTCTTCATACTACAATTACAGTGACACTCTCCCTATTTCACTGGTAGTAAAGACACAGAGCAGCTCCACAGCTGCCACAGCACCTTCTTTGACATTTCAGAAGCAGAAAACGGAGAGAAACAGTAGCTCACTCACATAGACAGAGTAAGCGTCAGTGTTGAAAGAGACTTACAAGAGCAGTGGGGGATCTATTCTCTTTGTCTCTGTCAGTCTCCATCTGTCTGTGGGTCTACCTGTCTGTCTTTTTCTCACACATTGTCTCTACACATTTGTGTTGCTATACCTGTGGTAAGTGCCCATAGACTATTGTCTTTATTAGCTTAAATGATTCTGGAAACGAATAGATAAAAATTAAAGGTGCTACATGTAAATTTTAACATTAACAAATCACTGAAATATTTGGTTGAGACGTTTGAATATTTACCATAAAAAAACAAACCCCAAAACCATTACTAAGAAAACTTTTCAGTGTCTCATTTTGGGCACTTGAATGTATGCGGAGGTAAAATCTTCAATATACAATAAGTGTGCCACCTGTTTTTATGTGCATTTACAATTCGTGCAAAAGAAAAAACTGAGTGGAAACACTAGAAATTTTAAAAAAATTGAAATATCGCATCAAAAATTTGTGCAATCCAAATCGAAACAGACTTAGCAAATAAATCATGTGCATGTGACTTAAATGTTACTCATCACTGAAGAGACTCAAAATTGCGACAGATGAAAACATCAGGTCTGTGTGGAGCGATGAGGAGACTGTAACATTCCTCAAATTAATACATGAAACAAACATGAATGTCAAATTTCCATCACGTTTTCCTCATGATTTTTCATTGTTTGAGATTTGACTGGCGCTCTTTGAAATACGCCATCTCGTTGCGCCGTCTTCTTCTGCAGTGGATGGAAATGCTCATTAATTCGCATTTTCTTTAGCAGAGGTTCTGGAAAAAAACATTTTATTTTATGGTACACAAGCAGCAGGACACTCACACAGGAAGCAACATGTCAACATGGTACTTCTAAATTATTATTATTATAATTCTTTTTCATATATTGTGTATATATACAATACAGTATACTGTATATAGTACCACAATTCTGAGATCTTAGCAGGTTAAACTTCACCAGAGGACCAAAGAGGCCAGTTTAGTAGCTGCAGCCAATCCAGACATGGCTAACATTAACGATAGCAGGACAGGGAAACATAGAAACATTAGAAGAGAGCATTGGTGAATTTGAACAAAGGAGAAAAGATTCCTTATTTTGTGCACTGGCATGCTGGTAAAAATTCATGAGCTGTAGTTTTTTGTATGCTAACAATTTACAACAGCTTTCTCAGATGTGACATCAGGATTTCAGCTGTATATTTTTAGATACACAAAATGCCACACATAGCACCCAAACAACAAGCTGTCCCACCTTAACAACAGTGCCTTCCAAATGGAACAATGTCAGTGCCACAAAAGCAATTCAAGTCTTTTCTGAACTTCCACCTCTGTAGTTAAGGGCTGTGGCAAAAAATGGTTAAGGTTAGGGACGTTTTAGAGGAAATCTGTAGCTGCCAATAGCAAAAATTTATAATATACACTTTTTTAAAAATGTATTGTAGTACTGCAGCATGAATTAGCTCTCCAAATTTCCCAGAGACAGCTGTTAATTTAATAGTCCATGTAGGTTTTTTTGACTGAAATGTATGTGAATCTGCCACAAGTTGTATTTATGACTTATAAACTGGGACGCTGGAGTGTGCAAGGGGCACATTAAAGCAGCATGACTCTTCCAGTAAATCACTTGAAAGCAACCTGAGGTTTGTAAATGAGGAACACATAGAGGATAATGAAGTAAATATTGGAGTTATGGACCCACGGTGCAATCATTTAGCTTCAAGGTTTTGGCAAAAGATGTTGGAGTATTTTTATTCATTTTTTATTCATTATTTTTATTTTTATTCACTCTTTGCCTCTAATGGAACTCAATAATAGAAATAGAAATAATGGATTTGACCACCTCTGCTGTTTTCGAGAAGGTTGAACTACTGATGCTGCACCAGATAACTTTTTTTTTACACTAATTTTACCAGTATTTCGACATAAGGATGATATCTTTATATTATTTTTTGGTAATATAAAGGCTTGGAAATGTGTTTACATTCTGAAAACAACATATTTTTCCTGAAAACTGACCTGCTGTAAATAATGACTGTCTTCTGTCAGTAGCAAAGACAAAAAGTCACACTAGGAGGATGTTTGGGCGTGCAAAGGGCGTGATTTCAACACTGGAGACTGTGGTCTGCATATCGTCTTATCGTCCCTAACCTTAAACCTGCATCAGCTGATCTTTTGGTAACTTGGGGGCAGAGAAAACAAACTGTAGACACAATATTGACATATTATTATGCCTTTAAAAAGGTTGATATGGCTAACTTGTTAGCAAACACTTTTTTACTGAAACATCCAGCAGATACAGAGCAACATTAGCATTCATTTGGAGTCATGTTTCTTTCCACCTGATGAATGTAAGTCCAACATTCAATCTCCTTTTAGTTCTGTTTTAGTCTCCACCAACTCCAGAGGGAAATATCTGGCCCTTTAGCTTCTAAATGCTCCACTGTGTTCACCACCTAGCCACTGACTTTGTCTGTCTGCCGAACCAAAACAGTAAAGTGGCAGGCTGTAAAAACAAAACAATGAGCTGAAAGACAGCAAAAAGCTGGGGGGAACTGCAGAGTCAGATGGGAGACAATTCTCTGTGGGTTTGCCACTACAAGCAACCCCTTTCACATTACAAATAGTCATTGCATCCATTGTTAATATAAAAATATTGAATAGAGCAGCTTTAACCAAATACTTTTCTATGTCTTCATCCTACCGCGAGGTGAGCTAGGTGAGCAAAACACTCACTCAGGGTTGTTTTGGATTACAACAACTTATTTTGTCGTTTAGTTGTACTGGCTTGTTGCCCTATTGGGATATTTGGGCCTCATAATGATAGATAGGTACAAAAACATACACATATCTTTATTTAAGATAGGAAAATAAATAGAAAGGAGAGCTGCTGGATTTCATTTAAAGTTCCACTCCATGTATCTGTTCTGCAGGTGTACTGGGAGCAGAGAGGCAAAAACCTCATCAACACAGTCCACACACATCCAGTAGATGTTAATGGTGGAGCAGGGACACCCAATGGCAGCTTACAATACTGCAGCAGCCTCAGACCCAAGATCCTCACCTTAGCACTGATACAGTCGGGCTGATTTAAATCCTCTGTGACTCAGGTTGAATAAATACAACCACAAACTAAACCTTTCCTCTATTTTGATGTAATCAAGCTGCTTTTAGCAAACTATTTTATAAACTATTATCTGATCACTACTCTCTCTCTCTCTCTCTGTGTGTGTGTGTGTGTGTGTGTGTGTGTGTGTGTGAATGGCTGTCAAAGTCTGAGCCTCTTTGACTGTTATCAGAAGTCTGATTCCAGCCCAGGCTGTTTCTGTTCTCTACAGGCTGCGTTAGCCGCTTGGGATTTTGGGCAGACAGTGTTGTTACGTAGATATCCAGACATCAGGACTGAGGGTGTTTCCCTTGGGAGATAAGGGAGCTCGATGGGTGACAGCGTAGCAGCATGGCAGGGGCCAGTTTCCAGTCATGGATAAGGCGTCTGGCTGCAAATCGTTCTTCATCTATAAAGTTGAAGGTCAAAAACTAAAGTTTGGACTCATGGAGGGAGATTTAATCAAAACGTGACAGACATGCACAAATTTTAAGGTGTTTGTGGTCACTTTTTTTTGCCTTTTATTTTCAAGATATAGATATACTGAGCATATTTACTATACATGCACACTGTTTGTTATTATACATATTTATTTATTACGATAAGCATACAAAAACACTATTTGGGTTTACAAAAAAACCAAACGTTGAATGTGAAATGGAATATGCGGCGAAAAATGATACATATATTGTTGTATATCAACAACAGGTATTTTTAGTCAAGCTAGAGGCGTGGCTCCAGAATTGGCAATGTTTGCCGGTTGTGGTTGTAAGTAAAATATCTCTACTACTAGCCTATTGGATGGATTACACGAAATTTGGTACACATAATACTGTTCCCCTTAGAATTAATTGTGATCACTTTGGTGTTCATAACTTTTCATCTAGCACCATCATCAGGTCAAAATTTGGTTCATGACCAAATACCTGCAAAACTAATGTCTTTCCCATCAACCTCAGCTGTACTCTGTGTCTGGTGCTAATCAGCAAATATTAGCATGCTAACACGTTAAACTAAAATGGTGAACATGGTAAACATTATAGCTGGTTAACATCACGTTAACATTGTCAGGGTGAGCATGTTAGCATGGCTGTAGAGTCTTAGACTTGTTAAATTATATTTATTATTATAGGAAGCATATTCAAATGACTCGGTGTGTGCAAACCACTGGGATGAATCCAAATGTTGAATATGTAATGGAATGTGAGGAATATGAGGTGGAAATTACATTAATTGAAACATTTTTGGCATATTCACAAATTGTCCTGTTTTGTAACCAGTGCAAGCACTGTTTCCATGGAGATTGTTATGGCCATACACATCATAACATGCCTTGAACGCTGTAGAGCATCAGACTACAGTATATCAGTGTATACATGTTCATATGTGCACAACTTTGTACCTGATAGCTTCATCTAAACACCAAATCCTCAGTAAGTCCTCAGCCTGAGGACAGGGCTAATTTTTGGGGATTTTATAGTGCCGATTCTCTCAGCATTGTGCCTGCTAGATTTATTGGAATGTTTCACCACTCGTTACACTGTGGATTCACACTTCCAAGCACATAAAAAGACAGGGCTGGTAATAATAAAACCCTCGTCTCACAGCAAGCAGACGGGAAGGAGATTTCACTGTCTTTCCAATTCTGATGCAATGTCTTAGCATTACAAGCCTATTGCAGCCTTTGGAGAGTCTCTCTCTTTCCTTTTTTTCTTTTTAGACCCTCGAGGAAAATGTACATCTGATATGGACTGCAATTGGATTTTTAATTTTTTTTTAAATCTCGTGTATTGGTGTGTTGCGGTGTGGCACGCCTTTAATGTGTTAAAATGGTAAAGCTCCTCTATGGAAGTAGGTGTGCATCAATAGAAACAATTCCCTGTTGTTGCCCTCATGCCGGGCGTTTGATTTTCTCTTGTTTTTTACTCTTTCATCCTCCCCTCTCTGGTACATGGTGTGTACCCCATTATTCCACCCTCATCTCTGTTTGTTCTGATAACGAGCATAGAGGCGCACACGGCCTGCCCACAGAGAGAGCGACAGACAGAGAGCAAAAAGAGAGAGTCGGGGAGTAGAGAGAGAACACTCTGTTTTCATACGAGACTCCTTGTGCTCCACTTTTGCCATAATGGTCTATTCGTGTATGACAATCTCGCTCCAACACCTCGCCTCTGATGCCTGGTTTATTTTAAACAATGCAGGGTATGTTTCCCCAGATGTAGTTTATGCATGCATGTGTGTGTGTGTGTGTGTGTGTGTAAGTGCATTTGTTCCACTGTGTGTACGCATGTGTGTGTGTGTTTTTCCAGCTATGTGGGAAGCCGACTCTCGCGCCTCTCTGTCAGCTCAGCAGGGTTGCTATGGGAACGACAGAGGGGCCGATAGAAGTAATAAAGATGCTCTGAGTTGTTGCGAGGTGACCTTGAAAAAGCAGGAGCAGCCTCGTCTGCAGGTAAAATGCACAAGATGCAGCGTTGTTTATCACATCCACAGTCGAACAGTTATTTGGAAAGGTGAAAGTTACTGCTCTGAGCCATTCAACCCACAATGCACTGCAACAAGTGTCTCTGTTGCTTGTCAAGTCACCGAGTACATACTTGAACTTCTTTACAATGCTCCTGAGACGAGTCAAATCTTCTCTTTGTTGGGAGTTATTGAGTCATAACCTGCAGATGATTTCTTCAAATATTCACAATCCCAGGCTCTATTTTACACAGGCACACCACAGATCACGTGCTGGTATTAACACTCAGCTTTTAATCAGAGGCTGATGAGTAGCATGGAAGCCAGGTGGTGGTTCTTTCTGGGAAATAAGTGCCATTAACTGATCAAGTAAAGCAGCTGAAATGCACGACGACAGCAGCTGCATTCCTGAATGGAGAGAAACTACTTTGTGTCTGTGTGCATGTCGGTGCTTGAGTGTGTTTATGTGTGAGTGTTGTGAGCATGCTGTCATGTATATGTGAGCATGTAAGAAAGAGCTACAGTACCAAGCGTGCTTGTGTCTATGTGTGCACACATTCAGGTCCACGTTCATGCGTGTGTGTGTGCTGACAGAGGAAACGAGAAATTGAGGTCAGAGGGAGTGCAGACCTACTTTGAGAGAATCCTGTTCATTTGTTAATGTCAAGCAACCACCATTTAACAGTGATCTCACCTCCTCATTGTCTTGTTCAGATTGACCTCTATGACCTTATGTGTGTGTGTGTGTGTGTGTGTGTGTGTGTGTGTGTGTGTGTGTGTGTTTGTGTGTGCATGCATTCGCTACCTCCACACCAATCAACCAAAGTACGGTTATTGATTGCACTGCACTCTGTTCACCTTTCCACTTGTTTACTTGTTTTAGTGATTAGCCTGGCCCCCAACAAGCTGAAGCTCATCACAACTGCTTTCCAATGGAAATGGGGGAAGTGCTCCGGGTTGGAAAGTCAGGAGAGATGTGATGAAAAGAGAGGAGATGAGGGGATGAGGGGATAAGGACGTGAGGAAATGAGGAGATGAGGAGATGAGAGAAGGAGGTGTGAAATCCCATGATGGGTTCTGCTCAGCATCCTGAGGATTACAGCAACATCCACATCCACCGGTGCAACGGAAGGCGTTCCTTGTACACACCAGCGCTTTTCAAAATGAAATATCCAAAACTGGAAAGAAAACAGATGCTTACTCTTATAAGATGATTGTGTTATGTATGTAAATGGTTTATGTACATATTCGGTGGGTTTTATTTCTTTGCACAAAGGATAAAAGAGAATGCAGAGGGGAAATGCTACAAATATGGTGAAAAAAAAACCCCAGTGTAATCAATACAGCTTTATGAATATGAAGCCACTGATATCTGACACCGTTGACTGAATCCCATCCTCCAAACAGCAATTGTCCAATCATAGATTAGCAAGGCTTGACAAGCTTTGGATTTGTGTGTGTGTATGGGGATGTAGTAGGAGTGACAGTATTTAAAGAGTTTGGAGGGTCGGTGGTATCTATTTAGCTCATTCAAAACCAAAAACACAACAGCAAACATGTACTTGGAAGGATTAAACTGTGTGTTTGTCTGATGAGCGTAGGCTGCATATTTTAGCATGCATGTAGCATGTAGGCTAACTAGCTTACTACCTACAGTAATAACTTAACCCAGTGTTACTTCCAAGGCCAAGGAGCCCTGGTCACAACTAGCACATCCACTGTGTGATATTTCCCCACTGTGAGGAAGCCTGGGTGCTACTATATATACTATATGAGTTTAGGCTAATGTTAGTGACTCTGTTCTGCTCCGTATTTGACTTGAGGAAGTTTACACTCCAGCCCCAGCTGAACGTCTTATCCGAGGTAATTTTACATTATCCAAAAGTTATCGTCATCCTAATAACCCTTCTCTTCTCATTATTACATTAAAAGTGGAACATATTGTTTGTGTGAAGTAGGAACAACCTGAACCCAGATTAATGGGTTAGCGAGGTATGTTGAGCCTAAAGCCAGAGTTTTCAATGTCACGAAGGTGGCTGGCTAAATCGCCATGGCAACGTATGCTGCATACCTAACCTGCTCCAGAGGAGGTTATGTTCAGAGCTTCGGATTTAAAACGGCTATAAAAAGCGCCACCCTTTCACTTCAAGTAATATTAA